>JAVSIQ010000095.1:0-400792 GCA_038502775.1 Hippodamia convergens | reverse complement strand
AAACCAACTTTGAAATAAGGCAAATCATGAAAGCTGATGACACGGTGTTAGATAGAGTTGAGAGACAAGGTTTGAGATGGTTTGGACATGTTATAAGAATGCCTGAAGATCGATGGCCAAAAAGATTATTTGAGTGGACTCCTGTTGGCCGCAGAAGGAGGGGCAGACCAAGAAGATCTTGGATAGGGTTCATGAAGGAAATAATGGCAGCTCGGAACTTACGACAGGAAGATGCATGGGATAGGGAGGTCTGGAAGAGGGAAACGGGAAGACGGCACTTAGCTGTACCTTAGGCTATAACATTGTATAATTTTTTCTCTATTTCAGTATCGTAATGAGTTCATTACAGTACTAAAAGTAGTGCTGTAATGAAACTCATTACAGCATTGTTTTTCAGTTCTATTTTTCGTTTTATGGTTGTCAGTACTGACCTCCGATCGAATCAAGTTTCGAATCAAATCAATTCAAATTCCGTGATCTGTCAAATTTCGTATGTCACACCAACTGCCAAGATACAATACAAAAGTCACTAATCAGAATTTTTATTTGAATTTCGAGAGTATTTCACAAAAAATTGACTGAAATAGAGAAAATTACCGTCTATTACTCGTTGCAGAAGGCAATTCCAACACTCATACTATCGAAAACTCGCTCCTTCGTCGCTCGTTTTCGAACTTCGCATTCGTGTTGGAATAGGAGCTCATTCTGCAACTTGTTTTAGAATATACTATTATTATATTGTGTTGTAGTTTATATCCCGTAATATATATATATATATATAGGGGAAATGGTTATTTTGGGTTCTTGGCAATTATTGGTTGGGCAATTATCAACAATCAATTGTCTTCACATCTATATTTCGAACCTTTAGTGGTTCTTCTTCAGGATGCTAAAATATAATGAATGTGGTAATACATAAAATTGAGCTGTTCTTAATTACTTACGTCTGACGAGATTATTGTTTAAATTAAAAAGAGAGCATCGGATACAAATATCTTACATTCGATCGATTCTTACGAAGAAATTGTTTACAATATGATGTGTCAAGTTGGTATGACGGATAAAGATAGTTGTTGGTTGATATCACAGAGCATAATAAAAACATAGAAAATAAACATTTAAGTAACAACATCGACAACGTGATCATCAGTAGGATGTCGGTCCAAGGATAGCAGGTAACTATATATTGCACTTAGGTTTTTGAGGTCAGTCTTCTTGTTGATATTGTTTTCATTTTCGCTGATATAAACATTTCTAGAAATGTTCTTTTGTTGTAGTTTGAGCTAGTACACAATATTTTGGTATCATCGAATTAAATGTGTGGTCCAGTGATGATGAGTGGTTTGCCAATGCGCATCTGTCGGGTCGTAGTTAGTATCACTTTTATGGACTGCAATACGTCTTTTTAGGCATTGCGAAGTTTGGCCAATGTATACGGAATTACAGTTCCCACATGGGATGCGATACACCACGTCTGACCTGGACTATATATACATATATATATATATATATATATACATTTTTTTATGGATTTTCAACAGCCTGTATCTTTCCAACCGAGCCGAATCAGAAAAAATGGTAGAGACAAAAAGTGTTTCTTTTGATCTCAGGAATGTCCTGTTAAAATATATGTACAAGTCAAAGACTCACCCTGTATATAGTAATTCAAAATTTTATTAACTATAGTGAGTACAGCCTCTGTTGAAAGAAGCTTCTCAAAATTTAAGTTGATAAAAATCATCGGCGAAATACAATGTATCATATATATTATCATATATCACATCATATATCAGGAAAGGCTTTCTGCTTTGCCAAGCTTTACTATCGAAACATATTTAGCATCCCAGCTGGACTATGATGGCATAATTAAACCGACAATTTTTATTTGATTTTTAATTCATAACTAGTCACATATTTTTTATTAAATGTAGACAATTTCAGTTGTTCTTTATAGAAACCTTTTTCTATGAAGAGGCCTCGCAAATTTTATCTCGGCCCACATATAATTGAGGTATTGTAACGCCACTGTTCACAGATCCGGTGTTAATTGAAAATGGAAAATTCCCTTATATTCAATGATACATAAAATAGGGATACGTGCTGCCATTATTACTAATAGGTTCTTTTGATAGGTTATTTAGTGTGAATTCTGGAAGAACATTCGGTGTTCAAAAATTTGATGTACCTACAGATTTGATAAGAAGTGAAATGAAAATATACCTAATTTTTTCAGTCCGGACCTGCGCTCTCCTCACGTTATAGGGAATATATTAGCCATAACTCCATACCCATGTCTTGAAATTTTTATGAAAATCCATCAAGGCGGTCAAGGAATTATGCCGATTGACCCGATTGAAGGATTTTGATATTATTATTAACAGTTCTTTATCTTTATTGCCTATGCAATTGGCCATCGACCAAGAGTCCTCCAGCCTGTAATTTCACAATCTTTAATACATTTAATTATTTCTCAAATAAAAATTAAAATGTTACATATTTTGAATTTTCTTAGTTTAAATTTTGTTAGTTAGAAGTGGAAGCTCTGGATATTTTTCTGGATTTATTCCTTCCGCTTCCGTCCTCCTCACTTTGGGAGATCACTTGGGGAAACTGCGATAACCTCTTATAGAAAAATTTATTCAACCTGTTAATTTTTATCTCAATAGGCTTCATCTTGGTTTTCAGATACAGTAGATGATTCGGAGGAATCGGAGGATTATGAAGTGCATTATTGGGATGTCTCATTCTAGTTATGTCTCTCAGTGCTGTCGTCTCTACAATCGTGCGGTTTTAAATTGCATGCAGTTTGCAAACAATGGATGAGAATTGTGATAAAATACATTAAACATCGTGTATCTTTCAAAAGAATGCAGTTGGGACATAGGACATAATATTTCGAACACTGATTCAAACTCCCTAAAATGTCCTGCCCCTGCCCTGAAAGCCTGTACAACCCTTGTATAAAGGTGTCCCATAACTAGTGAATCAAATGTCACACCACGATGGAATAGATCAACATGTACCCATGGGCGCCCGCAGAGGGGTGGCCAGGGGGGAGGGCAGTGGCCCCCCTGAGATTCTGATCTTCCGTTCTTCGCACTACACCCTCAATTTATCTAATCCTAGGAGCGAGAAAAAAGTGTTGGATTGCACAACAATTTTAACTTCCTGAGGCGCGTAGGGCACCTTTTGGATGAACAAAAATCATAAAGTTTTTGTTGATGATGCATTCCATCATTTTTGTTCACCCTATACGTACCGGCATTCTCCTCAATCGTTTCCAGATGATCGTTTTATGGACGGTTGTTATTATTAGGCAGTATCTTTGATGCGGATTTCTTCAAGGGGCAAGTGCAGCTACTTTTAGATTTCAATAATTATTATTGTCCATTTTGCAATGAGGATTTTTTTCCGAGAACAGGGAAATTTAATCTTTTTATTTGTATTCTCATTCTACAGAAAGAGTAATTGAATTCGAAACTCTTTGAGACTGTATTCAGGTCGTATTTTTAGTGTTTACTGTCTTTGCCTCAAATTGTGTTATTCAAGGTGAGTTCTATAATTATTCAAGTAGCTGATTTTTCCATGAAGGCACCTCTCGTATGTTATATTCTACTTCCTGCTTTAAATATGAATTTTCAAATATATAATGAAGGTCAGTACAGTATAACCAGTGGCGGCTTTAGGGGGTGGCGAACAGGGCAATCGCTCTTGGTGGTTTTGTTTCATTTCAATAACGAAATACGAATAATTTTTCAATTGAAACAACTTTTCTGTGAAATAAAGAAATATTGGAAAGAATTACTTTAATGATTAATAAATTTAATGAAATTGCTAGCAGTGAATTAACAAAGCTCAAAGTGAACTTTACCAAGAGATAATGGTACAGAAAAAAAGAATTTTATCCTGTATTGCAGAACCTAGAGTGGTCCGTTGAAGTCCAAATAAATCGAGACATGAAAAGTCCCACAATAACTGTTTTTTGTACCTGATTTGGAATCTACGTTGATATTTTGTTATTTTCGAGAGTTTAGATCTGTCAAGATTCATTCATATTTTGCTTTATCTTTCATACAATATTTTTTAACTTCTTTTTGTTAGCTTCCTCAAATGAAACTATTTTTTGTTACGAAGTATTTGATTTTTTCTGGCGTAGAGTCAATAAAACAACAAAACATGTAATAACATTTTTTAAATTCTGCTTGCAAGAGAAGATCATAGACAATTATATCCTTTTTCATTCTTTCTGTCTCATTAAAAGTAATTCAAAGTCCTGAGAACATTTATCAGTTTCCTCAAAATCATCAAAAAAATACGGTTGTGCTCTGTTTTTCAAATAAAAGAAAAATTGACTATACTGCGAAGACACAACTGAAAATGTACGACTAGAGAGAATTTTTTTCTTAAACTTCTATTATTCATTCATGATAGCAACAATTCAATATAAAAATGAAAAGTATTATTTGAATTTTGAATGACATTTGTCAGAGTAAGTTTGTGAACGACGAGTGTGAAGTAAAGACCGAAGTATAGTTTTGATCATATGGCCATACTCTTACTCTACTCTCTGAGTAAGTTTGTGAACGCTGCCTAGATGTCCGATCCACCAGAACAGTAGGTAGAAAAGAATGCACACAACACAATTAGGGTGAAAATTATCTAAGTATTTAGGTACAATGTTTACTTATTCCAGATGTTGGAACCTCATAAAATATTTATAGCCCTGTTGACCGTTCTTTGGCCACTTTGGCGGTCCCTCTGAAATATTCGTTGAATTATCGTCTTATGAATGAATTCATTCCATTGTAGAGAATTACGGAAGGAGGAGAGCGAAATCTGTTTTTTTTTCAAACCTAGTGATTAGGGATAAGAATATTATTGGGATCAGTTTTGTTATATTCTATTTTTTCTGATGGAGAACTTCCATTGTTTTCGGTTCTTCATTTACATTTAGAGGTCATGTTCATATTTTTCGAATAAATTAAAATTTTTCTTGTCATTGAATTGAGAAATTAATTCAATTCGTTAGTTTCTCAAGCCGTTCTTTTCTGTGTGGCTCTTGTAAGTATAAAAAAATTTGAGGACAAGGAAATTGTCATGATATATTTTCCTGGGCGGGGTAATTACCCCCATTACCCCTTCCCTCTAGTGACGCCAGTGAATCATTATCTCTTAGCTCACCGGTGTCACCTTCAACGCAATCCAGTCAAGAACAAGAATCTGAGCTCGAGTCTATGTCTTTATCCATGACTGCTGGAATGAAAAATCTGAATCTTCAAAATGACCCAGGTTTGTGGCCCATATAACAATTTCTGATGTATAAAACCGAACTGAGATTGTACTAAAAGGTCCAGTTCGGGTTAAAGTTGATTCATTTCCCGTAAAAGAAAATGGACGGTGATTCAGCGAATATCATTATAAGAAAATATTAATTAACGGTGAAAAGCTTAACAGGCGCTGGATGATTTATTCACAAACAAAGGATGCTGAAAGGAGTTTTTCTAGTCTTAAAATCATAAAATCATATTTAGGGAATTCGATGACACAAGATCGGCTTTCAGCCCTTGCTATTCTATCAATAGAAAATGTACGTCATTCTCATTCGATCGATTATGATATTTTAATTAAAGATTTCAGTGCTAGGAAAAGCCGCAAATATGAATTTTAAATTTATCATTTCTGTATTTGTTAATTTTGTAGATCTTCCAAAGTTATATCATAATTATAGGTTATATTATATTATTATATTTAATATAATATATATAGGTACTTTTTGTTTCAACATTTATTGTATTATTTTAGCTCTCTTTTTCATAAGAGTATATATATATATATATATTTAATAAAACTCAAATTTTATATCTTTATAAAATATGACACTAACCTATACAGAACCGGACTCACTTTCGCATCACATAATTTTCACGAAGGAAAAAGGGCCTCGCGAAGACTTCCCGCCCGGGGCCTCGCAATGGCTAAGGCCGCCCCTGAGTATAACACAATTTCTTTCTCCTAGTTCGAAATATTGGCGCAATAAAATGAACATATCAATGTGACGTTTCAACTATTATATTTTAGTTTATTCATTAGAAGTGTAAGAGAACAGAAACGTGGTAGTCTTCGGGAACTGCCGATAAAAAAGAAAACTAAGTAGTTTGTGAATTGTATAGTAGAGCGTTAAATATCATTAGATTACTATTTCTCAATAATTTTTTATTTATAAGAAATTATGAATGATCAATTTGAACTTTCTAGATCCTTGATCATAATAATCAAATATTTCGAAGATACAATTTACATGTTACTTAGATTTCACTTCTATCGGCACTCCCGAACGACTGCCTTTTTGGTTGAGGGTCACTTTGACTTATTTTTATGATATATTAATTTTGGAAAATATGGATATTTTCTAGTGGGTTTTATTTTCGACATTGACACTGAGTTGCAGCAACATCCATTAAAATTTAATGCTGCCTTAATTCTCCCTTAAACGGAATAACCATAGACGGTAGCCATAGATACTCCATTTAATGGAGAATTAAGGCAGCATTAAATTTATTGGACGTTCCTGCAACTCAGGGTTTAACTTATGAATATGTAATGAAATCAGGAAAACTTTGATTCGAGAACATCTTAATTCCGTCTCCGTTGATGAATATAGAACATGAGGAACTGATAGGAATTCTATTATTTCCAGATGTGCCCACATGGAATATAAAAAGTTACACAGTAGAAGTTCAAAAAATAAAGAAAGAAAAATAAATAAATCTGTAATATGTATATGAATATTTCAGGGAACACTATTGATTAAATATAACATTTTCTATTCCTAAAAATATAATAAACTCAATAGTAGATTTATGGCTGTTCGCCTTCAGCTTAGATTTGAAGTGTCACTCAAGTATGCTAAAGTACCTGTACAATCGGTCCTAAAGTGGAACTTTGAATCTAAGTCAAAGTGGTGCAAACGGCTCATAAACTCTGATATATAATTGAAAATATTTACAAGTATTTGTGTACTATACTGATATTCTTAATTGCTAGGACAATGTCATTTTTGGCTTGTTTTTGAAGAGCCTAACAGGACCTATAGAGTTATCCACTGTACTATAAAACACCAAAATAATCCTTACCAAATAAACATATCAACTAATGAATTTTTTCATTATACATTTTTTCCTTAAGAATCCCCAGCAGATCTTGGACCTCTTGTTTGAATTTGCTACGATCACCACAACAGCTTAAACCAGCACTAAGAAAGTTAAATAGAACATGAAAAATTCTAGATTTTTAGAGCACAACATATTTCTTCAATAAATAATTCATTATTTAAGTATTAATTGTCCTGAGAGTTTTTATAAACAATTTCCAACGCATTTGCGATAGTTTTTATTTCATTTTCAATGGTTTTAGCCCAGTTCTCCACATCACCCAGTTCCTTCAAGGAACTATTAAAATTTTCAACCAAATTGAGCCACTGTTGAGTCTGTTTTGCGAAGTTCACTGCACTACTATGTAACTGCTTGGCTTCAGCATCCAATTTTTTCTGATTCAAATAAGCTTGTGCTACCCTAAACAACCAATTTATTAGTACATCAGTATATTTGAGCTAGCATTATTCAAAAACCAAATTGAGTTGATTGATTCCATACATAATGAAAGTTAGGGTAAACATATGATAGAGATCAGAGAAACCTTCACTGTGAAGTTTCCAAATATGAAAAATATCTTTGAGTAGATCTGAAACTATTTTCAAGATGGATGAGATAATATTGTAGGGAGTTTCTAAATGATAGCCTGCTGAAATAGATGGCACATTCTTGTCAATACAATTATGAAAAACAGATAGTTTTTTTGTCTAGGCATCGAGTACTTTGGTCATTAGCCTACAGATACTGTTCTTTCCACAAATATGTAACGAGATCTATGAGAGAATCTCTAACCATTCAAAACAATACGAATTGGACGTACCCAACATTTAAATGATCCACTAAAGCCTGAGTCATCAAGTTTGCCGCAGTACAAGCTTCTTTTCTTTTTACTTCTGGAAAAATCAATTTCGACCAATCAACAGGGTACAATGGGTACAAGTTAAGTTGTATACCTTGAATTTCTTTCTTCACTGCTTGTTTACTCTGGTGTTCTTTAACCATTGACATGAGCATCTTGATATTTGATACTTTATAATAATAGGACTTTCAACACCGATAAGACCGAACACTCAAGGAAAATGGGCTCAAAAATTAAAGTGGATGTTTATATTTTGATATCAGCTGTTTGCTCCTAAAATTGAAGTTTGACAAACGTCAAAATGACAGTACCGAGGGATATGCCAAATTTCGTTTATTAATTGGCAAGAAGAAATTATTTGATATGGTATGAACTTTATTATATTTTTTTTTGAATAATAAATATAGAAGTCAAAGTTCAGCTCAACGTTTGAATATAGTTCAAGAAAGAATACACAGGCCGACAAATGTTTCAATATTTCTTAATAGCAGATGGTTGGAGCACACCCCTGCGATAAATTTCGCCAGAGCTTTGAAACAGGAAAAATAGAAAAAAGGATTTTCATTTTGGGTTATCTTTTCGCAGAGGAAAATAAGCAAGATAAATAAATTATGCAATAACTGGATTTACAATTTTAAACAATAGGTATATTTTTAATAAGATTGATGCTTACTCAGCCCAATGTGATAACGAAAATGTATAATTTCAGGTGTATTCGACTTGAAAAATTGAAATGTTAATCTCAAAAGTGAAGGAAATTGGAAGAATCTTTCATCTGAACACGAAAACATCTATAAATCTCAAAAGAACTATAAAAACAAAACATGGAATTATTCATCCCGAACCTAAAAAAGTATCATTTGGGATATTAAGAGTCCTTTTGACTATCGCCTCAGGATTATTTGTTGGTGCTATGATAAGTAAAAACATTGCGAATTTCCTTGAAGAGAATGATTTGTTTGTACCTTCTGATGATGACGATGATGATGATTAATGACGTAACGAGTATTCTTAAAATTTCTTATGTTCGTTGAAAACTAAGCTTCCTCGTTTTGATATACTGATGTAGTTTCCGGTTGCCTATATTGCCACATTTTTTTTTTTATATAAAGAAAGAAGAGTCAAATATGCTTCTTTACATTCTAGTCAGAAATCAATTAAATATAAACATGTATTCAAATAGTTTACCTTCATGTTGTTCCCAGTATTAATCTCGATTTTGTACAAAATGAAATGTGTGTGCTTTGTTATATATTTTATTGAATGTTATAAAAATCAGAAACAATAAATTATTCATGTGAATAAATTTCAAACTGAAATATATTTATAATTGTACACTCTATAAATAAATATCTTTTAATACATCAGAACTAAACTGTTTTGAGCAAATTTGAGAAATTATTCAGGTGGAGACTTATGAGCACCCCACCCGTGGAAACACTTTGTGAATCTTTTTGATTCTTTGTTTTTCAGCGTCAAAAAGAGCTTCCTGGGTCTATCGGGCTGCTTTACTCGCATGTGTTGAATGTAAACCTGAAACGATAAAGGTAATGAATATCAAAACAGTAGTCTGAGTTACATGGGGACTTACCTGCGCTGATTTGTATGCTAACTTGATTTCTACCTCACTGCATTTGGCCCCCAGCCATAAGAACACTTGTTCTCCATTGTCAAGAATCATGATATCATCATCGGCCAAATCATCCTGAAAGCAAAAAAGAATCCCTAAGTACACTCTTTCACATCGAAAAACTTTACAACTGTAATCAATAGAAAAATGAGAAACTAAGCTCAAACAGGGAACTAAAATATCATATTTTTAACTGTTTGATCCATCATTATACTGGTAGTCGCCCTTTCTTCCAAATCTTTAATAACACTATTGTACAGGGTGATTCACTCATCTTGGTAACCCCAATTTTCTCGAAAACGTCCGAATATTTTTTCATTCTGTGAATGGCGTTTTGAAGAAGTCAATGTCTACTTGAGATGCGCATAAAAATCTGCGGAATAAATAAAGACGCCAGGCGTCGTGGCGCTATCAAAAATTTTTTCTCCAGGGACATACCTTTTTTATCATGTCATTCGAAAGATGATTTTATTCAGAATTTTTTTTTTAATACAATTTTTATCCATTTCTACCCGACAGCGATCTGCAGCGTGTTTTATGTTAATTCTATTCCATTTATTTTCTTCTGTATTGTGGTAGTATGCCTTTATTTGGAGACATAGATATGATTTTTTGCCTTTAATTCAAGAAGTCTAAATTTCTAAACAATTTGCCTATTCAAATAACATCAAATATATGTGGATATAGCAAGATGGGGCTCCATGTTACAACGACGTCTTTATTTATTCCGCAGATTTTTATGCGCATCTCAAGTCGACATTGACTTGTTTGAAACGCCATTCACAGAATGAAAAAATATTCGGACGTTTTCGAGAAAAATGGGGTTACCAAGATAAGTGAATCACCCTGTACATATGATACCTTGTTTGAGAAGAATTTAAGTCCTTCAATAATCTACATATTTTGCCACATTAATTGTAGAGTAGTAAGATGCTAAATTTGGATTTACTCAAGCGTCAGAGAAACCTATTGGGTTGCAAAGCCTAGATGATGAAAAGAAAAAAATATTAAACAATGTATACCTTTTCATAGGTGGGGGGATGCCATATCATGCATTGCTTTTTCATTTTAATTCAATTAAAATTGTCTTTAAAGTCAGTTATAAGTTAATTTTGTATTTTTTGAAGATCGAAAAAAATTTTTTTTTATTCCGAAAAAAAAATTAGGAGAGTTTGAATGAAAAACTATTTTCTCGTTTTCTGACGACTAAAATTTTATTGATTGGTTTACCGCCGGCATGTCTTCATGTTTCTTCAGAAATGAGACCCTGTGGTTCGTCAGCTTCACAGTATTTGACAACCCAAAACTTATTGTTTAAAGAGTATGTTTATCAGTGTTGTGTGAGTAATTTTTAGAAGAAATGAAAACCTGTGGTTGATCAGCTCCACATCAGTATTTTATGAGAACGGAAAAATTCCAAAGCTCATTTCTTTTTACAAGAAAAATTTCTTAAACATTTCTAAAAGTCTTTTTTTACGATTGAAAAGAAAGTAAAATTTTGTTCTGAAAATATTAGAAGAAAAATTTTTTCTTTCAGTGAGAATTCCTATTTTTTTCTCGATATTTTCAGAACATAATTCACCATTTTCTTTTTTCAATCGTAAAAAAAGGCATTTTCAAAAATTCAAGATTTTTGAAAAAATGCGCGCCATCTACAGCATTTGTTCCGATCATATTTACTACGAAATAATGAACATTTTATAACATATTTCACGGTCATATTAAGCCAATACATCAATTTACAATAATAATATACAGTAAAAGAAAAATAATACAGGGTGGCCATTTGAAAACGAAACAGACGAGATTACAGACGAAATAAATTTTTTCGATAGAAATGCTCGGACAGGTCCATTTCTGTTTCGAGGGGGACAACTTAAGATGTAGGTTACGGACGCATAGCGCTTCAACCCTTGCTACTACAACCCTCACCCCCAATTTTTGAATAGGGAAGATGGGGTCAGTGATACCTCATTTGAAAGGTTTTTCACAAAAAAACACTACAAGTGCCATGAAAACACCACTTCATTTTCAAATGCTCAGTCAAGAATATTTCGAGAACTAATGCATAAAATGAAAAAACAATTACTGTGCTGAAATCAGTATAAAAATACCTTTCAAATGAGGTATCACTCACCCCATCTTCCCTATTCAAAAATTGGAGGTGAGGGTTGTAGTAGCAAGGGTTGAAGCGCTATGCGTCCGTAACCTACATCTTGATTTGTTCCCCTCGAAACGGAAATCGACCTGTCCGAGCATTTCTATCGAAAAAATGTATTTCGTCTGTAGCTCGTCTGTTTCGTTTTCAAATGGCCACCCTGTATATTCCCTTACTCCAACCAATCTGTTTGTGACTAGTCCATATGTCTGTTGTTCATATTTAATTAATATTCGATTTGGATAGAAAAACGAGGAAAAAATTTCACACGATTTGTTATAACCTCTCTTAATATACTTTTTCCATTGACACATTGTTAACTGTTTCTTTTCCCTAGTTGAGAAATTTAACCTTTGAAAAATTTAAAATGATGGTTAGATATAAGACTGCGAAAATTTGTTTAAATAAAATTCTTTGAGCACTTCGATGAGGTTCTCTATAATTCCTAATCGAACAAGATGACTCATTTTCTCAGCGGCAGCAACGCTGGGTACCAGCTAGTAATTTAGGTCTATCACTATTCAAATGTATTCGTAGTTCAAAATAATAATTTTGATTATTCATAATTTCCCTAGAATGCCCTAGATTTGGAGCTAGTGTCATTGTGGTATATTTGAAATTACTAGACAGAAATTCAAAACAACTCACTTGACAGAAATCTGAACATTTCTCGGATACGATAAAGTAGCCTTTTTCATTGGAGCACCTAAAAAGTCTTGTGTAGTTCATGAAATCAGCGTCCGTTTCATAGGGCTTGCTTCCGCCTAAACCGACCCAGAAGAAATTTTCGGGCTCCTCACCTTCCGCCAAAATCTGAAAGCTAACCCATGGACTATTGAACATTTCTTCTGCGATCTCCTGCACCAGTCTGGCCTCATCTGGGTCAGATTTGGAACCTATCCAAACATACACTATTCCAGAATCCTCTTGTTCTAGCGGTATATTCAAGATATAACTGAAAGGAAGCCAAGATAAATATTCAATTTCAGAAGTTGAATTCCGAATTGAAACAGTTCTGGGAAATGGTGAAATTTAAAATCACTGAAATATATTTTGTAAGAAAATCTGACCTAATATACAGTACTTACCAGAACGCAGAATTCAGAGAAGTAGCATCAGGTTTTATTTGCACAAGTCTCGTATAAAGGGCGCTACCGTTGGATCTAAGATGGTACAGTTCAACCTGGTTCTTTGGTTTCTGCTTCCTCTTTCCTTGATGGATGATGAATTTCCTCTTGAAATGGGCCATGAACTTCATGTTTTCTTGCTGCTGATGAGCTCTAACCACCTCCAACTTGTCACCAAACAGAGCCTTGAACTTTTTCTGTAAAGTGAATGTAAATGTTAACCAACCCATATTCGAGGCTTCCCTTCCTTGCCAGAAGTAAACAATGCACTGAAATTCGTCCATTTCGTTGGAAAGCTCTTGATGATCATCTTCGTCTATGGGCATCCAGTATCGACACATGAAAACATAGCAATCCTTGGAGTAAAAGTGACCTAGAATTCAAATATTTAGTTCAAACTACTCCAAGACAATTATGCAATCATTTCTACCTAATTCCTCTTCTGGTAAGCGAACAAATTTTTTTCCTTCAAGAACAAATGCTTCCATTGCTTCCAGGTCTTCATTCCATTCCTCCATTAACTGTTGAGCCTCACTCAAAGACATAGACGGTTGCCGTGGCGTGAATAAAGCTGTTAAATCGGCTTTAGTTTCTTGCTGCTTGGCCCATTTAGTTAAATCAGCTCCAGTTTTCTGAACAGATTCAGCTGTTCTTGTGAAATCGACAGCTATAACTTCGTCCCACCCAACAAATTTGGATTTAAATATCTAAAACAATGAAAATATTCTTTCCTTTTATGCTAATAGCTTCAATTATTTTATATCATTTATGTTAACTAAAAATTTCATAACCTTAATCTTTTACCTGCGATTCTGTTCCCTCCCTGACCCTAGAAATAATGGCATATTCAGGCCTGTCGATCATGTTAAAAAGTTCTTCCGACAATTTGACAGCAGCAGCATTGACCAACCTGGTAGATTTCTTTCCTATCCTACAAAAAATGTTTTGAAGGCATTTATAAGAAATGTCTTAGCTTGCTGAAATAACTACCACACAAAGACTTCAAGGTAGCAATCTAAGATGTAAACATTCTTGCTCTTCAGTAGTGTGTGAACTAGTTTTCCATATGGAACTTCTACTTGCGGTAACTCAAGGTAACCCATACCCAGTTGAACTTGATACAGCCTTGGTGCAAAGGGCACGAAATTGGGATCAACATGTTCCTATATCCAAGTAAACATTGTAAGTAATTGAATTGAGTATACATAAATGATCAAATAGAGTATTAAGTGTTAATTTCATTCCAATATCCAATGTCAAACTGAAGTGAAATGTAGATTGACAAACTGTCATTTTGAAAATTCTTACCTTAATTTCATCGGGTTGCAGTCCCTCTGGACAACCTAATTCGATCCAGAATTGTCTCTCTTCCGAACCCATGTTCAGAGTGAAAATTTCAGCTTTGTTTTTCCGCTCGTTTTTGTTGATTTTTTCCGCCATTAGCCTGGCTTTTGATTTTAAAGTGTTTTTAGATTTTTTTCCATGCCAGATGAATATTTTCAATCCAGTGTCCAAAACAAACACATAACGTGGGTCGAGTGAATCCAAAGATATTGCTACTGGCTCGAGATGTATGGAAGGTCCAGCTGCATGAACTCTGTACATATGGGTTTCGAAGGACTGAAATAAAAACCTGTGCTAAGTCAATAATAGCTAATTCGATAGTTGTGTCCTTCAATTAGGCCTTGCACCTTTTAATAATATGAAGGATAATTGTTTATGATGGAGTCTTTATTTTGAAATCTCTCTGAGGACTGTTAACTTGCCCATTCACTGTTTTTGGTATATTACAAACTGTTAATATACTGAAGTCACTATTTTCGAATGGGTCAGTTCAATGTGCATTTCTAGTATTCCTGAATATGCAATTTTACTACTCTTTAATTCAGAGAACTTATTGATTATATGATTATTATTTAAAATTTTAATAAATGGCAAAAAACACGATTTCCTAACTGCACTGTTGCCGAATTCGATGGCTAAAGCTCGTGTGGCGCCATAATTTATCTCAGGTTGGGAAAATTCTGCCCATTATCAAACGGAACCGAAGCAGTCCGACTATAAAAGTATTCCGAAAATTTCAACTCTAGAGGTCGGTTTCACAAAACTTTGATCGCCTAATAGAGATGGTGTTCACAAAACTTTGATTGCCTGATGGAGGTGGGTTTCACAAAACTTTGCTTAAGCGATCAATAATCCTTCGTTGGCTATCATACGCAAAGTTTTCAACTGACATCTTTGTATATAATAGCTAAATTTGAATTGCTTGCGCATATCCAAATTTCTATTCCCTAAGTCCATATTGGTACAATAATTGTTTTGTACAGTAATACTTTGTTTTCCAAAGAAAGTTTTGAGTTTCTTCCCTAAGAGCCAGTGTAGTTCTCTAATTTTAAGATCCACCTGTTTCCTTTTCTTTTTAATGTGTTCTCTCCAAGTTAGTCTGGTATCCAAATGAAATCCTAGGTATTTGACTGTTTTCTCATTCGGTATTATCTTGTCGTTTATGTGGATTGATGGGCACTGTTCCTTTCTCCAGGTGAAGTCGATCTGCTTGGATTTTAATTTTGCATTTCTTTGCCCATTTTTCTATCAGATTCAAATGTTCTTGAACCCGTTTTATTGCCGTCAAAGGATCCTCGTCAGAAGCCAAGACTGCTGTATCATCGGCAAAAGTTCCGATAGTTCTTCCTTTGCATGTTGGCAGATCAGCAGTATACAATAAATAAAGAAATGGGCCCAGGACACTTCCTTGAGGAACTCCTGCTTTAATGGGGTAGTTTCTGGACGTTTCTTCGCCTACCTTGGTCTTGAATTCCCTATCTGTAAGATATGACAACAAAATAGTGAAATACTTCAGCAGGAGAATTGTTTTGATTTTATGTAATAGTCTAGTGTGCCAGACTTTGTCGAACGCTTGGCTTATATCCAGAAATGCTGAGGTGCAGTACAATTTTTGTTCGAATGCTTATTTGATGACCCTTGTCAATCTGTGTGTTTGTTGAATTGTTGAATGACCCTGCCGAAATCCAAATTGGTGGAGAGGAATCCAGTTGTCGGAGATATCAGCATTTATTCTCTTCAGTAGAAGTCTTTCCAGCGTTTTTGACATTATAGGTAACAAACTTATAGGCCGATATGATGTGACTTCATTTGGACTTTTTCCTGGTTTCTGTATCATGATAATCTCAGCTGTTTTCAGAGTTTTTGGCCAGTGCTTCAATCTCAGTATGCCCTGTTGAAGTCAACAGGGTTATTCCATTTTTCGAAGGTTCTTTAATCATTCTTGGTGTTATTCCATCAATGCCTGGTGATTTTCGGACATTGAGGAGTTTAATTTCTGCATGGACCTCTTTTCTAGTGAACGATTTTATATTTGGTATACAGTGCGGAATAGAAGAGATGCTCTTCTCAATGTCTGGATCTTTTATATGGTTGTTCGGTGTGAATACTTCAGCCAGGTGTTCTGCGAATAAGTCTGCTTTTTCTCTCTCGCTTCTTGCCGAGTGGCCCAGATTTTCGAATTGGTACAACTTGTTCCTTTGGCTTTTTTATGGATTTTATCGGCCTCCATATTTAGTTGTCGTAGCTGTTCAAGCTGGTAAAGTAATTGAAGAGTGGAAATTCAAAAGGGTCTAAGTGCCATTTTCACGAAATTTTAGATTTCATTTGTTATGGGGTCTATAAGCCAAGGCCAATAGCCTACGAAACAGTTCATGTGCCATCCGCTTCAGGCGGTCATCATTTCTGATGAAAAAAACAATTTTTTTTTAAACTTTTTTCATGGGTTTGAGACATGTTTTATGTAATATTTCAGTTCGATTTTTTTGGCACTTAGACCCTTATGAATTTCAACTCTTCAATTATTGAATGATTCGTTCTTTAGCTCCTTAAGTTTTTTTTTTTTAGTTTGTTTTTAATTTGATTCAGAGCATTTTTATCCTCCGGAGAATGTGTGAGATGCCATCTTGATCTTGCCTTCCTCTTTTCTGCGACCATTTTTTTTATTTCTAGTGGCACTGATTCAAATTTGTTGTCTTGTTTAGCCTTTGGAATGCTTTGAATGACTGCCTGTTGCAATATGCTGGTAAATGTTTATAGAGCTTCATCAATCTCTTCTGGCACTTTCAGACTCAGTGATAGATTAATTAGTTTATCCGTTATATTTCGGTACTCCTCCCAATTTGTTCGGCTGTTGTGTAGTCTTGATGGGGTTTTTCTGTTGTTTGCAAATGAGCTTAATGACGCTATTATAGGGGAGTGGTCAGAGGATAAGTCGTAACTTGGATTTATTTCCATATATATGGAAGAAATTCCACTGGTTATGAAGAAATCAAGGATGACTGGAGTTTTATCAGGGTCACTGGGCCAGTATGTTGGTGTGCCGGTGGACAGGGACATATCATTCTTTTGTTGAATCAACTTTGCCAATTCCCGTCCCCTGGTGGTTGTGATGCGGGATCCCCATAGCGTGTGCTTACTATTAAAATCCCCTCCTACTATGAATCTTGGTCTTAGTTTGTCAAAGAAATCTCTGTAATGATTGATTTTCAAGTTGTGTTTTGGTGGGCAGTACACTGCTGACCTTGTAACTTCATAGGAGGACATCTTGACAATTATTGAAGTGGCTTGAAGGTATTCTTCTTTGTATCCTGGTATTTCATAGTGTTTTATTGTATTTTTAATTAGTATTGCTGTGTCTGCATGGGCCTTATTGTCTGGATGATTGATAATATATGTTATATAGTTTGGAATTTGGAAGAATGATTTATTGGTAAAGTTTGTTTCACTCAGCGTTGATAGCATGTTCAGTATCATATTATTTTGTTGCATTAATTGCTGAAACATGCCTTTAAATTCTGCCAGGACAGCACTCAGAGTGATAGAGCTATCTTCATTGCTTTGTTTTGTTTTATAGGTTCCTCTCAGTATGTCAGAGTAACTAGGAATTTCTTGCTCTTGATCTGTTGCTTGTTGTCTAATATTTTGATTTTGATTATTTGTTTCTGGTTGTGTTGATGAAGGTTGTTGGATATTCAATCTATTATTGGGATTATTTGTTTTTTTAGGAGTGCATGATAAAATTCACAGCTTTTGTAGTATGCAGTATGTTGTTGCTTTTCTTGCAGTCTTCGGATTTATGTTTCACACCGCATTTGACACAGGTAAATGGTCTGTTGCAGTAGGTCCTTGTGTATCCATACTGTTGGCATCTCATACATTGAGCAAGCCCTTTGGCTTTTTTTGGTGGTTACAATTCTGTTTTGTATACCATATACCTAGTATATTTCTTTATTATTCGGCGCTGGCTCGAGGTCAACAAAAAATAAATTCATTGGCTTCTTGGTTACCCGACTTCTTCCATTATGAATATTTCTTACGTTATGTCCCTGCTTGAGTAGTTCCTTTTTGATTTCTTCCACATTTGTTGAATAATGCAAATTTTTGATCACTACTCTGAATGCCCGCTGTTCTTTCAATTGGTATGTGTGGCATATTATGCTGGAATCTTTCATGTGGTACACTAGCTTGCAATAATCTTCTTCACTTTTACAGTTTATTTTGATGGTGTTGTCAGCTGTTTCATTTGTAGAATTTTGCTGAAGTTGGTGATCATTCCCTTGTAGTTGATAACCCCATATACAAAAATTGGGGGAGGACTTGGAATCTTGGTATCTTGATATTCTGCTTTTTTGGTGCTCTCGTCTTTTCCTTCATTCAGACTGCTGAATCTGTTATTTATTGGTATTTCTTGATATTTTGAATTGTTTATTTTTCTTTTTTTTTTGTTGTTGTGCGTCTCACACTCTGCCATGGTTGATTATTGTTACTATTAGGGTCATTGCTGAATCCTGCGAAATCTTCATCCCTTGTTGATGACATTCTATAATAGCTTGATGTTTCTGGACCATCCTGTATTTCCATACTTGGCTGACTCATCACAGTCTGCTGGGTATTCCCTGCATCTGTTGGTGAACTCATGTTTTGTTTCACGCTATCTGCGTTTGTTTTAGCCATCTGTCATTTGGACTGATAAGAAATCCACTTTTTGTGGAATTTTCATTCAGTTCTTCTGAATAATAATGGATATTTATTCTTATTTATAAATATTCCCTTTGCGCGATGTTTTTCAGCAATAGCTCGATCAATCCGGGTTTTTATATCCCCAGTATTGGTGGCTGATTACTGATTACACACTTTTTGCGTAGATATAAGAATATATTTCAGGAGCTGACGTGAACACGTCTAAACTACTCACAGACTCATTCATCAAAATGAATAGAACAGTTCATAGAAACAAACAGCCAAAAATACATTAGGTCTATTACAGTCAAATGACTGATTATTATTATTAAGCTTTTATCTCCGGTTAATGCGCGCATTGACAGCTTTTTATTGTAAGGGAAACTTCAGTAACAAATACCTTTGCCTTACTTTGTCATTTTGACAAACGTCGCCACGTCAGGACACTACCCTATGAGAGCCGGATTACCAACTAAATACCAAATCCAGGCAATTCAGACTCTCCATCAATAACAAGGTATTACTGTATTACTGGTCAACTCATCTTGGGGCGCAACAGCAGATGTTCTTAGATCTAGAGCGCTATCTTTATTTTATTTCACTGCAGAATACTGCGCACCAATATGGTTAAATAGTCATCATACCTCAATCATAGACATACAGCTGAATCATACGATGCGACAAATATCGGGTACCATTAAACATACATCAAATACGTGGCTCCTAGTTCTGTGCAATATCGCGCTCCCAAACACCAGTGTGCAACAAATCATTGAACCAATGGGGTATAATAGACAACACCCATTGTGACAAATGCGAAGCAGCCGAACAAACCATCCACCATCTAGCCATAGAATGTCCTCACACCCGTTTTGACGGATCAATAGAGGATATTCATGTTTTATCTAGACAAGCAGAAGATTGGCTTCGGGAGACTTCGTTTCGATTGTAGGAGATAGTATTTATTTGTTATATCATTTTTCTTTGTTTTTTCTTTCTGAAGCAATGTGTAAAGTTCATACGAATATAAATATATATACTGTATAAAGCAATGCTGAAACCTATTTGGACATATGGCCCGATACTTTGAGGATGTGCAAGATCATCAAGAATCAACATCATACAAAGATCCAGTTGAAAATATTATGTTCCATTGTAAATGCTCCATGGTACGTAAATCCAACATGAAGACCTTCAAGTACCGTATATCAGTGATGAAATTAAAACAGTCGCCACCAACTACCAAAACCGAACAACAGACCATACAAATGACCATATTGGAAATCTATGCGTGGATGGACCATCGAATCAAAGACTGAAAAAAATTCTGGCTTGAAGACCTCCTACAACATCAATAATTTAAAAAGGTGGGCACCTCACTTCTATGTCCAATATCATTCATTTATTTTACTCAATACTCCAATGTGAGGTAGATTGTAAAATTGCAATAAACGTAAAAAAACATTGACAACTTTCAGAATACATTGTAATTTTTAGTTCCGACAAATATTCCGTTTTTTCCTTGTGTTACAAGATGTCTGCTTTATCTATGGGAGATGATTTTCCTTCATTAGGGTCCTGTAGAGGTCTTCAAACATTTGAAGTCCCGAAAAAATCATCACCAGATGGTCAAACCTGGTTACAAAATCAGAAAGACTTCGAGAATTTCAAATTTGAATATAGAAGGAATTTCGAAGGACAAGAGTGATTATGTTTCAGAATTAGACAATGAGCATGGTTTTGAGGTGATTTTTCTCCAAGAGACCCACACGGCAACAGAGAAAATATAAATATTCTGAAAACTTTTCCTATAGTAAGGGTACTTGGCAACCTGACTTACAAATAAATATGCCAGTTCTTGGGGAATTTCATCTTACCATGTCTTCTACTGTGAAGAATCCACTGCAGGTTCTGCCACCTTCAATATATGTTATCTGGGCATCAAATAAGTTGAGGAATTCTTCAGACTCATCACCTTGTTCTTCTCTAATAGTCCGACATTGGGCGCCTAGATAGTTCCTCAAATTTACTGCATGTATAGCTGAGCATGCTCGCTTGTCCAACTAAAAAAGAAATATTAGTTTTCTAGAACTTGTAGAAAACTATAATTATGAATCGGAAGGCTGTACTCATAGTCAAATCAACTTATTGCAGGTGTATCAGATAGGGAGCGGTGGCGTGATAAAAATTTCATGAATACTAGGAAACTAAAAGCATACTGAAATTAACAGAATGAGTGCGTATGTCGCACAAGCAAATATTTTCCAATGTGCTTTTATGTGACAATATCATTTTGTCAACTGCTCTTGAAGAAAGATCGTAGTTAAAGTGTTTCTGAAGCGATAAAATGAAGAATATATTATTATTCCTTTCACTTATATAAAATCAAATCAAATTTGACACATTGATTCGTGTCAAAACATTTTTGTGTTTCAAATCAACTTTATGTTGTCCGTTTTACAAAAATTCTTAACAATTACATATTTCTCAGAATGTGAATTTACTTTGAGAAATAAATGAATATATTAAGTAATTTGTTTCAATCTCACAATATATCTTTCAAGACAAAATAAATTTTTTTTTTGTCATATTCATTACGTTATTATTATTAAGACTACTACATTCTCTAGTTCCTCAATTCTTAAAAAAAAACTTTCATTCAAGTTAACTAGTCTGTCTTTTATAGGCTGTATGTTTGCTTTATTATATAGTAGCGCATTTGGTGGGTTGTGCAGCTTATTAAGTGGGCGTCTTATGAGTGTTATGGTTCTGACTGCACTTCTTTTTCCCACTACTGTATTTCTCAAAACCGAATCTGCAACATTTACATGAAGTGGATGTTCATATTGTAGGAGAGGTCTACAAATTGTTTTTTAAATTTTGATGAATTTCCTCATACTATTTCCTTTGTCTCCATATGTGAGGCATCTAAAATTTTTGGCTCGTGCTATTGTTCTTTTTATGGCAAAGTTTGAGTATAATTTCATGTTGCCCTTGTTATCCACCTCTATTCCTAAGTATTTTTTTGGAGGAGATGGTGAAATGATGTTGCTTTCAGTTTGGACTGTTAGAGAGTTGGTACGAATCTTATGGTTGAATATCATCAGTTTAGATTTGCTTGGATTAGGTTGAAGCCGCCGTTGTGAAACCAAGTTACCAAAAGTTTTTTTCATGGGAAATTACTTTTGAGTCGTCGGCGTAGTGTAGTAGGTATTTTGATTGGTTACATTATAAATGTCGCCGCAGTATATATAACGGGGAAAGGGTGAATGCTGTGGTGAGCCTGGTTTCGGGGAAAATCAAGATGAGGTCATCTCATTTATTTTGACTGCCAATTTTTTCTCTTTTAAAACGCCCTTGAGTATTTTAAATAAATACTTTGAAGTGTTCAGTCTATGTAGTTTAAATACCAGACCTTTATGCCTCATGTTATAAAATGCCTTATTGATTAATTAGAATTAGGGAATATGATAATTTTCACTATGATGAATGTATTGAAAATGGGACTCTATTGTAGATTTATCAGCTCATAGAGGAAGTCTTAAAGAATTTCTCAGTGGTTCTCTTCTGAACAATAACTTTGCTATCCACTTTTCGAATAATTCAGAATTCATATATATGTAATCATGTTCATGGTAATGTGCAATGTTGTTCTTTGTTGAAAATATAAGACCGGCAGAAAAACTAAAAACATACCCTTTCCTCCACATGCACTTTTTAATTAAGCTGCAAAATGAGCCTAAAAAAAGAAACTAGAGGAACATCACAACTCACCCCCAATGGAAGAGCTATCTTACCATATATCCCCAAGGTAACCGAATTGGTAGATTACTAAAGAGGCACAATATAGAGACTGTCTAAAAGTCAACTCAAAAACTTGGCCAAATGATCAGAACTACCAAACACAAAGTCCACCCACTCTCTCAACCCGTTATTTACAGGATACCTTGTGACTGCGGAAAAGTCTACATTGGTACAACGAAGCGAAGTATCAATACGAGAATTAAGGAGCATGAACGATGCTGTCGATTCAATCAGACAGAAAAACCTGCGTCAACAACGCGCGTGTAGACCCACTACCTTCTCCCGCCAATGATCGGGTATAAGTTGGGTCAACAGATCGAATCCAGCATCACTTTCAGAAATTCAGCGGTCGAGTTACAACCTCAGACCAAGAATCCTCTGAAGATGCCTCCCGCAGTTGTGGGCGAAACGTTAAGTGAAATAATTCCTAATAGTTCACGGCCAATAAGCCCGGAAGACTCTCTTAATGTCACTAGAGGAACAATTGGAAAAAGTCAACTGCGCTCCCAATCACAATTTATATTTCCAACACATAGGGCGGGTTTCACAAAGCTTTAATTGTACGATTAAAAACCTCGCGGTGGCTCCTATTAATTTAACGGTACAATCAAAGTTTTGTGAAACCGACCCATAAAATGATCAACTTAATCGGAAGAAAACAGTTGGGATCTGTATAGATATATAAAATATTTTACAGCATATGAAATATGTCAATGTCTGTCAATGTATGATAGACTAGTTAACCTTTGTAGAGAATTTTCACAAAAAATTCAGGAACTAGAGCAGTGCATCCCAAACTGGGGAGCGTCGTGAAGCGATCTAAATTGACTGTAGCTTTTGTCTTTTTTTGTTCGTTGCCATTTTTTTTTTGTTATTTTTCTAATGAAAAGTTTAGATGCTAATTGGAGTTTTTCTGACAATTTGGTATTAGGATAGAACTACAAACAGTAGAAAAATGTATGGAAAGAAGGCCAGGGCGTCGCAAAAATATGGCAATATTCCCAGTAAAATTAGTTTGGGAACCCCTGAAATAGAAGATATAGGAAGTATGTTTCACAAACACCCTGTTACTGTCCTTCACAGAAAATTTTCAACACGCAGACTATCTGAACTTATATAGAGTAAATTATCTATGCAGATTCTTTTGCCTAATTTCATCTAAATACTAGGCTGAAAGATTTTGGTTGATGTCCAATAAAGGACAGTTATTATTGTTATTCTCTTCACAGTTCACCATGGCTGCTTATATTGAGTAAGGATATACCTGATTAATCCTTATTTTCTAATCCCATTTTAATTCTCAAGGATGTCTGTCTTAGCGTAATTTAGACAGACCCTGCAGCTGTCAATCATTTTTATTTCTATAAAACGTTGAAGTTGAGAACAGACGAATATACAGGGTGTACCAAGTTCGACGGCCTATTAGGCGTTTCTGGAGAACTAGACTTATTTGAAATCTGAAAATTGGTATTATGTTATTGTTTGACATTATCTACCGATCTGAAATATTCTTGGAACCTGACCACTTTCAGTTATACAGGGAGTTAAAAGAAATTTACCAAAATTTTTTTTTTTATTTTTTGAATACATTCAGACTCAAATCGTTGCATTCGTCGAAATACTTTCCAAAATATCGAAAAAAAACTGGAGAAAAAAGGGAGATAAGTGTATTCGGTATTATGTTTGTTATTTCTAACCTAGATATCGTAAGCACAAACCGTTTTCACATTTCTGAAGGCGAAGAATGTAGAAATATTGTACATTTTCAGAATTTTGAAAAACCCGTCACAGGGTGTTCCAAATTAGGACCCTATTTTTTTATGATTGCGTTGGATTGTGCGAAGAAAAATGATGATATTGTTCCAACATGCTAATGCTCCTAAAATTAATATTTCTTCAGTTATTCAGGATTTCCTGATTTCATGTCGTAAGTACCGTCAAATTCATAGAATCTGTTTCATATCAACAATGACCTTAGTCATAGAAGATAAATTACTCAAATAACTCACTAGTGACTTCCTCTTTTCTGAATTCATTTATCATTGTTTTTGTAAAACAGATTTCATGAATAGAAACAGAAAATCCTGAATAACTCAAGAATTAGTAATTTTAGGAGCATCAACATGTTAGAACATTATCATTATTTTTCTTCGCAGAATCCAAAACAATAATAAAAAAATAGGGTTCTAATTTGAAAAACGAAAGTTATGAGCCAATCTTGATCCCAATTTTCGAACCAACGTTTGGATCACCCTGTGAAAGGTTATTCAACATTCTAAAATTGTACAATAATTCCCCAGTCTTCGCCTTCAAAAATGTGAAAACCGTTTGTGCTTACGATATCTAGGTTAGGAATAACAAACATAATACCGAATACTCTTATCTCCCTTTTTCCTTCAGTTTCTTCTTGATATTTTGAAAAGTATTCTGACGAATGCAACGATTTGGGTACGACTGTATTCAGAATTGCATACTCTATCAAATTCGAAAAAAAAAAACAGAAAAAAAAAATTTTTAACATTTTTTTTTTCACTCCCTGTATAACTGGAAGTGGTCAGGCTCCAAGAACATTTTAGATCAATAGATAATGTCAAACAATAATATAATCCCAATTTTCAGATTTAAAATAAGTCCAGTTCTCCAGAAACGCCTAATAGGCTGTCAAACTTGGTACACCCTGTATACAATAAGTTTCCCCAAGGTTTTATTGTAGACATCGCCCTCCCAAGATGTCTCAACTATGTTATTCCTGATTGAACCAGTAAAATTTTCAATTTTAAAATTGAACAAATATTTCTTCCACCATAAAAATGCACCTCTAATCAGAGAGTATTACAAAAAACTATTTATTTGACCTACAGGTGCCTTTTCTCCAATCCAAAAATAGATTTCCCAAGACAGTGATTCATTTTCATCCAAAGTAGTTTTCAGAACGATGTAGCAATCAGCCTCGTAAAATTTCCCGTGAGCCACTTCGTCAATTCTGTTTGGAAGAAAATTCTCGATTTCCCAAATGGTGATACCAGGATATTGACCAGCTTCCTCATCAAAAAATTCGGAGTAATCTAGAGGTGGTTTCTCCAGTGATTCGTCCCATCTCTTTGGCCTTGAAAATTAAATTATTACTGAAGACAATGTCATTTATTTTTTCTTAACCTAGAAATTTTACACAAAACTTCATTACTCACTTGAGGGATTCTGCTCTAGCCTCTTCGTCTTGAAGGTTCATATTTTTATCATTTGCTATATCCTTCATACCCTTGAGTATTTTAGCTTGATCTTGATCAGCTTCTTCCTGATCCCTTCTGCCTCTTCGAAGCCTCATTTTTCTTGCTATTGGATCTTTGCTTGGATCTAAATCATATCAATAAGGAAGTAAAAGCAATTATTTTCTAGTAAAGAAGATAGGCCCCAAAAAAAGTTATTTTACATCTCAAATTGAAAAAAAATTGTGATGACCTACTTTGTGTTGGTGTAGGTGCAGGAACGTTGGCTCCTGCCAATCGTAGTTGATTCTGCAGGGAGAAATCAATATTATAAAATTCCACACCAGCTCCCTGAGTCATCTCTTTTGGTTTTGGGGGCATAATCAAGTCGGGATTATTCCTCAAATCCAAAGATTCCATATCACCGATAAGATGTATGGCATCTGGTAATGTGATTAGACGATTAGAGCTCAAATTGAGTTTTTTCAAGGAACCACAGCGGCACAAACCTACAGAAAGACTTTTTCTTATGTATTTTTTCTAAGCAAACTTAAAAACTGAACTTATATGTATAACTAATACCTTCAGGAATCATTTCCAATTCGTTGTTAGCAGCAGAAAATACTTCTAAAGCTCCTAATTTACCAATACCGGACGGAATACCTTCAAAATCTAGTTTATTGTCATTTACATACAGCCTCCTCAAAGTGTATATTTTACACAATGAAGAAGGTAAACTTGTCAATTTATTTTGAGATAAATTCAATACCTCTAATTTTTGCCACATCTCAATTGCTAAAAAGAATCATGTTAAATTTCTTTCCCATTAATCTATTTTCTCTGGCTTACCTGTTGATACCTCAGTGATTTCATTCTCGCTCAAATTTAACCGTTTTAGATTGAGCAATGAATACAACGATTCTGGTACCTTGGGTAATGCGTTCTGTGATAGATCTATGTCAGTAAGATTTGTTAAATTTTCCAAATTTGCGGGAAAGTTGTTCAGATTTCTTTGGGTATTCCTCATCTGTAATGTTTGAAGATTGAGAAGTGATGGGAGTTGTCGTAATTGGAAATGCCCTAAAGGGTTATTATTTAGAATGAGAGTTTGCAAATTTGCTAGCCTTCTTGTTTGAGGTGGCAATGTCTCTAAATTGTTGTGACTGAGATCCAAAAACAATAGATCTGTTAAGTTGATGAACAAAGGATTCGGTATAGTGTCAATGCTGAAAAAAATTCGGTAAGTCTCCATTATGATGATTTTATTTTAGAAATACATTTATCATTGGAGAAAATTGAGTACCATGGTGAAAATTACCTGTTGTAACTCAAATTCAATACCAGTAGTGATTTTGCTTTATCAAGTCCTTCTGGAACTTCCTTCAAATTATTATGACTCAAATCCAATGTATTGAGTTCTTCCAAATGGAATAATTGTGCTGGTATGCCTGATGCTTTAACTTTGTTGTATCGTAAATTAAGAGTTCTTAAACAATTCAATTCTGTTAGTTCTCCATATAATTTCTCTAAATTATTTCTAGTCATCGACAAATGTTCTAGTTTTAGAAGGTTACCCATTTCTCTGGGAATTTCTGTCAAGTTCGTTCGATCCAACTTTAGCCATTGCACTCCCGTCATAAGGCTCACAGCCTCAGGAAACTTTTCTTCCTATAAAATTCCCTCAATAGTCATGGTGTATGATTCATTAAGGATATACCTACACTAAAATCATTTCTTGTAAAATCTATCCCTCTAACGAAAGGTAGGACTCCTGTGTTGGCCATAATAGTGAACTTATTATGTTAATATTGATCTTAATATTGGATTATTCCTATTTCCTTAATATCTAGGATTTGTTCAAAAATACAACCTTAAAATTTATTTTGATTTCTGACTTCTGTCCTGAGTCAAATGAGTGAAATCAGCTGATAGCTGATTAGCATAACAAATTTCTGTCGCAATTTTCAATTCAGTAGCGTAGCATCTATCGAATTCTAAGGAAAATTCTTAATTTGTATAGAAGATTATGAAGCCAATTTATAAAATAAGATTTGTTCCCACTCATCATGAATGTCATTTCATTGCAAGTTGAAAAATTACTTCGATCTTCGGATCTTCTTGTTATTACTGCAGTTCCCAATCAATTGTCTCTGCTCCAATCAGTTACGCCAATGTTTTGTTATACCAATTTACCTTAGAACAATTGTCTACAAAAACAAAGTATTCAGATCATAATATCAGAGATAATAACAATATTCGTAAATCTATCTCAATATAAAATTTTTGTTTAGTTTTAAGTGTACCTAGCATCTTCAAAGAAAAACGTCGCCTCGTCTCGGTAAACCCTCGTATATACAAAGTTCATAGAAAAAGTGGGTCTCACTGGTGCTGAGTGATCTCAAATATTCCTAATACAAAATAATGATTTTGAACTAGGACTGTATTAAGAAAATATCCAAATCTGAAAAGTTGTCTCTTTATCGATCTAATTATTTGCTTTTGGTGGAACAATTAGTATAGAATAACTTGTAATAAAATCAACGAATAACACACTCAAGATGACTAGCGCATCAGCAGTTCTTGATGTTGTCGTTGAAAATAAAGAAATATCTTCAATTTTGAAAGGAAATAAAGATAACGACCAATCTAGTATTTGCAGTGGTTCTCTAGATAACTCAATTGTTAGTTTTCAATCGAGGCGAATGAAATGAATTTCACCTTTCTCATTTTAGGTGCAATCAGCTAGTTTTGAGAGCTTTTCTACTATTCAGGATATGGAGAATCTAGCCGAGTTGAATATGGATGAGAATTCGGATCTTTGTGTTAAAATAGACAACCCTCAAAAACATTTGGAGACGTTGGAAACATACATAACTTTTCGAATAACAACCAAGGTTGCTCGTATAGAGTTTCCAGAAAATAAATATTGCGTTAGAAGAAGATATAATGATTTCATATGGCTGCGCCAGAAATTATCAGAGAATCACCCATTCTGCATTGTTCCTGTAATAATGTTATCATTATTATGTGAATTATTTCCAAAAACAACTGTTTTAGCCTCTACCGGGAAAGCATACATTGATGGGACAACTTGATAGGTATTCTAAGGAGTTTATACTGTTACGTATGAAAGCTCTTAATTTATTCATGTCCAGAATTGTCCATCATCCCATCTTAAGTTGCAACGAGCAGCTATTCCATTTCTTAACAGCAAAACAGCAGGTATTCTAGAAGTTAAGGTAGAATTTACCGTACTTATATTTTTTTTGCAGGATTTTGTAGCTCATCGTAAATTGAAACTGCTAGATCCTAATTCAAGGTCTCAAAGTCTAAGCAATACATCACTTACCAGTGTTAAAATACGTCACTATGAATTTGATAAAATAAAAACCTATTTGATTGCTCTGTCAGAAAAGCTAAGTTCTGTTGAAAAAATATCCAACAGAATTATAAGAGAGAGAACAGAATTCATTACCGAACTTAACAGTTTTCATCCAATTTTTACCACTTGGGCAACTAGTGAACCTGATTTAGCAAGCATACTGCAAGGTTGGTATTTAATTTAAATGTCTTTCTTGTCAAGGTATCAGCTACATGATCATTAGCCGCAATTTTTATTGAATACGGAACTTATTAAGTATAGTTCAAATATGGATGAATTGTTTTAGGTATTGGCCATGCCTTGGAAAGGATGTCTTCATCGCAAAATATACTAGTGCAAAATTACAACAACATCATGGTGAATCCAATGAAAGATTTCCTCAGCTATATTGATGTTGTTCAAGACACTCTGAGAAGGAGAGAGACCCATCAGCAAGCATATGAAAGCGCCATTGAAGAACTGAATAAAAAGCATAACCAAAAAGACAAGCTTGTAGCAATTTCTCAAAATTCAGAGAATACTAGTTCCCAATCATGGAAACAAAGAAACTGTGATGAACAATTGGAAAAACTAGGTAAAGTTCAAATAATAATAATAATAAATTATTTAATAGCATAGGTGCTAACAACATGTTTGGGATGAAATTTAAAAAAAATTACACTTTACTAAGTTACAAACATAACTATGTAACTTTCAACTTAGCACTATCATCATTCATGTTCGCTTGTCAATACCTTATTATAATAACATATTCATAACATGGGTGCCCCCAGAATTTTTTCTTAGGGGGGGCCAAATAATGATTTGATGAGGCGCAGGCAAAATCAGTATTCGGTTTTGCTCAAAAACAAGAAGGGGATCAATCTCTCAGGGGGACCACGGACCCCCCCTGCGGGCGCCCATGATTCAGAACTACATAGTTGGTATCTAGCATGTTGGTGTTTCAAAAGAATAATTGTGCACAGTTATCTGCTCCCATCATAATGACACAAAGAATGATATTTATTTTCTTGAAAATGAGGGAAATTAGCTTGTGCACCAAAGAATTCCTTAGGCTCATATTGATTGGTTTTAAACGATAGTAATGATTTGGTTTTGATTGTATCAGTTGTTTGTATTTTGGAGATGGTCAGTTGTCTTGCTTATGGTAAAGATATGCTCTTTCAACTATATTTGACAGTAGGACACTAGCGCCATCTAATGAAAGTTCAAGGTGTTATTCCGACGCGGGATGTAGGATGCAGCTGCAGGCAGCACTTGTAGCAAAGGATTTATTCCAAGTTTGGCTGCAAGTGCTGCAGCGGTAGTAGGTGCAGACCAGTTGCTTCTAACATTCGAGAATTATTGGACGTAGTTGTGCAAATGATGTTATGCCTTTCATCATAAGAGGAGGTATACCCCATCTCCATTCACTTATATAAAGTCACTTGGATGGCCTTGGGAATTTGACACTTTCACACAGTATCAATCGAAAATGGTGGGTTATGACTTTTGTCAACACATTTTTATGTTTCAAATGAACGTTACGCTGTCTGTTCTATATGAAGTTTTTAGCAATTATGTATTTCTCAGAATGTGAATTTTCTTTGGAAAATGAGTTAATTCAAAAAGATGTGATGGATGAACATAATTAACGTTCATATGAAGGAATTCCGTATCTAGTTATTCTTATGAATAGTACAAGAGATTGGTGATTCATTTTTCCCATGGAAGAAAATTGCATTGTTGACACATAATATTCATATGATTGAGTAGATTAAATGTTCATTATCCTGTCCGACTGATGTCAAAGTTATTATTTTATTGACATTGTCAATAAAATAATTTCAGTTATCCACACCTGAATATCGTTAATGTCAGAACCACGTTGCCAGTTTTCTGGAACTCTAATTCCTATTTATCAACTATTTTGGTTTGTTTAGGTAAATTCAATTTGTATGTATAATCAACATATACGAGGGTGGTTAAAATATGATCGGATCAAATGCTCTGATACGTTTATTTAATATCGAGAAAATTTACAAAAATTCACAGTGTTTCAAGGTAGTTCCCCTACTAGTTACGCATTTTGTCCGCTCTTCCGGAAGCTTTTTGATGCCGGTATCGAAGAATTTCTTGGTCAACTCGGATAGCCATATACGAACGAACTCCTCTCCTACCTCGTCGTCGGTGTTGAATCTTTGGTCTCCGAGGGTTTCTTTCAGTAGTCCAAACATGTGGTAATCGCACGGTGATAAATCCGGACAGTAGGGGAGGGTGTTTCAGAACTTCCGATATTGTATCGAGCGTGTGACGCGCGGTATGAGGGCTTGCGTTAACCTGGAGAGGAATCGCACTTCTTGCTGGAATGCTCCTCCGATTCGGGCGATAAACGGGTTTCCCGTCTTTTCATTTTCGATGGTGATTTGGTGATCAGAACGGTCCTCCAAGTGAGTCGTTCTACGCGGCGAATGTTGCCTGGTGTGATGCTGGTTCGCGGTCGACCATCATGCGGCTTATTCTCAATGGTTTCACGGCCATCCTTGAATGATTTGGCCCATTCAAACACAACAGCTCTAAACTCAGGCACTCATTACCGAACTGATTTCGCAAATGCAGAAAATTTTCCGTGTTTTTGACGCCTTCCCACACTGAAAAAAAGAATGACAATACATTGCGCAACAGCGTCCGGCACTTGACGTTCACTCATGGTCGTTAGCACTCGCGTGAACATGTGTCCCGCCAGAGTGTTCGAAAGGGACCCAGTTATCACATACAGAATTGTCAGGGCGGTTTCAGGAAAAATAGGAATTGTTGTGATCAGGTTCTTAGCCTCACCACATTTATTGAATCAGGGTTCGATAAAAACTTAAAACAGGGACAGCATTCGTGGATTCATCAGCTGCATATGATACAGTATGGAAAGATGGATTAATTTATAAACTCTATAATCATTCAAAATGTGGAAAAATGATTTTTATCCGACAGAAGGTTCCGAGTTTTTGTCGATAATAATAATAGTAATTTCGAGACTTTGAATAATGGACTTCCACAAGTTTCAGTTTTAGCACCTCATCTATTCAATTTATATTTGTGTGACTGTAACGAAGTATGAATTTTCTGCGAGGAAAAAGTCAGACTTCATTTTTAATTTTTTCGTATTAGAATAGTTATTTCCTTTTTCATATTTAAATAAGTAAATTATTTTCATTTCCGAATTTTGCCGTCCGCATATTTATTAAAATATTTCAGTATTCCAAATCAGAAATAAACCGTTAAGATGAAACAATGTTAGGTTGTCGTTTTTCATAGTGGAGACAGATATGAAAAACGCTGTTTATTTCTGATTATCGGGTTTTTTGTCTCAAATCTTCGATAAGTCGAAACCGGAGAGATTTTTACCGCCTGGAATATTCGAGGAGTTTGACGATTTTTCACAGATGTTTTCTGCCCCCTCCCCGAAGGTTATAAAAGGGAGATATTCGCCGAGAGGGACTCACTTCAGTTTTACCTTACGACTTCCAGTTTATTCTTCGACTCACTTCTCAGTTTGACTTCCAGTTTATTCTTTGTCACTTTTCAGTTTATTCTTCGACACTCCCAGTTAACTTTTCGGTTAGACTTCAGTTTTACCTTACGACTTCCAGTTAACTTTTCGGTTAGACTTCAGTTTTACCTTACGACTTCCAGTTAACTTTTCGGTTAGATTTCAGTTTTACCTTTCACACACTTTTCAGTTTTCGTTTGACTTTGAGTTGCATTTTCAGTTGAATTACGATTTGATTCTCGAAGCATTAGTGTGCGGCTTCCGAGTAATTATTGGCGATATTAGGGTTTCATTTTTAGAAGTAACGTACTTTCATTTCCCTTTTCTTCGTATTTACCGTTCCACGGGAGTGAAAGTGAGTTCCCTGAGGTAAGAATCATCTCCCGTTTTATTACGATCTAGTGTTTCGATGCAAGTGGTTTTACACGTTTGTACTAAACCCCTTTTTCTTGCCGTCCGTCTGGAATCCTTAGCCACACATCAGAGGCGGAGTGTACGCTCACCTCGGTGGATGACTGAGGATTACCAAAACCTTCAGTAGGGGTCCGAAGTAGAGAAACACTGGGTTCGATCATTGTTCAATACCTCCTGATTGGGTTCTAATGCTGGTAACCAACTCATTCGTAAACTAACGTCCGAAGTCACCGTGATAAGTCTACCTGATCACCTTTACTTTTCATCTCATTGTATTATATATGTATTGCTATTTTCCTTCAATATCGTTTTGAAATACTCAGTCTGGCATTCTGACCATACCTGTATAAAGGGTGATTATTTTAGAGGCGGAGAACTTTAAATTCAAATAAAAAATTTCCATGGTCTCCGATTTGACAGTTCTTCGTTAGTTTTTATTAAGTCTGCTGTGGCAAATTCATCATACCTAGAGTTACTTCGGTGCAACGCTTGCAAATTATTAAAATTTATTACGAAAACCATAGTTCAATTCGAGCAACTATTACGTACATTTTATGGTTATCATAATCGTCTTTCAGTACGATTAATTCGAGAAACTGTATATTATTTTTGCAATACGTTCACCTTAAACTATACTGCGAATCCCGTTAGACGTCCCAGGCTCCACATCCCGCGATACAATTAATTTATTGAGGAAAACCTTTGATGATCGAGTGATTTCCCGAAATGGACCTCTTAACTGGCCACCGTATTCGTGCGACTTTGGACACCTTTGGACTATTTTCTCTGAAGGTGTGTGACGTCACAAGTCTACGCCGACAAACCACAAACGATTGAGCACCTGGAAGCCAATATTCAACGGGTAATTACCGGAATACAGCCAGATTTACTGCGATAGGTGTGTGAAAATTGGACCTCAAGATAACGTCATGTACGTGCAAACCGAGGTGGCCATATGCCCGAAATAATTTTCAGACGTTAAATGCCAAAGAATTATCTGTTATAAAAACCTATGTTCATGAATTTTTATTTTTATTTTGGGAGTTTCATCATGATTTGAAGTTCTCCGCCTCTAAAATAATCACTCTTTATATTGTACATATATTTTCCCATTGTGTTTCAATAAATGTTAAAACCTCAGTCTTATGAATCACTGGTTGTCGCTACTACCTTAAGGTAGGATTCCTAAGCGACGACTCTAACGACTACAGCCGCGCGGCTGAAGCCTCGCGACTGTGGCGGCTAGAGCCGCCACGGCTGTAGCCGACAGGGGCATTCCTATGCCGCGACTAGAGCAGTAGAGCTGGCAGTGTTAGACGTCCTGGCAGTCGCATCAGTTTTGAGTTATATGAAGAATATGTCATGAAGAAATCATACATACATATAGGAAACTATTCTCATTTGAGGCTAACATACCCAACCCTGCATGAGACTCAGCCATGTCGTCGAATGTGATCAGATTACACCTTGTACACCTACATAACTAATTTTTTAAATTGTGTTCCAAATTATTCTATAACACAGATGTGTTTTTTCAATGGAAAATTTATTTTAATTTGTTCTAATATCTCTGTAACTCAGATGTACAGGGTATCCCAAATTGCTTGATTTTTACTGTTTCTGGTACTTCTAGACTAGATAGGAAAAAACCTTGAAAAAAAGCCTGGGCTCGATTTTCGTGAAAACACCAGATGTGAAAACCGTTTTACGAAATCTTCATTTGTTTTGAGGATATAAAAATGTTTGATATTTTATCGATTTCGAAATTGTGTCATAATTTTCTCATTCTCGAAAATATCTAAAAACGATCAAAACTTTTCAGAACCACTTTTTTACTGGGATTGCACTGTACTCAATTTTTTTCATTTCTTATTTTGTTTGTTTGATATGAGATGAAAAAGAATCCGTTCGTATTTAAAATTAAAAATTTATTTTTTTCCGCCCTTAGTACACGAGATGAAAAAAATTTAATATAGTTTCTTATTTCCAGTGAAAAAGTGCCTCTTAAAGTTTTAGGGAGGGTTTCACAAAGCTTTAATTGTACGATTAAAAAAGCTTACCTAAATTCGAACCAATCGAATCAATACAATCAAAGTGTTCTGAAACCGACCCTATATCTTTTTCAGATATTTTCGTTAATGAAAAAGAAATAGCACATTTTCAAAATAGATAAAATATCAAAATTTAGTTATATCTAAAAAATATGAAGATATCGTGAAACGGTTTCGACTAAAGGTGTTTTCACGAAAATCGAGCCCAGGACTCCTTTCAACGTTTTTATCTTTCTAGTCTAGAAGTACAAGAAAAATCGAAAATCAAGCAATTTGGGATAACCTGTACAGAAATTCTTGAAATATATTTATTTGAAACAAAAATATAGCAAATATAACGGAGTGTTTAATCATTATCAATTGATTTGAAACAATGTGTAAGTGAAAAATGTTAAAACAGATCTCCAGTCGTCGCGGCTGTTACGACTCGACTGCTCATAGAGGCAGTCCAGCCGCGCGACTCGGGCCGCCTCATTAGAGCCGCCTCGATCGCGCGGCTCTAGTCGCGTCATAGGAATGGGTTTCGTTCATTTACATGGGAAGCAGTATGAGTCATAGTCGCGCGGCTGTAGTCGCTAGAGTCGTCGCTTAGGAATCCTACCATTAGACAACACCGAACCCTTCTTCGACTAGTAGCTGCCTAAGTGGGTTTCCTTTTTAGGAAAAAATAGCTGGCGCCCGAAGGACCTTTTGGCCAAGTGAGTCTCCAGGTAAGAGAGGGCGAGCAACACCGTTACATGACATTCCAACTACTTCTTCGGAAAAATTTATTTATGCTGATGATATTGCTCTGGATTGTCATCATGCTAATTTTCAAACAATACAAAGTATCCTTTCCGCAGATTTGGATAAAATGAAAAATTATTTTTTAAAGTGGTGTTTGTGCCCGAATGAAAATAAAACCGAGGTTTCGTGTTTTCATTTGAATAAACATCAGAAATATAGAAAATTGAGTGTAACTTTCGGTTTTTCTCCCTAAAAACATAAATTAAATCCTAGATACCTGGGAATCAAACTTAATTCCTCTCTAAATTTCAACGCCCATTTAGATGATCTGCGTTTGAAGCTTAAAACTAGAAACAATATTCTTCAGAAACTAGCTGGTTCCTCATGGGGCGCTGATGCGACAATACTTCGTACGGGAGCCCTAGCTTTGATTTTTCTGCTGCTGAATATTGTTGCCCTGTTTGGTTGAACAGTGTTCATGTAAAAAAAAATTGATGCCCAACTGAATTTTTCTATGAGGATTATTACTGGCATACTATCAAGACTACACCTACTCCTTGGTTACCAGTCCTCTCAAATATTGTCCCTCCCCATATTCGCAGAGAGACAACAGCTTTGAATTTTTGGAACAAATTCAATGCCTTTCCAAATTCATTTCCCATACTCACCTATATTCCAGATAATAAGGTCCCCAGATCGAAGTCGCGTAAACTTTTTTGGTCAAATTTTCTGATTGATATGAATAGAAGCGACAAAGAAATTTAGCAATCTGAATGGAATGTATCCAATTTTTTCAAAAAAGATCTTATTTCTGATCCTTCCACCAGAGTTCCTGGTTTTGACCTTCCCAGGAGAATATGATTTAGAATAGACCATATTCTCCTGGGAAGGTCAAAACCAGGAACTCTGGTGGAAGGATCAGAAATAAGATCTTTTTTGAAAAAATTGGATACATTCCATTCAGATTGCTAAATTTCTTTGTCGCTTCTATTCATATCAATCAGAAAATTTGACCAAAAAAGTTTACGCGACTTCGATCTGGGGACCTTATTATCTGGAATATAGGTGAGTATGGGAAATGAATTTGGAAAGGAATTGAATTTGTTCCAAAAATTCAAAGCTGTTGTCTCTCTGCGAATATGGGGAGGGACAATATTTGAGAGGACTGGTAACCAAGGAGTAGGTGTAGTCTTGATAGTATACCAGTAATAATCCTCATAGAAAAATTCAGTTGCGCATCAATTTTTTTACATGAACACTGTTCAACCAAACAGGGCAACAATATTCAGCAGCAGAAAAATCAAAGCTAGGGCTCCCGTACGAAGTATTGTTGCATCAGCGCCCCATGAGGAACCAGCTAGTTTCTGAAGAATATTGTTTCTAGTTTTAAGCTTCAAACGCAGATCATCTAAATGGGCGTTGAAATTTAGAGAGGAATTAAGTTTGATTCCCAGGTATCTAGGATTTAATTTATGTTTTTAGGGAGAAAAACCGAAAGTTACACTCAATTTTCTATATTTCTGATGTTTATTCAAATGAAAACACGAAACCTCGGTTTTATTTCCATTCGGGCACAAACGCCACTTTAAAAAATAATTTTTCATTTTATCCAAATCTGCGGAAAGGATACTTTGTATTGTTTGAAAATTAGCATGATGACAATCCAGAGCAATATCATCAGCATAAATAAATTTTTCCGAAGAAGTAGTTGGAATGTCACACAAATATAAATTGAATAGAAGAGGTGCTAAAACTGAACCTTGTGGAAGTCCATTATTCAAAGTCTCGAAATTACTATTATTATTATCGACAAAAACTCGGAACCTTCTGTCGGATAACAATCATTTTTCCACATTTTAAATGATTATAGAGTTTGTAAATTAATCCATCTTTCCATACTGTATCATATGCAGCTGATGAATCCACGAATGCTGTCCCTGTTTTAAGTTTTTATCGAACCCTGATTCAATAAATGTGGTGAGGCAAAGAACCTGATCACAACAATTCCTATTTTTCCTGAAACCGCCCTGACAATTCTGTATGTGATAACTGGGTCCCTTTCGAACACTCTGCGGGAACACATGTTCACGCGAGTGCTAACGACCATGAGTGAACGTCAAGTGCCGGACGCTGTTGCGCAATGTATTGTCATTCTTTTTTTCAGTGTGGGAAGGCGTCAAAAACACGGAAAATTTTCTGCACTTGCGAAATCAGTTCGGTAATGAGTGCCTGAGTTTAGAGCTGTTGTGTTTGAATGGGCCAAATCATTCAAGGATGGCCGTGAAACCATTGAGAATAAGCCGCATGATGGTCGACCGCGAACCAGCATCATACCAGGCAACATTCGCCGCGTAGAACGACTCACATGGAGGACCGTTCTGCGCACCAAATCACCATCGAAAATGAAAAAACGTGAAACGCGTTTATCGCCCGAAATGGAGGAGTATTCCAGCAAGAAGTGCAATTCCTCTCCAGGTTAACGCATGCCCTCATACCGCGCGCCTCACGCTCGATACAATATCGGAAGTTCTGAAACACCCTCCCCTACAGTCCGGATTTATCACCGTGCGATTACCACATGTTTGGACTACTGAAAGAAACCATAACCTCCTTCAATTAACAAGCCGCGAACAGCTGAGATGTGGCAACGCAGCGGAAGGCCGAGAAGTTTCTGACGCCATTTGTGGACGCCTTGTTGTTTGTTGTGTTTGTGAATTAATGGTGACCGTTCGTACTGATTTTACCAATACAGTATTGAATTTCGGGCATGAGTCCTGGTTAGTCATCAAACAAAACCAGTTCACGAAATGTGGAAATACATTTTCTATTGCAAAAGTGGAAAAAGCGACATTGAAACCCACATAAAAACAGTTGAACACAAACGAGCAGTGTCAGCAGCAAGTTCGAATATTTCAAGAAATAAGAATTTGGAGAATTGATGGCATTTGTCCTGGTTCCAGGTTGGAAAGAAATGGTCACATTATTTGTGAAGTGAATTGTGCCCAAAAGAAAAATTCTGTGTGTGAATGAAGTGAAATTTCATCTTTCATCTGGTGTCCTGTGAAAAAAACTTCTCCCATTTCGAATCATGCCAAATAAATGTTGTGTACCCGGCTACAAGAGCAATTACAAGACTTCAGGAAACAATTATGTTAGTGTCGTTTCGTTTCCAAAAATGAAGAACTGTATCAATATCGTGGATTAGGCAATTCCAAGAAAAATTCCGATAAATTATGTTTGGTTTCCGAAATTCATTTCCATGAAAACGATATCTTGAAATTTTTATAAAGTTTTATTAGCTGACGGAACCAATGAGACGTCAACAACTCAAGGAAAAAGCAGTTCCTTTATTTTTTCCAATTTACCGTTTTATTTATCTAAAAAAATTCTCAGAGAACTAATCCCCAGTTTAGAAAAGATGGAACGATTGACTGAAACAATAATGATATGAATGTTTTTTTCAATTCGGATTTGATTAAAGATTATGATTACCTAAAAAATAACTCGACAACAAAATCTACTTTTTTATTACATTTTGGAGAGACTATAACAGTAAATGTTTTAATAACAAGTGAGACCCTTCAGGTAAAAATTTTCATTAAAGATTCTGAATTATCATCTAAAGATTTGAAATGGATCTTACCTTATATCTCAAGATTTCAAGGTGGTCCCAACTTACAAATGAACTTTCTCGGTATAAATAAATATTATGTAGATGAACGAGGTTTGGAAGGTCCGGATGCTGAATTGTATAAATTGAACAAATCTTTATATTTATTAGAAACATTTTTGTAAGGGGAAGCGAATGAAAATTTTGAAAAACTCTGACATTTCAGATGGTGGCGGATCAAATGTGACCAATTATAAGTAAAAAACCGAAATATTTATCATGTAGCATAGTTTTGACATTTATTCTATATTCTCAATCTCCCCTAATTATTTATGTTTATTTCTTCAGCTATAGTTATTAAGTTCAGAGATTTTATTTAAGTTCTGTTATTAAATTTTGTACATGAAGTTATTAAAATGATTTGGATCCCAAGTTTTTCTCAGATTTACCTATTATGTTGATTACATTGATTCAAATTCAATATTTTGTGGCATGAGAGACCCTACACCTTCTCTTTAGTTCTTGCTGAACAACAAATTGGATATGAAATGTGCTGTATTGTCAAAATACATTGATAATCATTAAGTTCTTGTGCTTCTATACAGATCAAATAATTTTGTTCAATTGATATCCACTGGTTATAATAAAAATGATGAATCAAACCAATTCATTGGTCAAGTAGGATTTAGTATTGTTGCTTCTAGGTATTTGATAGAATTTAAAATATTCCATATCGACTATTCGACAATTAATTGAAATATATTTGAAAATCGCGCTCATACTATAACGAATTTACTGCGGCCGTCCGAAGTCCCAGTCGGCCTTCCGGATCCTTCATTTGCGGCGTTGCCACATTTTGTTCACGGCTATGTGTTTAAGATGGCTGTGAAGAAACCCTCGGAGACTAAAGATTCAACACCGACGACGAGGTAGGAGAGGAGTTCGTTCGTATATGGCTATCCGAGTTGACCAAGAAATTCTTCGATACCGGCATCAAAAAGCTTCCGCAAGGGTGGACAAAATGCGTAACTAGTAGGGGAACTACCTTGAAACACTGCGAATTTTTGTAAATTTTCTCGATATTAAATAAACGTATCAGAGCATTTCTGCCGTATTAATTGAAAAGGGCGTATCTGCAAAAAAGCACTTTTGAGATATTTGACTTTAAAGACTTTCATAACAATCTTAATTGAATTAAAATTTTAATTCAGTTAAGATTGTTGATGGCATAAATGAAAGTCTTTAAAGTCAAATATCTCAAAAGTGCTTTTTTGCAGATACGCCCTTTTCAATTAACACGGCAGATTTGTTCCAATCATATTTTAACCACCCCCGTATATGTTGATGATACATACAAATTGAATTTACCTAAACAAACCAAAATAGTTGATAAATAGGAATGGGAGTTCCAGAAAACTGGCAACGTAGTTCTGACATTAACGATATTCAGGTGTGGATAACTGAAAATAACTTTGACATTCTAGTTATAAAAACTTAAGGGAAAGGAAATCATGGCTAACCGAGCGATTTTATATAAGTGAATGGAGTATATTTCCGCTGCACTACTCAGAATCTGCGTTATTCAAAGTGATCACAGACGTCGAGATTTGTTAGCTAAAAGGCCGTCTTTGGAATAGTCTGCTGGAAACTTTTCCCGAGAAGAATTGGCGGGCTTTGGAATTTGATTGGGCATTTTCTTAGAGTGCAGAGTGTCGGGGGAATAAGTGCACACACTCTCACCAGAGATAGAGTTGGACTAGGTGATTACTGATTGACTATAAAAGATTAATTTCTGGATTTCCCTAGAAAGCTACAGGGTGATTTTCCAACTTCATGGAAATACTTAGACCATCATAAAATCCAAACTTATTGATGGATATTATTGAAACTTGGGAGGTTATTGGCACATGCTGGGGTCGAGTCAGAAAGATATCAATTATTTCATTATTCCAGGGCCTGACTCATTAATCTTCATTCAAAGTGTTCAGGGTGAAACAAACACTTTGTATTTCGAATAACAAATAATTGATTCGCGTTTTAGAAAGAAGTTTAATTTTTGAATTGGATAAATTTCGAAAAATTGAATTTTTCACCATGATGAGAACTGAAAATCTCATGTTTAAATATAAATTGCGAAAGTATTAGTAGAAAATTTTCCAAAAAGTTCAGAGCTTTAATAAGCACATTTCATAACGAAACAATAACAATTGAAAGAAACAAAAATACAGTAAAGAGTACCTAATAAAAATGAAAATAGGAACGAACGAATTGCTTATTTCAGAAGTGGTTCGAAATGAAAACCATTAGCTTGTAAACATTTCTCTTGCCGAATGTTCAAATTGGATGCTGCCTTGCGAATCATATCGCCATTATTTTTTAAAATATCGCAACAGTTGATAATTCTGTTCATCAGCTGTTTTCTTGACTGGATTTCTTCAGAATATACCATATCCTTCAATTTTTCCCATGAAAAATAATCTAGCGTGTTGAAATCTGCAGATACTTCTCGATTTACTAATTCAGTTAGATGTTTTTACAGTGACCAAACATAGACCAAAGTGACCAAGTCACTTTGGTCTATATCTTTGTTGTCGAACACCCGGTATACATACGAATAATTTTGAAATATGCTTATGTATACCCTATACACTTCACCAATTTTGTTTTTTTCGAAATATACCTTCATTTAATCCATCGCACACGTAGTAGAGGACTTATATCCCCTCCTCCTCATAGGTTGTCACTATTCGAAAGATCTTTTAGTTTTTCCATCTATAGATTTTATAATAGATTTATTAGTAATTCTTTTGTAAGTCTGTCTGTATCATCCTTCAAAGCTAGAGTCTGGGGATTTATGTATGGAGATCAGTGCGGATTGAATAAATAATCAGTAATCTGTTTTTTGTCGTTATATGGCACTTTCAAATGTTCCAATTCAAATCTGGAAAGTTCATTTAATTTTTGGTACTTTTTTTTTGTCATTCTTGTATGTATAATCAGTTCTGTTAATATATTTTTCATCACCATCTGAACTCCGCCCTATGATTTTCATTCTGGTGTATTTTTTTTTCTAGTTGTAATATTTTTGTTGGTAAATAAAGACATTATTATTATTATTATCCGCGTCTTGGGTGGCCAGTCAGTATATCAACTTAATGAGACCGGCCCTGGAATAATGAAATGATTGATATCTTTCTCACTCGACCTTAGCATGTGCCAATAACCTCCCAAGTTTCAATAATATCCATCAATAAGTTTGAATTTTATGATGGTCTTGGTATTTCCATGTAGTTGGAAAATCACCCTGTAGCTTTCTAGGGAAATCCAGAAATTAATTTTTTATAGTCAATCAGTAATCATCTAGTCCAACTCTATCTCTGGTAAGAGTATGTACAGTTATTCCCCGGACACCCTGAATATAGTGATATGTTGTCTAAGGGAAATTTAATTTCATTGGTCCAATGCCAAAGTCACGAATGTGAATAATGGACGCGTTTTAAAAATTCAAGATATTGCTGGAAATAGAAATTTCTATTTTCTCGAATTCTTCGAACTCGTTTTTCTCAAACATTAATTATACACATTCGTGACTTTGGCAGCAAAACCTGTTATCATTTTCTTTTAGCACTCTTCGCATATCACCTCTGTTTTGAGTAACGAAGTAACTCAAGTAACGAACCAGTACATACACGATTTTGCTGTGGGGACGTACTTATTGGGGGATAGGTTAGCATCAGGGTTCAGGGAAACACTAGGCATATAGGAAAAATAGTGACCTCCAACTGTTACATAACAATATCGCATTATTCGTAAAAATTTATATACATAGACTGTAGGTATTGTATATTAGTATACAGGGTCCTGCAATAGTGCGTTAGGCTTCCATAGCTGCCAAACCAGACGTTTTAGAAATTTAGTTGAGAAGCATTACCTTTGTAATTTCAATTCTGCATCTCCAGAAATTATTATCTAATATACAGGATGTTCCCAAATAAAATTATTCAACAAATGAGTGATTTTTTAAATGGAGCACCCCTTATATTTTCTCATATATATATATATATATATATATATATATATATATATATATATATATATATATCTGTATATCAGAAAATAATTTATTGAGATGCAGAATTGAAAGTACAAAGGAATGCTCTTCAACTAAATTCCTAAAATCTCTGGTTTGGCAGCTATGGAAGCCTAATGCACTATTGCAGGACCCTGTATACTAACAGAAACATGGAATATTCCAGATAAAAGCCTGTATAATACGAAGGGTTACAGGAGTAGTTTACATGAGAGAATGATATATTGAGGATCAGGTAATCAGGTTTCTGTCGTGTGTGGTATGGAAGTCTTGACAATCGGAATAGCATCTTAATTGTATTATGCCAATGACCCTCGGTAGTGCTATCAATAAGTTGACAAAGTTAAAATGATAAAAAACTCAAACATAGCCAATATCAGAAATTGCAACACTTCTTTACTCAATGCAAAACACCTCGTCTAGATCACAAAGTTCGAGATTAGGAGATTTCCAATATGTAAGAATAGTCTTTATCTCTGAGATAGGGCGCCAGCGCATTTACGAAATAAATGATTTTCCTATGTTACTCAAAAAGGAAAGATTCCTACTCTCGGATTTAACAGTGTCAGAGTCAGATATTCTGGAAAAGAGTTAGAATCTTCTATCCGAAATCTTCTTTAGCTTCTTTTTCTTTTTTCTTAGCGTTTTTCTGTTGCTGTCATTATTGAAACGGGGTCGTCACTGCTTAGCCTAGGCGCGCACTTTCGATTTCTTCTCCGCGACTGAATAATCGCAATCGCCAAAAAAGAAATTCGAAAATGTTTCATGCGCGCACTTGCGACTTATGAATCGCAACTACATTTAGTAATAACATGGATTTTCCTTAAAACCGCTTGCGTTGTAGCTCTATATTACGACCCAAATAATATTAAAAATAAGACCATATAGAGTCCCAAAAAAAAATTCACACTCACACAAAGAAGTTCGGACTTCAGCAGCAACTGAATTGCGATTGAATTTCGCAAGTTTGACTCATTCGGATTTGGGATAATCGCGTGGATTCAAAAATGCGGCTGTTTAGTCGCGGCACTTATTTAGTCGCATTTGCGTGCATTCCCATTTAAATGAATGTGTTTCATTTTTGTGACTAAACGATCTCGCGACAGAAAATCGCATGTTTGCGGGTACCCTTAGTTTCAGTGTTTCAAGAACTGCGATCATTCGAATTTTTTATGATCTGGACACGTGTACCATGTGTTCAGCTGTTTCTTCTCCAGATAGTTTGGGCGTTTCTCAAGAGTGTTAAAGAGTGGAAGATGTTCCTGACCTGAAAATGGCTTTCTTTTATTTTCTGTTGGCCACCCTAAATATTTAATGGATTGAATAATCAAAAATGTAATTTTTTGATAATAACAATAATCCATGAATTTTCTAATTATTCCTTGAAATAGGTCCATATAATTTACTCTCCCACAGTAAGAATAATAAATAAGTTTTCTAACTATTTTTTTCAAAATAGGTACCCATATACCGCAATTGCTGAAAAAGGTTGAAGCCAATCAAGACTATTTGGAATGCGCAAACGAGAGCTTGAGAAGCGACTTAGAGAGATGGCAGATCGAAAAGCAAGACTGTATCAAAAAAATTCTATTGGATTTTGTGAACAAACAAATAGAATATGAGCAGTCACAAGTTAATGCTTGGGAACAAATAACGAACGAAATCAATGCTAGTTTTACTGTTAACAATAATTCGAAATGAATGTCTCTTGTAACAAATCTTTATTTTTTTTTATATTTATGTTGTTTTTATATTGAATGTTTATTCATGTTGAAATATAGTACTTGAATAATTTCATTTTTTTACTACTTAGATACAAGATTATTGAAAATTAATAAAGGCAGTGTTTCTTTTTGTGCAAAGATGAAGATATTTGAGATTTCTATACACTATACAGGGTGAGTCTTTGACTTGTATATATATTTTAACTAGAGATTCCTGCGATCAACAAAAGCACATTTTGTCTCTACCATTTTATTCGGATCGGTTGGAAAGATACAGGCTGTTGAAAATCCATAAAAAAATGACATTTTCCAATATATCTTGTGATTCATTTCATCGAATGAAATGATTTTCAGAATATAGGTTTAATTCGATGTGGCAAATCTTCTACGAACACAAAATTTCACTCACATGTTTCATTTTTTCATTATGACCAATACATATACTTACCATTACATGGCATAATTATATCAGAAATTTTAAGGTCCCATCCTCTGAAAGTAAGTTGAATGCCAATTGATGAATATTCAGCCATTTTGGAAAATATAAGTATTATTCGTGAAATCTCATGGAATGCGCATTTTTCGAGTAATTTGTGATTTAAAGAAATTTATATCAGCGAAGTTAGAAAAATTAGTTACTTTGGCTGAATCCAAGTCTATTCAAAAGATTCACATAATTAAATTTCTTCTACATTCTCTCGAAGGTTTAGGTGGTAGACCTAATGCTCGAAAAACTTTAGTGTCCTGTTTCCAGGATTGGCATAGCCCATTATGAAAGTTTAAAATGGCTGTATTTTTTATCTACGCTGAATCGGGAAAAATGATATATGAAAAAAGTATTTCTCTTGACCTCTAGAATCTATGGTTTCAATACAGGGTGTACCAAGTTCGACAGCCTATTAGGCGTTTCTGGAGAATTGGACCTATTTGAAATCTGAAAATTGGAATTATATTATTGTTTGACATTATCTACCGATCTAAAATATTCTTGGAGCCTGACCACTTTCAGTTATACAGGGAGTGAAAAAAAAATTTTCAAAATTTTTTCCTGAATAACTCAAGAAATATTAATTTTAGGAGCATTAACATGTTGGAACATTATCATCATTTTTCTTCGCACAATCCAACGCAATCATAAAAAATAGGGTTCTAATTTGAAAAACGAAAGTTATGGGTCAATCTTGATCCCAATTTTTGAACAAACATTTGGAACACCCTGTGACGGGTTTTTCAAAATTCTGAAAATGTACAATATTTCCACATTCTTCGCCTTCAGAAATGTGAAAACGGTTTGTGCTTACGATATCTAGGTTAGGAATAACAAACATAATACCGAATGCACTTAGCTCCCTTTTTTCTTCAGTTTTTTCTCGATATTTTGCAAAGTATTTCGACGAATGCAAAATGCAACGATTTGAGTACGAATGTATTCAGAATTGCATACTTTATCAAATTCGAAAACAAAAAAACAGAAAAAAAAATTTTCGAAAATTTTTTTTTCACTCCCAATTTTTAGATTTCAAATAGGTCCAGTTCTCCAGAAACGCCTTATAGGTCGTCGAACTTGGTACACCCTGTATATGGTGGGTAAAATTGGTGATACTTGAACTACAACTTTTTAACCGTGAGAGATAGAGGAAAATGAATGACACGTTACGGTGGTATTTTTTAGAGAAACTGGTGATGCCATCAACTGCATTCCTCTATCTTCTTTTGTTTTCGAGTTATAGGCCAAAATTGAAATTTGGGCGATTTCAACTTTGGCCATTTCTGTTTCTGCTGGGATGTTGAAATGAAAACATTGTAAAGGCACTTTTTTCATAGCAATCTAGTAGCCCACCTTGTTTTTCCCCTAAAGGTGTCCTTGCTGAGCTATAACATAGAGTTGTGTTTTTTCTTATGGAAACAATAGTTTGAAATGGCTTAGAAAGAATCGATCGCCATTTTTTTCCCGTTTCAGAAATATAACTCACATCGCCCTCAAATTCATTCAGATATCATGGGAAATATAGTTTGTATTTGAAATTTAAATTGTTGAGTATTAAGTAGGCTGAGTCACAGAATAATATGTCTCTACGCATGGTTTAATTATTATTTTGCCATTGAATACTGGATTCAATTCTCCGTGATTTGATCTTTGTTCAGAAAAACTGGCAATTATTAGAATTCGAAGTCATTATTGCCGGCAATATGGAAATTTTGCAACACTACGAGAAATATCATATGTTAAAATGTTTTATTTCAGCGGCAATAATTGACAGTTGTTCTGAAAAAAGATCAAACCACGGAGAATTGATAATTGATTCAAGTCTTCAATCGCAAAATAATAATGTCACCATGCGTAGAGGCATATTATTCTGTGATGCAGCCTACTTAATACTCAATAATTCAAATTTCACATACAAACTAAATTTTTCATGATATCTGAATGGAATCTGAGGGCGATGTATGATGTACGACATATTTCTGAAACGGGAAAAAAATGGCGATTCTTTCTAAGCCATTTCAAACTATTGTTTCCATAAGAAAAAACACAACTTTATGTTATAGCCAGAAGCGGCCTCACCCATTGCGAGGCCCAGGCTTGAGGTCTTCGCGAGGCCCATTTTCCTTCGTGAATCTAGTTTCAGAAAGCAGTGTTAGTGATAAGGCTTTAACACAATCCTTTAAATTCAACCACCTCTGACTTTAACCCTTAACCACCGTAGTGCAAAAACAGTAGCACTTTCACCGTGGTGCGGTCTGAGACCGCGCGTCCAAATGCAATCATAAAATATATTAAACGCAGATATTTTTATTTAAATAATTGTTTTTAATCAAGATCTGCTTTCTAACAAGAGAATGAACTATTTCGTTTCTCTTTATTCGAATTCGAAATTGTACAATGAGAAGGAAATATGTCGAAACTTGAATTTCAGTTCATGTTCTCAGGACCACCAAATATTATACAATTAATGGAAAACGCATCTGAAAATATAAAAATATTATGTATCCCCAAAAATAGAAATATCAAGGATTACAATGACAGAAAATCATTCATATAATTCTGAAAAAACACGAAAATTGCAAGCAGTGAACATCTCAAATATTACACCTACAATTTTTACAAATTTTACTAGTTCATTCCAAACAAGTCGACTTATCACAAATTATGCAAAGATATAATGTCTTTCTTTTAATTCTGGGTGGGCAAGTGTAACATGTTCTTTTTTTTTCCAAATTTTTTCCATGACTTTATCTTATTCCAAGACAGGAATGGATCACACTGCTTATTTCAAGAATCCGGAAAAAATCACCATCGGCCATTTCTGAGGACGAATGCTGGTAGAACATTTAGCACACTTTCCATCGAAAGCATGAAATCTTCTTTTGTCGAATTGTAAAATACAATCATTTCAGGTTTTTGCGAAAATTCATCTGAACACTATGTATGCATTGAAGATATCTATAAGGGGCCTACTAAATCTAACAGGCCGGAAGGTTAGACGTTGCCGTTGTTACGAGTAGCGTGTCTAGTGGTACGCGTAGATATAGACAGTATACGTTTTTCTTGTGCAATTCGCACTGTTTTCGATATAATTTCGAATTTATTTCAATTCACAATGTAATAAAGAACTGTAGGGAGGAAAACAAAACAGCATTTCGTTTATTTGCGAATAATTTCTCAATATTTTATCGCAAATAATCCAGAACTCACCACGAGGAGGTAGCTGTGTTATTGAGTTCCACAAAATTACAATCAGAATGAAATTTATTTTACTTTCTGAAGCGAATAAAATAGGTGGATGAATATCAGAAGAGGAAAAAATATTATTTCGCTATCGAAAATGATTCAATTCTGAACATATTTTTTTTGAACATAAAATAAATCCTATAATAAAGTCTGAATAAATAAAAACAATTCTGATAACTGACGACTAAAAGTTAGTAATTTACTGTCGGAAGGAGCAGTTCTTAGGATTCTATCACTAACCATTATAGAATAATTATTAAGGAAGATATTACTCAAAATTTTGGGAAATTTGTTCAAGATAATTTCAGAAACCTGCTGACATAGTGAACATTAAATTTGTCGTGATAAATATCTCAAGTAAATAAACATTTCAAAACGTCTCTCTGAAATTTATTTTGTAGAATTGAGCAGTGTCCTTTTCTACAACGTTGGAAAAGAAGTGAGAAATTGCCTTGTCTTTGAAATGACCACCAAAGCTTAAAAAAGAATCGATCTGATCTTGTTTGTCGCAATCGATGTAAGCATAATCATAATGGACAACTAATTTTTGTCTCCATACCTCAGGATCAGTTCTTTTTGGAGTAATTGAAGACGTCATGTAACTCAGTTGATTTGGAAAAATTGAAGGAAATGCATCATCAGTAGTTAATTTAGGAATTTTTCGCGGTATATTTATAATTGAACGACTGAACCTTAGGCGGTTGGATAAGAGTTATTTTTCAAAATATGGGAATCTCCAAAATGTTTTATACAAACTAAATTGTCTTCGTTGATTTTAAAACTACTTTCTCTATGAATTGCGTAAGCCATTTTCTAACTTCTGAATACTAACACCTTTTTTTCTCATTAGTGGACTTATAGTTGCTTTTGCAATCGGGGCAGAGTACTCAAATCTAAGATTTCCAAATGAAATTTTAATAAATATTAAAATGAAAAACCTCCCTGTTGATTATTCCTTCCAGATATGAACACTTAAAGTCGAAAAATTCAATGATAAACCGATACACACTGATCTTGCAACTGCAACACTTATCTTCACTTTCTTTGTTGATTAAAAAACCAATCACACGCACACAGCGAAAAAACACAAACCTCTTTACACGCTTCCCTGTCGAATTTTGGATACGCTTTTAGCCCGGTCGTCCACTGCAAGCGTATTCAGGCGGCAACGCGCTCACGCGAAACAAGCGTTCGTAGCTGCTACAACACAGGCGGCAATGGGCTGCAGGGTTCGTCCACTGGCAGCGGCGACGGTTGCGGCTTCTTGCGTTCCATTCAGTGATATAACCAACAAAGACCATAGCTTGTCTTCGAAAATGACATCGTTCGTATTCTTTTAGCATTGAGTGCAATATGCTTTGAATCCGGAGGACTTGTACATTCTAGAGTCAAGTTATTTAGTCAAAAGACGACGGAAACACAGAGGTCCTGCCGTTATTGGATGCACCCAATTTTCAGAACCAAAAATTCTTGGGAGAATTCAAACATCTCCAAAATCAATAATTGGAAAAATATCCTGAGCGATTTTTCAATTCCTATGAGAAGAAGCAAAGAATATTTCTGAATGTTATTTGAGAAACGATAAAACTTCATTGGGGCAACACTTCGAACTCTCAAGCTTTGTAACGTTTCGTAGTTTATATCAGACTCCCTTTTCAGACAATTTCTCAACATGAGCTTTATACGTAATATTGAAAATTACTGATTTCCCAATTGACATTCACCAATCCATGATGATCATAGATTAATATTAATAACCATGATGGTGAAATTGCTACTTCATTTCAAAATTCCCTGAAATGAGTTCCATTTTCAACAAATTATTCCAAATACGATCCACACCCACCGAACAATTTAACAGATTATCATTCTTATATAACTGTCAGGTTCCATCATTAGATTTTTCGTGTTATTCCAATCCATCATGTGATCGCCTATTGGAAGTCACATGATCGCGATCTACCAATATCTCTACATTTTATGTTATTCTAATTTTCTAATTTCGAAAGGTGTCGATGTTTCTCGTGTAGGTATAGGTTTTTCCATAAATACAAGGAATATTGTAAATACAATTTTTGATTTGAAGATTTAGTTTTTGTAAGTTTTAGATCTTAAATCATTTCGTGTTTTGAAAACGGTTCTCATATTGAATTTAGAACCAATTCTTTGAATTTTTCCTGAAAGTCCATGAACATGAGAAATCAAATTAAATGACATTGTTTATTCTTGACGGTTTCTTGTTGGTCCTTGTTCATCATTATACTCTCTGAATTTGAAATAATTTTTCAAATGAAATTAGTTGGATATTTATTATCCTCAAGAATACTCTTAATGAAATTAATTTAATTATTTCTCATTTCATTTGTAGATGAAATTAAATGAGCCCCACCGTTAAGTGTTTTTATAATACCACTCATTTGACTGATTTGAATATATATTTAGATATCGATTGTTGTGTGACTTTTTTCTGAAACCACTTGATTCTTCTCTGCCATGTTGTCAAATCACGAAAACTCATCAGCATACCGTCATCAAGTATTTAGGCATTGCACCACAGACTTTTCATCACACAAAATTTGACATCAAGATTTCCTTGAATTTCATTCATATAAAAGACAAGTGTGTTCAGAAAAAAAAGACACACCAATCGATATCAAATGAGTGTTAAAACTGATTTTATGAAAACACTTTATGATTGGGATCATTTAATTCATCTACAACTGAAAAAAGAAAAAATGAAATAAATTTCATTAAAGATAGTTTTGAGCAGGATCCATGTCCAACGAATTCCATACGAATTTCTCTACGCGGAAAGGATTTTACTTCGTAAATAGAGCCAGCGTTTCTAGCGTTCGAGCGTACACGCGCTACAGATCCCATTTCAGGCGGATCAAGCGTCGAAGCTCGTAGCCGCTCGTGTACGCCCGCTCGAAGTCGCCTGTACTGGATGCAGCTGCATTGGAATACATTGCTTGGGATCTGTAGCAACTTGCCGCACGTATACGCTCGTTTCGCGAGAGCCATAAAACGCTCGAAAACGCTTGCAGTGGACGACCGGGCTTACTCTCACACCTTCCGACCTTCCTCACAGAACTGAAACCTGCAACTGGCGTGTAACACCTCAGCATGCTTAACACCTCGAGCCCAATAGGCAACGTCGCGTTTTAAGGCAACATTCCGGCCTGTTAAATATCGTAGGCCGCGATCTATAGCGATGCTTTGTTCTTCTTTGGGGCGTATCCTAATAACCTTATATTTTTTGTGAAGCTATACAAAAATGAATTGGATTCTCTATTTTGTTGTGGAAGAAAAGTCAATCGAGAAGCCAATGGTATTTCAATTATATTTTTTTATAGTTCCGAAGTAAATTTTCTCTTAAGTTTTCTGCCAATTCTAATCATGAAAACCAGTTATTAACTGTTATGTTCCGGTTCGTGTGGAATATGGAACGTATTTAATTCATTATTTAAGTTTCAAACGTTACGAATGCTTTCCAAATTCCAAAAATTTTTCTCAGAATATAGAGAGAACGGTATTCGAATAACACTAACACCGTGTCCGGTCTCACAGACCGCTCCGGAACTTCAAATACATTTTTCTTGCAAACCGTTACTACCAGAATTGTCTCATTGCAAACATTGATGGAGGATGCGACCATTTGAAGGTAAGGAAGCGATAGTGCGATAAAATTTAAGTGTGTATAAGTTAGAGCGAATCAAATTTCTGGCGAGGTCTCACAGACCCCACTATGGTGGTTAAGGGTTAATCGGCAAACAGAGTATACAATCTTTGTATCAAACCAAAAAAAGATTTTGCTTGGACACAAGACGGTGCTGCATCTCATCCTTGGATGAGATTAAAGCTATGACTCCCACAAGGCAGATAGTCAGCAAGTGGATTCATTTCGAGAATATGTTTTTGGACACTACTTTTTTCACCACGCATATTTGGCTCCGTTGTAATAACCTTGACCTCTCAGTTGTATTTGTATTAAATTTCCGGTTTCGAAGATCTTAAAAATAAAACTATTTATTTTTATAATCCAGATGAACAAAATAGAAAGTTCCATGAGAAATGTCACCATCTTGTATGCATATTTCTGTTGAAAACTGTGGTTGCTTATAATGTTTGTATCGAAAATTTCTCTGCAAAATCCATCATGTATGACTTTTTCTGGGATTTTCCGAGTGAAAGAGGAGCCACTTACGGTCAGTTTGATTGAGGGCGTGAAGTCCCAGTTGTAACAAGCCCTGAAGCTCGGAGCGCTCGATTCCCAAACGCGCGGCTAGAGATACTGAGTAGTCATATGGTCGCGCGTATATTGGCGCGACCATCTGAATACATCAACGCGCGTTAACGAGCTAAAAACGTGCGTTGTCGCGTGATCATGTGAACTTAGCCTAAAAGGTTTTTCTTTCCGTTTTTACATGTAGATCTCAATACGTTTACGATCTATGCTTGGAATTTCTCAGTCTCAGGTAACTTTGGTTCGGGAAAACTTAGTCCTTATGAATATTTTATATGAACGATTTTTGGTCGAACTTTGGTCAGTTCTATTACCGGTAAAAAAAAAACTTCACCTTTGAAGACACCTGTATTATCATATTTTACGTGACCTTCGGTAACAGCGGCAACGCCTAACTGTAAGATACGTAGGGGTGCTGGACAGTGGCGTAACAGGACCTCAATTATATGTGGGCGAGATGAAATTGCGAGGCCCTTTGATGGAAAAAGGTTTGCGTATGAAACAACCGAAATTGTCTAACATGAAATATATGTGACAAGTAATGAAGTAAAAATCAAATAAAAATTGTCGGCTTCTAGCCTCACTAAACTGCCTAATTATGCCATCATAGGCCAGCTGGATGTTCAATCTGATTCGATAGAGGGAGTTGTCAAAGCAGAAAGTCTTTCCTGATACATTGTATTTCGCAGACTGTACAGGTGGGTAAAATTGGTGATTCCTGAACTGCAGCTTTTAAAACGAAAGAAATAAAGGAATCTTGCAAGATTTCGACAAAGTAATTCCGGGAAACAACAAATTTAGGCCCTTTCCCCTATAGGGTCAAAGCCATCTTGATTTGCATGAATATCGAAGTTTTCAATTGACAAGAGTTATAGTTAAAATACCTACTGTGAAGGTATAGCTGTTCAAAGTGTTTATAGATTTTGTTGTGAAAAGTGTATTGTGTTGGAAATCTTTTGACAAAGCGTCTATAGTGTTTATAGAAAAATGTCGAACGCGGAAACGGATACTGCATCTAAGGGTAATATGTGGGGCCCACCACAAAAAAGGTCGCATTTCTCTGCTGAAGAGAAAGAGATAATTTTGAACATTTTTCGAAAAGAATTTGAAGAACATCCTGATTTATCGAAAAAGAGACTTAGTAGGAATTGTTTCAAAATCCTCAGGGGTGAGTGATTCAGCTGTATTAAGAATTCTCAGAGAAACTGAACGATTGTGTGAAATCTCCTGGATCGGACTCTGAACGGAAAGTAACTATCCGAAGGCCCTCCTACCGCTGCGCGAACCTTGTTCGATTGCTCTCGCTTAGGTTTGAACAGAGTATAGTACCTTACTATGTATTTTCCTAAGGAAAATAAAACAAAACTTGATGTTATAGTTATAGCTCAGCAAGGAAACCTCTTGGGAAAAAAAAAGTTGAAATCGCTCATATTGTCATTTTGGATTATAAATCTGAAACAAAGAAGATAGAGGAATGTAGTTGATGGCATTATGAGAAATAGGTGTAGTTCAGGTATCACCAATTTTGCCCACTCTGTACTGAATATCCGAAATTGCTTGATTTTGCCTGTTTCTGGTACTTCTAGACTAGATAAGTAAAAAGGTTGAAAGGAGTCTTGGGTTGAATTTTCGTGAAAACACCAGTATAGGAGAATCCGCTTCGAAATATCTTCATTTCTTTCGAAGATCTAACAAAATTTTGATATTTTATCGATTTCAAAGATGTGTAACTTTTTTATTTTCGAAAATATCTGAAAACGATTAAAACTTTTTACAAGCACTTTTTCACTGGGACTAAGATTGTTTTTAAAATTTTTCATCTCTAATTTTCTCTATGATATAATATGAAAAAAATGCGTTCATTTTTCAAATAAAAAAGTTATTTTTTTTCACCCTTAGTAGACGAGACGAAAATAAAAGAATATAATGTATTAATTCCTGTGAACATTTCAATCATTTTCACATATTTTCGTAAAAAGAAATGTTATGTACATTTTCGAAATCGATGAAATATCAGAATTTGGTTATATTTTTCCTAAAACAAATGAAGATATCGTGGAAAGGTTTCCATTCATGGTGTTTCCGCGAAAAAGGAGTCCAGGACTCCTTTGAGAATTTTTCCCAATCTAGTCCAGAAGTATCAAAAACAGTCAAAATCAAGCAATTTGGGATACCCTGTACAGGTTCATCGCTGCTCTCACAGTCAAATATTCTTTCTGATTTAGGGCGGTGGAGGTACGCTCTTGTCACACCCTGGTGGCGACCAGAGTATACTGGTAATCCTTGCACGATTTAGGTTTGTGTGAATTTCTTCAAATATATTGCGCTATAGAAAGTTGATAAGTAGGTTAGCTGAGAGGTACGAAATAGAAATCGTCGTCAACAAAGAAAAAAGTCTTCATACATCTGTAAATAAAATAATTTATCTTAGAGGGAAAGGGGATCATTGGGCCGCGAGGCCCTAAGGTCGCGAGGCAGGAGGCGGTCGCCCACGTCGCCCACGCCCAGTTACGCCACTGGTGCTGGACTCTAGATATACAGAATGATTCACTATTGATCAGAGATTTGAACACCAGACATTTCAGTCACAAGTAAAATGCTCCGCCACTGAGGTACTGCTCCTTATTTTAATTCTAATTATTTGTGACCATATGTATCTAACTTTTGTACACATTTTATTCAACAGTAATAAAGTGTAGAGTATTTTATTATCAAATTTCACATATACAATTCACAATGGTTATAGTAAAAATTCTTCAATTTTAGAGCAGGAAAAGCAGGTTTTTCTTCGTTCTCCTTCATTACTTTCCATACAAATATTTCGTTTTGGTTTTGAGATCTTGCATGAGAATTTTACAGCTCTACTTGATGACAATATTTGAGATGGAACTTCGATTGGACCCTACATGAACAGTATAAATTAAAGAAAAATTTCAACACAAATTTTGATGATTAGTCAACTGATCACTTTACCTGGCATATATAACATATTTCAACAGCTGTTTTCCTAGAACTGGCCATGCTTAGTTTATCACCAGTTTTAAGGATTGTTGTAACAGTTGCTGGGTAACTTGATTGAAGTTCGTCGACAAAATTCCCAATCAAATTTTGAATTGACGAGTTTGAAGGTTTCACATTGAGAATTATGGGGTCCAATTTGTGAAAATAGTTATATAAGGCCAATTCTTTCAAGTCAAACAGTCTCAGTGGCCTCAAAATTGATACATCTTCATCTCTTGAATCACAAAAACCCTAAAAATTTAAATTTTTGTTGAAGAAAAACTTCACCAAACTCCCGGATACACTTACTGAATTAGAAGGAATGTGGGAACCCCTACCAATAACAACATCTGATAAAATTTGACGAGCTATATCTGACGATAGTTCTGTTGAAAAAATAAACTTACAATTTAATTTTTTAGCAGCGGATATCAATAGTCTCCTTCTATATAAAAAAAATTAGGGATTAGACATAATCTGATTGATAAGAATAGATTTATAGTTGTTTTTGTAATTTATCGAAATCTTCTGATTACTTACTCATATATCTTTTCCAAGTCATTAACTAGAGTTCCTGAAGTACCAAAAATACAGTCTGTTTTATTAATAACAGTTGTTTCTCTTAACATATCCTCTATATTATTTGTTATATAAACGTTTGTTCCACCACTCTTGTAGAATTGATTGAATGAAGAGAAGAACAGGGGAAAGTTAAATTTTCTTGCTTCATCTGCAATCTCATGCAATATTATCTCTCGACTGTTAACTTCTGGTAGGTTGTACTGATCTGCAAAGATCTTTTTTGAAGTATTTCATACAGGGAATAAAGTTAACATTTGAATTAAACTTACTTTCAACAAAGAGACAAACAGGAGAATACCGTATCTTTTTTGGGTTATCTGCTTCCAAACCTGTTTTTAAAAAGTGCAATAAAGATGTGGTAGGATGACCCCCTTTGTAATATATTAAAATTCTGTCATCGCCTTTGATGAGCCTATGTTTTCCTAACAGGGCTCTAAATTTATGATTTGTACTAGACAAAAAGCAATCCTTGCAATATGAATCCTTATTTCTGAGTATTATGTGTGGTTTATTCTCTTTACACTTATTGCACTTGTCAGACTGTCTAGAAAAAAGTTAACATTGAATTGATGTAAAACTACAACATTACTTGACTAATGAGTTAATACTAACATTTTAGTTTTCAATTTTGAGATAGGCACGGAATTGCTTAAATCTTCTATGTCACCAGATTCGCTCACGCTGCACATATTGAAAAGAAATAGATTAAATAGACTTCGCAAAAATAAAAGCTGGAATTGAAAAATCTTTTAAATGAGTTTTTTGACATACATATGGGAGGTTATGATAATCATATCGTCATGTCATGTCATAGAATATTCTATATTCATATCATGTGTATCATATTGAACTATTCAGTATATGATCTACACTGAAACTTCTCCTCGAACTAATGAAATTTTGTATTTATTGGCAAATTTAGATATTTCACTCATGTTATGGTTCAAATAGTGTTTTAGTATTAATCCAACAAATTAGCCGGAGTCCATCACCCGTGAATACCTATCTCCTAAAATGCAATTTCTTTCATTTTCGTACAGGGGCGTAACATATAGCGAATGTTACCTAGGTATTCCACGAAAAAAAAAATATAAGATTTATTAATTTTATTTCCACTTCAATATTTATATAGGATAAATTTATTGATAACTATAATACAGCATTCACAGGGTAATGAATTTTCGCCACCTACAAAAATTGAATGAATAGATAAAATCATTTTCCTAATAATTCTCTTTGAATATCCTTATTATTGTCCTAAAGAATGATCCCGCAATTAAAAGAAGCAATTTATTACCTAAGTGTATTTACAATTTCATGAACATCTATATTTTTGAAGAGCATTTTTTCCATTACCTTGTGAATGAGTGCACATTCATATTTTACAGTAAAAGGAGTGTGCAACTAGTCTAAAAGGTCACAACACACGAGTGAGAAAGAGTTAACATTTGAAAATCAGCCGATTTTGACAAGAAAAGGAGAGTGAATAATTTGTTTTGTGATTCTGACTGTTTCACGGTGACGTTCGTAAACTTTTGATGTATTGATAAATTGATACTTTTCGATATACACGTTTTGACTGATTTTCGAATGTTCTCACATCTCTACGAATCAAAAAACAACTGTAACATTTTTAATTGAGATTATATGCTGATATGTGACTAACAACAACTAAGCTTTAATTTTCGATAGGATTCTTTTTTTTGTGCTCATTGAAAGTTGAAAAGGATTTACATTTATCGAATCACGTTGATTTTCTCTGGCTATCACAATAAATAATTTACAAAAATATATTTGCAAAGTTGTCGATTGATCTTCACTAAAAGTTCAGGTCGGAATTTACTTCTCTATTCAAGACTAGGCAAGATTGAATTTTATTCACTCATGAAAAAAATAAAAAAAGTATTTTGCTATATTACTGAACTGTTAACAAAACTGATGCTGCATGCTGCAAGAAGGTAAGGAAAATGATAATTCGAGGGAAGTAAACTCAACTCGAGTAGACTTCTGAAAAATTCAAAATGAAGAACTTTCAGTGAAGAGAGACCATTAAATTCCTCACTTAATTTTCCAATGTAGGTATTGTCACGATATTGACATTCAAAATGCATGTTTTCCATGTGATTCAACTCTCAAGAACGTATTCTAAGTACGTACTGGAGTAAGTGATAGCTAGAGGATTTAACTTCACATTTATGGAAAAATAAAATTTCAGATTCAACACGATAAAAGGTCTACTACTTACTACATAAATATTAAAGAAATGAAAAACGCCATATAGGTATTTAAAACAGTACGCTATTTATAATTACATTTTTATCAGAGATAACCACTACAAATTTGTTAAAAAGTTTTAGTACAATCTCACTTAAATGTATCTGTTGATACAGGAAAATATTTTTTACAGATCTGAAGGATTTTTCATTGAATTGACAAATACTCAAAAATGGACACGAAAATCACATTTCCTCAGCTTAAGTGAAAAAAGGGGAAAGGGTTTTTTCATACTACGTTTAAGAAAAAATAAAGTTCAATAAAAAATTAGATGCAAGCATTATATTGCAAATATTATCACATTATATTCATTAAACTTTTCTTACCAAATTCAATGAAATATATATTTAACTAGAATTAAATATTATTTTGAATTAATAACAATATTGTGAATGAATGAATACAACATGTGATTTTTGATCCATTTCCATTGGTGCTAATATTAGAGAACTATTCGAGACTGAATTCTAAATCAATGACTGTCTATGAATTTCTAAATACCCAGGTTCAGTATAAAATTGCCTAATAAGTATACAAATATAATGACCACAAAGACTCTTCATTTAATACTTGGAGATCAATTGAAAGCCTACGTAATATCCAAATTAATAGAAATAGGATTTACTATATAATTATGTTCGGTGAAAGTTTGTTAGAAGGATTTTTTTTTAGAGGAAGACATATGGTTTTGGGTGTACATGTGTAAATGGGGTAGATATTTTTGCTATTATTCAACATGATATGTGAGTCTACGATTTAGCATTAATGATATGTTGACGAGTGAATCGAGAGAATTTTATAAACTCTTTTTTTCTACAGTCCATTTTGTTAGCATACCTATATTGTACGAAAAAATGTACATGTTCGTATGATTTGAATAGGACTATCCAATGTGTATTGGAGGTAAACCTATATATCTGTCTTCCTTAATTTTGAATTCAATATATATGTCATCATTATATAATCAGACCACTTCTGTACATTGTAGGCACATGTACACCACATGATGAAGTGCAATTATAGCCTTTTCCAGAAATTTTGCATGAAGCAAAAAGGACCTATAATTTCATATTAAGTAGCGCCGAACAATATTTCATCTAGGTTATCAAAATCTTCTTCAGATAGACAACTGTCTTTTGAAGAGTTAGGCCTGATATTGTTGATGATCTGATGATTGAGGAGCCTGAATATTGCAGCAATGAGCTAAACTCAGAATATCAATATATTTGTACTATTCTCCTAATAGTTTTTCTTTTATTTACAGTGTTAGATATACGAGAATTTGAAGGCAGTGTCTTTTGAATTTTATTATTGGTAGATATATGTTGAAACGATCCACTTTTCCAACTGCATTTCTCGATATATCGAATATCTAATCACAAATTTCATCAATTTTAGATCAATGCTGAATATTCTGAAATCAGTTGAACAGTTGCAAAATTTTGGCATACATTTCTGAAATAAATATCGGAAAGAAGAATTTTACTTTTTTCTGTACAATATTAAATGCTTTCAGCGAAAATATATTCTGAACAGACGTAAATGAGTTAAATTTTTAATATCACACATTTTTCAAATCAACATTTATTGCTATAGTAAACGTTTCTTCTTAAATATCTTCTTTCATATTAGTTAACCTAACCTACGGAGAACTACAAGATCTGCATACAATGAACTATATTTGAATTGATTCTTTCTTTAAATAATGATTGAAGTTCAATTACGACGTCCCAACAATGAAACAATGCCAAGTTCAAAATCGACAAGAAGCAAGTTTTCGTAACCAGGTCCGTTGACCAAACACCAATCCTTGAATGAAGTACCTGAGAAATAAAAACAAGTTGAAATCCAAATTATCGTAAGTATGTAGGATATTACTCAGGGCTCTTTTCATATACCCCTTAATTTCATATCCCACCAGAACTGTCAATGGCCTGTATTATCTTCATGATATCAGATGAGAAATCCACCTTGAAGGTTTTGGGGGAATAGGGAAAAAATAATATCATGCAGGTGCAGCGAAATAGTTATCATTACTAAGAAAAAAGCTACGCATCTCATAGAAATTAGATTTTGGTAATTTTCTTCAGTAAGTTACATCATGCCGTTTCATGTATCAAGTTTTGAAAATTACAAATGATGGCCGATAGCAGTCTTTATACAACTGATTATGGGCCTGGGAACGAGGTAGATTGGTAGTATTGCAAGCTTAACATCTCACAGGCAACGACAGAACTGTTATTTAAATTTTATTATAGATTGCGCTTTGGATGTTCAGCTTAACATAGAATTGAGATCCAATTCCGATTTTGTGGTATATATCGTTTTTACCGAACAATGAATAGGTACAAACATCATCCAAATGATCAATTTTCCAGTACTAAAGTACTTTGAGATTTGAGAGGTAATCGGTACATTGAATACAATAGATGCGGTCGTCGATAATATTGTAACGTTTTCAGGATAATCAAATTGTCTCTGTGTTAAAAGTCTAATTTATTTTCCCAATTACTACAGTAGTTTATGTAAACCTTTTACTCTAATCAATTTGCACAGTTACTTATTTACTTCCACCTCTATTCACTTCGATAATTCACAACTGCATGTGATTCGCTTCGGATACTATGTAATTGATTCTTCCTCGCTGGCAGCCCATTTCATTACCCGAACCATGGTGGAAGAATACCAAGGAGGATTAATATCATGGTGAAAAAATACATATTCTTCCACTATACGAACTTTCCAGTACAAGACAGAAATGTACTCAGGGGCGGAGGTGCAGATCTCAATATTCAGGATGGGCAGTTGTTCCCCATTCACAATATTGTTAATGGTAACGTCAATGTAAAGATGTTGAGTGTGTATAGGGAAACCAATCCATCGAAGTGTGGAAGATTTTGAAACATGAGCAGAGCCACTGGCGGGTACATATAGTGTAACGAAGCGAACTTCGTCACTAAGAACAGTCTGTATATTTTCCAACCATTTCTTAATTCAAAAACGAAAGTATTCGTAATTTCGTATTGTGACGAGGTGAACTTCGTTACTGTAACCATCCTGTATATTTTCCAACAATGTTGAATTCAAACATAAAATTATTTCGAGTTTCATATCGTGAAAATCTAAGAAGCCAATTTCAGATTCCTACCCATGTAGAAAAACTTACGTTTGCCGTAGTCGGCGACGTTATCTGTACCATATGTGTTTTTTGTGCAGAGCGGCAATTGTTTTCACGATATCCGAGACTCGAAATATTCCCCCTCCAACCGAACTTATAAATTAGGCGGTTGTCAGGCGGACAGTCAGTTTTGAATTTTCCGATAGTCAAGTTTTTGAGTTTTTCGAGTTTTCAGCTTTCAGAGTTTTCAGTTTTCCGACGATCCGATTTTAGTTTCGAAAGTTTTTCGAGTTGGTAGTACCGAAGAGTTTTGTGCTGTTTTAATTCCTTATACTCTGAGCGTGAAATTCTAATCGCCGGCGCGCGCTAGAATTCACATCCGTCCTCATTCAGGCTACGATTTCGGTGTTTCTGACGAGCGAAATAAGACTCAAGTGTTGTGTCGAGACCAGAAATCCACAGGATTGGTAAGACCCATTTTATTCACCTGTCTACGTGGCCGGCAAGTTTTCCTGTACTGTTCGACAGGGGGGCGATATCCGGAATTTATACTCCTCATTATTGTTTTTTTAGCATTTCTTCGCGTAGTCTACGTTTGTGCCCCGGTGGTAGAGGTATCATTGAGTTGATACTCTTTCACCCCTCAGGTAGAGTCGCTCTAAGGGTCCTCGCTTGGTTGTTCTCCCTCGTGGGATCACTGGACGGACTCTTCAATATTGAGGAAAAAGGGGGCCGGTGTCCTCATTTCCTGGTTCGTGGACCTTCTTGCCAGATATACGCATCTTCTGTTCCCCAGCTCATTTTTGGTGGGTGCGCCAATACGCGCTAGACCTAGGGTACTGTTACTCACTATTTCTTCGCGTAGTCCCCGGTGGTAGAGATATCATTGAGTTGATACTCTTTCACCCCTCAGTTAGAGTCGGTCCAAGGGTCCTCGCTTGGTTGTTCTCCCTCGTGGGACCACTGGACCGACTCTTCAACCTTGAGGAAAGGGGTGAATTGTCCTATATTTCCCCACTGTAGCTGTCATCTGGCCAGCGAATTTCGCAACGTTCGTTCGAACTCCATTTTGTCAGGCGCGCCGACGTGCGCAGTCCTGGTTTTCTTTGCGCCTGTCTGGGGGATATTGGACAGAACTCTTCGAGTCTAGAGGGGAGGGGACGGTAGATCGCGTGCGCGCGCAGGACAGGATAACTTGTTGACAGGTAGACAGCGTGTACCGCCTTTCACCCGTTACATCGTATGCTTTTCACTGGTAATCAAGATAATTAAGTTACTGGCTGTCGCTCTCTTACTAAACTGCTTTCAAACCACGCATTTTAACCGCTTTACATACGCCGCCCGATCACCTCGCTTCATTTTCTTCCGTCCGTTATTTCTGTTGAATTTTCTTTGTACCTTTTTTTGTGTATATTGTTAACTTTGCTATTTTTACCTCATTCGTTTCATTGTAGCTCCGTCAATAAATTACAGTATTGCGTGTGCCATTAAAGTATTTTTGTATTTAGCAATATATTGTGTCTCGTTGAAGTGCGTTAGATTTATTTAGCTCAAAGTCGCTCCTCTTCAGTGGAAGAAATAGTACTATACTTAGACTATATAGGTCTGATATATAGTCTAAGGTACTATATGAATCGCTACCACCCCCGATTGAATAGAACCTTGTCTCCAACTGTGGAAAAGCTACCCAGGTGGACAACTGTGAGCGACGTAAGGAATTGCGACCTTATAAAACCCATCGCAATTGGCGCCCGAGTAAGCTCGGAAAGCTAGTGGTGGGTGTACGTCGCAACCTGGAGAAAAACGCCGTCACAATAGGAGGCACAGGTGAGGCGCGCACCCCTGCGGAGGGGTTCGTGAAGTTAGCGTACAGTTGGAAGCACAAATTCTGAAATTATGTCAAATATTTAACGCTAAATTAGCGCTAATTAGTGTGGTATAAATCTTTGATATCACCTTTATAGATTTTAGGTACAGGCAATTTGTATCAAATGTGTCACGTTCGAAGATTTCGTAAAGCCAACGTATGATATTATGACCACCACAATTTGGATTTTCTTGAGCAGTGTGAGCTCACCACGAATAATGTCTATCTGTTAACAGGAAAATTAAGAGCCTGTGTGGAAATTAAAATCTCCCAATGCAAAAAAAATATGTAAGCATAAATAATGGAGTTTGGATTTGAAATTTTTATTTCAACGGCAGTAGAACCTTATCATTAATTGACCTAAATAAAAAAAGGAGTTGGTTCTCAATTTATGTTTGTATTTATTTTATATTCGTCACCTCAGAACTTTCGTCTGGGTCAACCGATTTTAATGATTCTTTTTTTATTTGAAAGCTGGTGCTTGCAGTTTAGTACAATTTTAATTTGGATCAGTTCTGATAATGGCATCTATGAGAAAATCATATAAGTCTCAATTTTGCAGATAGTCGCATCCACACTATGCCGAACGACATCATTCGACCTGTATCGGGCGACACAGTATTTGTCACGTCTACACTTATTCGGCTTTGTCGCCCGACACAGGTCGAATGATGTCGTTCGGCATAGTGTGGATTCGACTTTGAGTATGTGTGCAGAATGGTGCTGCTAATGATGATACGGAAAAAAGGCACTGATTAATCACCTAGTTTTTGACATAGTTTCAGAATTGGAGCTCCTAACTTTTCGCTAAATTCACGGACACGCAGAAAAGCACTAAGACAATATTTCAACATTTATGAAGAACGTATGTATTTAATGTAACAGTTAACATCAGTTATTAGAACTTTGTTGATCATTTTATTTTCTTTTAACAAATAATATCTATGCCAATATAAGGAGAAAGATTTAATTCATGCAACAGGGAGAATAATTTTTTTGAAATGAGAACATTTCAGGTTCAATGTTCGATAGAATATTCTTTCAATTATTGCATTTCTACTATAATATTGCGATTTTGCTTCAAATAACTACTCAAAATTTTCAAATATTACCCTCCAAACTCTAGCAAGTTTTTCAGCAGAAATGGATGAAAAACCATTAATTATATAATAATCATGAGCTGAGTTTCCGATTTATATTCTCGTTTGAGTAATATGATCAAAATGTCCTCAAATATTGGAGACTGACGGTCACGAAAATCTTTTTTTTTTCTTTTACTGTACCTACCTTGAAAACTTCTCTGTAGGTTTTATTGAAAGAGAAGAACAATACTGTCGTAAAGAATGTAGAAAATACACACAAAGACAAACACAAATACTCTTTCTCACCATCTCTTACATTCTAGAGTAATTAGAGAATATTGTGTTTCTACTGATATTCAAATGACAATATCGAACAGATTCATTTTGAAAACAAGCGCTTCTTTATCCTACATTTCTAAATAGAAATGATCGTTTCAATGGAGTATTTTTTAATTCAAATGGAGAATGTTTACTAGAAGTGAGAATTCATGTTGAGAATATGAATATTCACATTCAAGAATCTTTAATTCGAAAGATTTATCTTAGAATGAGAATAAAAACTCTCAAAATAAGTGGAAATGATTAAGAATATTCGAATGTTCATTTTAAGAATTATCTTTTTTGTGTGTACTGTTAGTGATATTATTTTAGTATGGGCAGAGTCTCATTTCCATAGGGCCCTTCGTTTATTATTATTTAACAAATCGATCTTGTTCGATATAAGCTAACACGGTTCAAATGATTCCGAATTGACTTGGTGCTCATTGCTCTTAGGGCCGTTTGCACCGCTTTGGCTTAGTTGCTAAGCGTCACTTTAGGTCCGGTTTTGCAGGTAGTTTAGCATGCTTAAGTGACACTTTAACTCTAAGCCAAGGCGGTGCGAACGGCCCTCAATATAATAAGATCGGTTCACGAAATACCAATATTCGATACGAATATTAATAAAATCTGTAGACCACTTTGAATTTAACACTGCTCAAGACAATCCAAATTGACACCTGGTGGTTATAAGATCATACGATCGCTTCATACGAAATCTTCGACAGTTGACTAACTAGACACTTTCGATACAAATTTGTGAAGTCTGTCTGTGGTCAATTACTGTGAAACTAAAAATGATATCACAGCCGTTTTAACGACACTAATAATCACTAATTTAAGCAACAAAAATTTTCACGAAATACCAATATGTCTCCCAGGGCTGTTCCTAGGGTATATGTCGCCCTCGTTAGGTTAAGATTTTGCCGCCTTTTTTTACTATGTACGAAAAGGGACCGAGCTGGCTGCCGCCAGGGCCGCTGCTAAGGCCGGCATACCGGGCTACCGGGCAAACCACCAGGGCGGCAAATCAGATTTTTCATTCCAAAATTTTTCTCGACCACGTTTGTAGTCAAATAACTGAGTAAAAATTAAATTAAACCTATAGAGTAATACCGGCAGAAGGAGAACGTATAGTTTTTGGAAATTCTGATATGATTCTCATTTCGCCAGTATGCCAATCAGAATTTGAAAATTTTCATTTCTCGGGGGGTTTAAAAAAGTTGAAAAAAGAGTGTATCAACTATGAACTCGTCAGTGTCGTCACTTTATCGAACATCTTCATGTCAGAATGACAATTCTCGGAATATGTCGTAGTTTTTGGTCCTGAAAAATATTCTGTTTTCTTGTGTTATAAAATGTTTGGTTTGTCTATGGGAGATGATTTCCTTTCATTGGGGTCTCGTAGCGGTCTTCAAACATCCGAAGTGCCAAAAAATCATCACCTGGAAGGTCGTATCCGGTTTGAAAAACCCTCACAACCAAAGAATTTGTGGATTTTGAATTTGAATATCGAAGGAATTTTGAAGGACGAGTGTGATTACGTCTCCAAATTAGCTGATGAACATGGTATCAAAGTGATTCTTCTGCAAGGAACCCACACGGCTTGTTATTTCAAAAAATTATCATTTCGTAATTTTCAACAGATTCAGAAAGGGGAAATTGATGGAGTTTTTTTCATTTTTCAAATTTTGTGACATTTCTGTCATAAATATTTACAAACCCCCGAACATTATTCGGCCAAGAAATCTGAATGTTGATGTTTTTTAAAGTAGCAAATGCATTTCTAAAATGCATTTGATTTATTCTGAATAATCGGTTTCTTTTCTGCTTTTGTCGTTTTTCATTTCAGATTAAGAATTGCGAGTCGTTTTGGGAAGAATCTGTTTATCCGAGCCCATCGACGGATAACATGAAGATGATCACACTGTCTTTCAAGATTTTCCTGATATTATAGGTAAAAGTGTAAGAATAGCTATAGCTAAACTTTCGCCTAATAAAGACGGTTATTTTTATTATTATTATTTAATATTTTATGCTATTTTTTTACGGGGAGACAGGTTTTTTCGGCTGAGGTTTTTTCCCCTGGCTGTATAGTATCGTATGCTACTAGTGATGATAGTATCGTATGATTCTATAGTATCATACGAAGAATGTTATGATACCCTGTTCTTTTTTTACCTCAGCTTAGGTACTTTTTGTTTCAACATTTATTGTATTATTTTAGCTCTCTTTTTCATATATATATATATATATATATATATATATATATATATATATATATATATATATATATAAGAAAAGGATACGGGTGTTTCGACTAATTGAGTAGATAATGTCAATTTGTACTAATAGCTCTATATATTTCGTCAAATATTTTTCTCCGACTAGTATTTCTCCAGTGAATTATATATATATAAATTACCTGAATTGAATAATTCCAAAATTTTTCAATTTCAATTTCAACCGCGGAATTTTACATTCAAACGAAGATCCGTATATTGCTCTATTCGCTAATTGATAGGAAAGTAGGTGAATGTCTCAAGTAAGCATGTTGGTGATAAAGCTCCGTCGCTTAAACAATTCGAAAACGCACCTTTGAATGGGTTAAAAGGATGCCTGAATGAAATTTGATAATAGCCATAGTAGAAGGATATACCGACTGGTTCAAAAGTCTGGAAACGTTGAATTCATTTCGCGCACAGGTGGAAAATCGAAATTCGGACTCGAAAGGCCCTTATATGAGATATCAGGCCGAACATTGAAATTTCAAATGCAAACCCATCTTTTCATTGCAGATTGGGATTAAGAGGAAAATTTTTCATCCGAATTAGTTGAACCAATAATTTTTTCGTCCATATTTGGGACCTATGCAACGTTATTTGTTCAAAAATCCGGAGGCGTTCATTCAGATCTGGATACAAATATTCATATTCTGATACTGAGGTTCTTACTAATTTTTCTCGATGAATCGATTAATCCCATCAGATTTTGAGTCTAGAACGGCTTATACGAGATGAGTGGTCCAACATTGAAATATCAAATGCAAACATTTCTTTAGATTTGGATTCAGCAGGAGATTTGACATCCTAATTGGTTAAAACAAAATTTTTCATCCATTTTTGGGCTCTATTTGCAACGTTTTTCGTTAAAATTCGAAGTTGATCCTCATATCTCTCATAAATCACATGGATTCCAAAATCTGATGTCTCAATCGATTTCTCGAGGAAAATTACCGAGGAGCTCACTATGAGAATATGAATTTTCGCATCCTGAATGAACGCTGCGGATTCTTGAACAAAAAAGCTGTATGGGGTCAAAATATGGTCGAGAAAATTTTTGGTTTTAACCAATTCAATTCAAAAATTTTACCATTTTAAAAAGACGGGTTTGCATATGAAATTTAAAATTTGGGCCTCATATCTCGTGTAGGGGAAAGCAGGTAGGATTCATACAGAGGGAGCATTCGTACAGTGGTCATTTTTCAAACTTCCATTCCATTGGTGCTCCCAAATTTTTATGTACGTGACTCCCCCTTCTAAGCAAGGGTTAAATGCGGAGTAATGCAGCAATACCGTCTTCATTAGCTTTGGTAGACGCGGAAACGTGGATTTACTCCTCGTAAGTAATTTTTAATTGCTACTTTGAACGTGTTTTACTCTTATAAATTATGCTTTGATTTCATTTCTTATATATTCTAGTTCATGAACGAATGTCCCAGATAACTTAATAAGGCCATTTCCGGATAACCGCAACAGTTTTTTTAATAGATTAATAGTAGATTCGTATGTACGAATTGTCAGAATTGTACATGAATATATCTGATTACAGAATGATGCTTCGAATATATATTAAAAAGGGGATTAGAAAGGTAGAATAAGATCAATTAGAGAATCTACAAAAAAGTACGGCGTCAAACCTGCAACTCTTGGGAGTCGTACTCATCGCCAATGGATATAAAATTCCAAAGGAATTCAGCGGGTAATAAGACGAAGAATTTCCACACGTGATGATAACACATCCCGACCCCTTCAATGGAAAAGCTATCCCACCATACATCACATGTCGTTATTAATAGCGTACCTTGTGACTGCGGCAAAATCTACATTGATACAACAAGACGATATATCAAAACAAGAATAAAAGAGCACGAACCATGTTGTCGACTAAATCAGATAGAAAAATCTACACTAGCTCAACATCCTCTAACAGATAAATAAAATTTAGTTTTTTCAAGGGCAGACATTATTTCGAATATCAAAAGTTACTATCCTAGGATGAGCAGGGAAGCCATTGAGAGTTATAAACTTGAGGACAACATGAGCAGAAACGAGGGAACTCCCTCTCTACTCAGCACTTGGTTGCTGGTCTTAGACAGAACCAAAATCAAGCCGATACGAGGTGGGAGCGATGGTCCAATCAACATCGCACACGTAATCTCCCATAAATCGAGGTATGAATAACATTTACAGATTGAACCTGGCATCATTGTCAGAAATTCAGCATTGGAATTACAATCTCAGACCAAGAATTCTCTGAAAATGCCTACCGCAAATGTAGAAAAAACTTTAGGTGAAATAATTCCTAATATATTACAGCCAATAAGCCTGGAAGACTCTCGCAATGTCAATATACATTCTGGTGTGATACGACATGAACTATTTATTATTCAAGTCTGATCTGATTTATCTCAATATATTAACTTTATTTATGAAATGGCATTTATTTTTCACTGTGTACGGATGTTCCCTTCTATGTACGAAGCTACCCCGCTCTATGTACGAAGCCTCCACGTGCGCGGGATGGGTTCGTACGTTTTCCATATTTTGGTAAAACCCTCGTAGTTCGGTCATTTGACTTCATGTCAACATTGAACTATATTTTAATTGAAGCCAGATATATTGGCAATTCATCCATGCTAAAATTGTCTCGACATAGTTTTTAGTGTTTCGTTTACAAGCTTCTAAGTAAAAAGTGTACGAATCCTACCTGCTTTCCCCTAAGGACCCTATGGGCCGAAAATCTGATGATTCCATTCGATTCAATATTCAAACTGAAATCTTACATTAGCTTGTTCGAATGTTAAAGTCAAGAATACGGCCACCGAACCGGGAAAAAATGTTTTTAGGTCAAATATCAAATCGAAAAACGAGAAAAATTTTGTTTTTCCGGGGCGGCCAAATGCCTGGCGGAGGCCCTGGCTGCCTCCCCTGCTGACTGCCGCCCGCGTGCGGGGCACGCGCTGCACCCCCGGTAGGAACGACTCTGATGTCACTGATATTATAAAAACAATTCACTTTTTTCCTTTTGTACCAAAAGCACTGATAGGCACTAGTTAAGTACTAAATATTGGTTTATCAATTTCATGGTAATTCTGAATTGTTGGTACTGAGCGTGAAGTTGGTATCAAAACCTTCAATGGTCAATGTCTCAAGAACTATTGTAGAATGGTGCTGTCAATGATTCATACGGCACTAAATCTTTGACATAGTTTCAAAATTAGTGCTTTCAATTTTTCGCTAACTTCACGGACCCCTTGGAGAGCCCACATAAGATAATGATACGATAAAAGTCAAAATAGTTCTTGAGTTTTTTCTGTATCCGCCACCGAGCAGGGCAAAGCATTTGATTCGTCTGAGTTTTGGATAAGTTAAAATATCATAGCTAAAATCCACACTGACGCGATACGTGTCATCTGGTAGCGCGGAGCTTTGCTATTCTCGTCATACATCCTAATTGACTATTACAATCCCCGCGCACTTGCAACTTTAATCACCAGCAACTAAACAGATTACTCAACCGTAAGTTGCCCACCCCCGTGCTGGCGATTAAATATATAGTTGCCTCTGAGTTCAGTCTACGATGGATTTCTTGGAAGCCACCTGTGCTGTTGCGCTTATTCTGAAACGTCGAAAACAGCAAAGGAACAAAACGTTTTGGGTACATCCAATAATAATTTCCCGACTTCTTGACGGACAATTTTATAAGCTCTTCGACAGATCGAAAGGACGTCCAAACAATTTCCTCAATTATTTTAGAATGAGCATAGAACCTGTTCATCGTCTACTGATTTCTCTTAGCCGTTTCTCTATTGTCACAATACATATTTCAATGTCTACCACCATTGCTTTGAAAATACTCAATCAACATCGTCTAGCAACTAAATAGTTGCCCGTGCGCGGGATCACGTAGTAACACACGTTGTTCATTTCTGTTGCAACTATTTTATCGCCCTCCGAATAGGGCTAGACGCAATAATTAGTCATGGCAATGGCAACTTAAAAGTCGCCCGTGCGCGAAAATTTCGAAAAAATACTTTTCGGTCAACAATATTCAAGAAGGCTCTCAGTAACTTAAGTAAAAACATTGATATTGTTATCATTAAATAATCTTTGTTTTTAAATGATGTCCATGTTCAAATTAAGTAGAGAAATCATAGAATAAACAAAAAGTTTCGAGAAACACTGCTGGAGTCTGTACAATAATATACCGATCAATGTGAGAACTTACAATTGTGAAATATAAAGTTCTATAACCTCCTCAGTTAAGAAGATATGAATTAAAAATCTAAACCCCCTTTCATTTTGTTGATCGAAAAATGTTTTTTCGAAATTTTCTATATAAAAATTCGGAAATATATCATGATATATATTTTTGAAATTGTCTTAAAAAAGTCTATTGAAAATTATCATAACACACTATGGTTTGTATTTGAAAAAATTTTTTTCAATTGTGAGCGGCACTGAAATTTCGATAGCACCGGTAGAAAGTACTGGAAGGACACTGAATGTTAATACAATGATTAGGCCGGAAGCATTTGAGATGTGGATCTACATCAGAATACTGAAAGTTTCTTGGACAGCAAAGAAAACCAACGAGGAAATTCTGCTGCTCACGATAAAACGCAGGAATACAGAGTACCTGGGACATGTAGTACGCAACGAGAGGAATCATTTGCTTCAACTGTTAATTGAAGGAAAGATAGATGGAAAAAGGAGACTGGGCAGAAAGAGGATGTCGTGGCTCCGAAATATCAAACATTGGACAGGGATAAGGACGACTGGAGAATTAATCCACAGCACTAGGGACAATGTTAAAAGGTCAGAAATGATCGCAAACATCCAATAATGGATAGCAGCAGAAGAAGAAGTCATAAAACTGCGGAAGTTTTATAAAATTATTACAATTGGCCAAATTCCCTGTAGCACGGAAACTAGACAACTTAGCGACTTGCGGTGTTTGGTATTTTATGTTTCTCAAAAAAAGAGAACATGATGATATATGTATATCAACGTTTTCTATCTCTTTTCATTTATGAGATATAGTACTAAATCAATGTGACCACCCTGTACCCTCTACAAGAATATAAATTATTGTAACATCATAGTGAGCTTTGATGTTTTTCTGGTTTCATATGTAGACTTTCCACATTCGCAATTTCATATTCGTAGAAAAATGTTTTGAAATGACCTGAATATATATGGAACTCACTTGACATTGACAAAAAGTCTCCAGTACAATGGTGTTGTTCCAAATCTGTGGGGTTTTTCCTCGGCAATACGTTTGGTAATTAATTTCCTCCCTGTATGATGGAATCTACAACTTTGAAACTTTGTTGTTCTCCATCTGTGACAGAAGCTCTTATTTCGTTATCGCTGGCATTGTATCTTAATTCTGATCCTTGGTATAATACATGGGGTATCTGCCGTGACGTTTATGCTTGATTCCGGTCTAATCTTTTTAATTTCGCAAATGTATATTTATTTGAATGATAAATTAATTACCCGGACAATAATAATAATAATAATTTAAATTAATCTATATGGAAAATGAAACTAGACAATTTAGCTTCCACATTCAGAATACAATAAATACCAAATATTCATACCGAAGCACAGCAACAGCTATAAATTTGAAAAATCTTCTATATCAAAGAATTACCTATTTAATACAATTATCTACCTGATTCAGTGAAGAGTTCAGTCTAAAAACTTCATTACTAACACAATGTTAGTGTAAGTGAATATCATTGCTAAGCAGGTATCATAGCAGTGAGACCAAATAAGAGATATCCTCACCAAGCCATTCGGATGAATACGGTTTGAAGAAATGAGAAGAGGGCTTTTTATTTAGAAGAGAGGTGAATTCAATAAAGACTAGATAATGAATCTTACAGATGAAAAGAAATAACATTGTTAAGTTACTAATTCTTATATCAAATAACCTCATGTTCGACTACCTTAATGAAACTTAAATGGTGTGTATTGGAGTCACATTTGAATTTGATTTAGAGAAACTTTCACACAATCATAAGCGTATATAAATTATGTTTTCGAAGATTTTGGCCATTGACAGTATATTCCAATCATAGTGTGAACAAATTATCAATTAATATTCAATAAGGTGAATTCAAAATTGAAATTCATATAGATACGAATAAGTTTTTCAACTTAACTTACCAGTTTAAATAATTCCAAGGTATCCTCCAATTGTACAGGTGATAATCAATCCCAAAATTGTTAAACATACAAGGATCATAATTTTCTTCTGCAGACATAAAAATTTCAAGGTTTATATCACAAATTTCAACAGTTTTTGTTGAATGATTACATTTTACACTACACTTGTGCATTTGTCACTCAACAATGTGCAATGAGAAATTAGTTTCGATTAGTTGGTCTTTTTGATGTCGAATTTCATTGTTTTCATGTGTAACCATGTGTGTGCAGAGTGTACAAATGTGTGTAAAGTGTAGGTAAAATGTGAAATATTGTGAGCATATGTGTGATGTCCAGTGTAATTTAAAAATGGTTCATATTAGAAACTTAAATTTTTTTTAAGTATAAAAAAGGAATTTCTGAAGTGTTAAATTGACACTAGTAATCCTAATAAGTAAACAAAGCTTACCACTAAACTGAAATTTTTATGATATATATACTAACGAAATTTTTGAAAGTTACTCACCATTGGTGTCCCAAGTGGTCCAATCAAATTCAATCAAACACTAATTTTGAGAAGAACCCTATAATGCTTAGCTAAATGCATCTAGTATTTCATGACAGAATCAATACAATCTATAAAAATTGAATGATGCATTGAAAATCATTGCCTTTCAGAATAATATTAAAATTCCGTTGGAAATTGAGGTATGTAAAAAATTATATGAATTAACTCTGAAATGGCTTTGATATTGCATAATAGCTTCAAATCATCATTGCATCATTCCATTCAAAATACTTCTTCCTATAAAACTTTTTCAATGTAAGGAAAATTAAAAAAATATTGTGTTATTTTTACATATCGGAAGAATTCCACACCTATATTACTTTTGTTCTCAAACAATATTTTCACTACCATGAACTTTCTGTAATTTTCACGTATATAATATATACATTTTTCATAATGACAAATTACCAAAAGCTTATTACGTGAAAATGTGTTCAATGTTTTTTCTACTTTCATATTTTATTTAATACAAACTATTTTGTCGTGATTTCAACGTAGTGAGATCAATGAAAGCCGACTGTAGAATGTTATAAAAATAACATTGAATATTTCTAATATTAAACCCACAATACTAACAGTCATGGAATATTCAGAGAACAATTCACATAACTTTGGAATACAAGAAGGAAAAAAATAAGTAAAAACTTTGTTTTATTTGTGTTTAGTTTGTACTGCGAAAACATGAAATTTAATATATCGACTTTTACAGTAACAAAACAACTGATTAGTAACAGTAGTAATTTTATTTCAGAAATTTGTCTTCTACAAATTTAGAAATAATTAGATTCCAAATATTGTCCTTTTTAATTATTATTCATTCATGCCATACTCTCTTAAATAATTATGCATTATGCTATGAATTAAACATACTTGACAAGAAAATTATAGTTTCAAATTTTGAAAAATTCCAAGTAAACCAAAAAGCACCTTCATTTCTATAATACAATTGAATTTGAAGGTAACAACAGTATTAAATACAGAACTTGCTAATTTTCCAAGCTAAGATGACAAGCAAAAAATTTATCTTGAAATGTTATTAGTGTCAGTGTGTATGGTGTAGAATATGTATTGTTTGTGTGAAATGTAGGAGTAATATAAATATATAATTGTTGGTTTCAAGATAAACTCTTTGCTTGTTTCTACTCACGCTGTTATTCGAATTAACCTCCTCTGATTTTCGCATAAATTCCACTAGCTAGGATAAATATAACCACGGATGCGCAGACTAGCATTATGATTTTCTTCTGTAGACATATAAGAAAAGGAGAGTTAGAAAGATGTTATATCCCATTAAAAAGAACTTTCACATTTCAGAACTTTTATAATTTATTCATTTCTAAAGAAGGCTTTCACAGTAGGATGTTATGCCTGTTGAACATTTTGAGTTGTATGTTCCATGTAATGAGGGGAACCTCGGCCTAAGAAAGTAAATATAGAAGTAAAGATACTACCTGGAGATTGTGAAAAGGTTGTTAGCAAAGATTATAGAGTATAAAGATAGGAATCGGCATTATTATTATATTATTATGACTTTCTTTGTTAGGAACTCTGAATGTTAACATGCCGCTGAAATCATGTTATCTGAAATTAAATTTCGACTTTGCCGAGCCTAGAATATAATATCTAAAATCTGAAGTGTTGGCTAGAAAATTTATACACAAGCCCGGAATGGAACTAGAATCTTAGGCCGGTCCACTCGGCGATCACAACGCTCAAAATGCTCCTTTAGCCGTCCAATTCAACGACTTTTGAGAGGTGAGATCGTCAAGTGGAACGAGATGCTAAACTACGTGTTCCTTAATCATCATCATTTAGCATATTAATATCTGGCGCCTTCAGATATTTTCTGAATGAACTCGGAATAACTGGATGGCGCTGACTTAAATGTATTCGCTGCGTTTCCAATCTTTCTTCTCTATAATCTTTGGTTGTTGGAGGCTTTACAAAAAAAGCCTCCATACTAGAATGAAAGGATAAGAACGTTGCTATCGACTGAATTCAATTAAGTTTATTGCTCTCGCAGATCATGCTTTGAAAGATTTCCCTCTCAGAAAAATATGTTTTATGTTTTAATTCACTGCAATGCTATATATAGCCTCCTATAAATGATAGGGATGACATTAAGACCTGAAGTTATTTTATGCATTGAGCATTTTGTTTCAAACTATTATTAGTTGGATTTGCTATTCATTTGAAAAAATGATTCTAGTTCCTACAATTTGAGTAAAATTATTTTTGAAAATGGTGACGTAGACGCTAGTTTACGTCACAATTCTGAGAAAAATAATTCAATTTCGATTTACAGTACTAGAAATATATTCTAATGAAATTTCGTTCAGAATGAATAACTGATCCTGTATATTGGTAAGCAAAAATGTGAGATATTTCTAAGAAGCCTTGATGATAGACCCTATATATGGTAGGAGTATGTAAAGTTTCTTTGTTGGACACCTGTTTAATTGTCAGAGAAACATGAATAGAATTCATTGATAGCGTGCTAGTCTACAGCACCATTTTCAATATTAATTTTACTTAAATCATCAATCAAAATCGTCAGAAGAAATACGAGTAATTATTTTCAATAGCAATGCCTCAGTTATTTTTTATTTAAAATGACATTTTCGGACAGATGAAGATTAAACGTTTAGCCTGAATTAGAGCAAAAATATGAAATGCTACAATCTTAGGCTGAGATTCCTTTAAAAATGCTAGTCTCAGTTGTAGGCGAAACGTTTAGTGAAATACCTTCTTGAGAGATCACAGAGAGAAACTCGGATAATCTGTGATATTTTAAAATTTATTTAGGCAAAGTCTTGATTAATAAATTTTGCACTCCTGAAATAGATTTATGAACAATTCCAAGACTTTTTCCTTTTGGCACTATTATTCTTACAGCTCTGGAAAATCATTGGCGGAATATAGGAATTACAATACGTGTCCGAATGAAGCAAGGCCTACTAATATCGCTGAAAGTTGTTTCCGGTTTACAGATGTGTAACATAAATTTTCATTATGGGAAAGAAATAATAGTACAAACGTCTGAAGCAATATGATTTTTATTATCTATATCTATATGGCTCAAAGATTTAAGTCATTGGCTCTAGAAAGTTGTTCATTTTGTTATCATATCCAAATTGAGTCTTTTTTTGTGTAATCTCTCTTTTTTTAGTTCGAGTCTCCTGAATTTCACAACCCAATTCACGTAAATCGACTTAAGACTAACAAGAACATTAGAATCACGAATATCATGTTCATTCGAAAAGAATAACAGAAATAAAATTTACAAACAAAAAATATAATCAGCTATCTGTATCGGACTCAAATAATATATTATGTATGATATAAAATTAATATTTCCGTAGCAGAACGAAAACTAATTGAAATTATTATTATAAGAAACTTAGAATCGAGGAATAATAGTTTATTATTTCATAAGGAGGAGAAGTGTCACCTTTCATGGCGAGCTTGAGTTTAACCGCCGAACGCAGTGAGGGGGGTTATAGAAAGCGAGCCATGAAACGTTTTGAAATTCCTAAAAATCTGAATATCCACTTTTGGATTGACTTACATGTAGGCATATATGATTCTATACACTTACAATCATTTTAATTTTTAATTGAATGAATTATGGGACATTTTCCTAGTTACGGTTGCCAATCAAAATTGATTCTGACAGATAAAATATAAAGTAAAATAATTGCGAAGCTGGTGAGAAGTGGTTGAAAGTGAAAATGTTTTCAGGAATTGAGATTTTGAAAAATGAATTGCACCATTAGTCTATTGAAAAATATTCTGCAGCATATGATCACTTCGTGAATTGTTGCAATTCGAAAAATGTGACAGTTTACCGAGAGAATTTGCTTCTAGCATATTTTAACTTAATGGCTAGTGATAAAAAATGGAAATCGTCTACTTTGTGGGCCGATATTCAATGATGAATTTGCAACTAGCGATCAAATATGAAATAAATATTGGTAAATACCTGAAGTTGCGCGCATTTTTAAAAGAACCTGTCGCCGGTCGGAAAAGTGTTGCATAGCAACACTTCTTCTCTTAGGCGGAGAAATAGAACTTTTCGATAATACTGTCAATCGAGAAATGACATTATTGTACGTTTGAAAATAAAGTTATTTACTATCTTTGATATTTCATACCTCGTTTTTTACCACGAGGGAAACTGAAAAAATGCCAATATTATCATTATCAATATTCAAAAATACCGACCACAACTATGAAAGGAATTGAATGTTCTAATTAAATAATAAATACCACGTAGCAGTAGATAGAATGCTGGAATTAACTCGAATATCGAACATATGAAATCAATTCCCTGTTCAATAAGCACGCCCTACGGCTCTGGGTGGTCCTTCAGATAAGGTTATGTTACTGGTGATTTATAATTATTTCACACTGAATCTCAGTAATAAATATGAACTTACCGATGAAAGTTAATATTCTGAGCCTTTGTTTTTTTCATTCTGAGTACAACCACACATTTTCATCTGAGACAGCTTTCTTCGAAAAATAAACACATAATGAGTCACAAAAGAGCTACTAAGATGGCTACTGCGCAGGGAGGTTCTTTCTCCAGGATTCAAAATTCCGTTTGTACGCCAATGAATTTCTCATTTCTCTATATAGTTTTCAGACATAACACTCGACATTAACTTTATACTTATGGAGTATGCAAGTGCATTCAGTCAGAATTAAGAATTAATTATAGCTAGGTACTTTTGTGTTTCAATATGTATTGTATTATATATATTAGACTGATTCAAAAAAATCGACTTTTTTTGTTTTCACGAAACCCCCCCCTAATTAGCTTCAGGGTATCGAAAAAAGACCTTTGTGAAAATATCAGCTCCAAATACTAACATTTAGAGGTCGCTCATCAATTATTTCTATTTTGCCTACTAATAGCAGGGGAAAAATTTCTTTTTTCAATAAAAAATTCCTAGAACACAAACCAATTGACGGATTTCTTTGTGTGATACATTTTCGTGTAGGAAATCAGATACACTACAAATATGTCCCTTACGATATTTCGATAAAACGGCCTCTTCAAAAGTTATTCGATTCGATGCTAATATTGAGGTATTTTTGAAGAAAAAAAATATTTAAAAAAATCGACTTTACTTGTTTTCACGCAACCCGCCTTCTAATCATCTTCAGGGCATCGACAAAAGGCGTCTGTGAAAATTTTAGCTATAAATATTAATATTAAGAGGTCGCTCATCGATGGTTTCTATTTTCGCTGCTGATGGCAGGAAAAAAAATTCCTTTTTCAATAAAAAATTTTTTGTTCACGAACCAATAGACGGATTCCACTGTTTGATACATTTTAGTGTAGAGAACTAGATACTCTACGAAAATGTTCCATACGATATCTCGATAAAGCCACTCGTTCAAAAGTTATTTGAACTTTTTTTTCCAAAATACCTCAATATAAGGTATTAATATAGAGGTATTTTTGAAGAAAAAGTTCGAATAACTTTTGAACGAGCGGTTTTATCGAAATATCGTATGAGACATTTTCGTAGAGCATCTAGTTCCCTACAGGAAAATGTATTACACAGTGAAATCCGTCAATTGGTTCGTGAATGGAAAGTTTTTTATTGAAAAAAGAAAATTTTTTCCTTCTATCAACAGCGGAAATAGAAATCATCGCTGAGCGACCTCTAAATATTAATATTCAAAGCTAATATCTTGACAGACGCTTTTTTTCGATACCCTGAAGATAATTAGAAATAGAGTTTCGTGAAAACAAACGGAATCGATTTTTTTGAATAATTTTTTTCTTCAAAAATACCTCAATATTAGCATCGAAATGAATAACTTTTGAAGCGGCCGTTTTATTGAAATATCGTAAGGGACATATTTGTAGAGTATCTGATTGTCTACACGAAAATGTATCACACAATGAAATCCGTCTATTGGTTTCTGCTCTAGGAATTTTTTATTGAAAAATGAAATTTTTTCCCTGCTATTAGTAGGGAAAATAGAAATAATTGATGAGCGACCTCTAAATATTATTATTTGAAGCTGATATTTTCATAGAGGTCTCTTTTCGATACCCGGAAGATAATTAGGGGGGGGTTTCGTGAAAACAAAAAATGTCGATTTTTTTGAAACAGTCTAATATATATATATATATATATATATATATATATTTATAGAATACCAGTTTGACACGTTTCCTGGGTTTGAAATCCAAAATGATAGTAGCAATAAAAAAAAATTTATTAGTTGATGCAGCACAAAACTTTGATTAATATTAGAAAATTTAAAAATTCTCTATTCCTTGAATCTGTTATAATTTATACCGGTTGCCATATAGTACATTGTTCTTTTTACACACATTGAAAATCCCATGTTCCGCAATTGATTTTCTGGATCTGTGTATCTCCTAAATATCATTTCATAGTATTCTTCAACATTACTGAATTGTTGAATAAGGAACAGTTTTCAGATTTTACTCGAATTGAAAAGAATTGGACCCACCAAACCATTGGTGTTGTATTGAAAAGAGTAGATTCATGTTGTATGTACTGCTATAAATGAAGGTTGTCAAATAAAAATTAAAAAAAATTAATTATAAAATTAAATTTAATATTTAATAAATAAAATACAATTAATAAATCTCAGGACTAAGGTGCAAACAAAGATAAAAATGGATTTAAAATTAATTGTAGCTTGGGGCATGGGACAAATCATTATTTGGCTTTACATTCACATAGTTTTCAAAGAATCATGAAAGAATTCTTATATGTAACAGTATCTTCAAATATATACATATACAATTAATATGATAATTAAGACTTGAGTGAGTATTGCGGGTAGAAGAATGCTGGGGCTATTGAGATTTTTTTAATCACAAAATATTAGAATCACAAGGAGTTTAAGACCAATTCTTCAAATGCCCAGGTGTCAGCCTAAATTTGATTGACAGAAAATAACAAAATCAAATTATAAAACGTAACATTGTGAAATAACAGGTCTTCAAATTTTGGAAGAGTCCTTGATAAAACTTAAAATCCACTTAAACTCTGAAATATTCACAAAAATATACATCATCGACATAATATATTCTAAACACAACAAGATAGAAATCTTTCGTAATTTTCAGCCAAAACGGAGACTCAGAATATTGCACAATAAATTCCACGGTTTCGATATGACAGCAAGTAAATCGAAACAGTTTTTGTTATTGCTAAGATATGCTTCTCCATATCCACAAATATAATGAATGTGTTACATGGACATTAAATAAATTATCTAATATTTTTTTATTTCTGCAACACATTCCATTTAAGTAACTATTAAGTTGAATGAAGAACACATTAAATTTTTATACCTGTTTGAGGTACCTACCTAATTATGTACTTTGAGAACATTGCATGTATCACATGTAGCTTAAATTGATTATAAACATTCAACATTTAAAAAATGACGAATGCAGAAAATGGTTCATATAACCATTCTGTTAATGAATTCTATGGTGTTGAATGGAAACATAATTGCTTAGAATCAATTTAAATCACATGGTCGTACAAAACTCATCACATTGAAAATATTGATGTTAAACAAGTAGATTTTCTCTTGAAGGGAACATAGACATGTATTTCATTAGATTTCACTATTCTTCTTCCTACAGTTACGTCACGAACACCCGCTTTTGATGTTATTTAACGACTAGAGAGGAGTTTAGGATAGGGCTTAAGGTACGAACGACCATAGAATGGCAATTAATATGATGATAGCTATAACGAGGCAGATAATGAGCAGGATCTTTTTCTGTGAACAGACAAAAAAAAAAGAAAATAAATCCGATGCTAATAAAGAGAACACAAAAGAGCAAGGCCAATGAATGAACATCTACAAGCAGTTTACGTGGATGACACAAATCATAAAAACGACCTTGCCCGAATCAAACGTTTAATTTCTTGATGCTAGATTGCCAGGTATAACAAAATGCAATATTGCTTCTTTGTTCTTTAATAATATAACCTTCTTGGATAATACATGTCCTTTCCATTCTTCAACTGTCATTTGTGAATGTGACTTCTCACTGTTACGTACACCATAGTTGATTGTTGATAAAGTTCTTGTTAAATTATTATTATTGAAAGGTACCAGCACTGAGTTATATAAAACCCTGAAGTGCGCTGTCACCATATAAACGCGTGCTGTTGACCCCCACTACTTGAGGGTAAAAACGTTGGGACTGAAAAAAAAGTGTACTCGGCACCGTTGCCAATAACTGTGATTTTTCGCGAATTTATGGAACTTTTACGATTCTCGGAAATTTATCCTGGAATAGCAAGCAATAATTTGGGAAATTTCGTTTTCAATGTTGGATGGTTTATACATAATTTGAACGTCATCGTCCCAGTTCTGGCTTATTATTATTAACGAATTTCTAACAAATGAGAAAAAATAAAAAAGTAATGATATTTCTTGAAGAGACAAGGAGTCGGCATATGATATAAGACAAATAAAAAGTGTTTGTATTTAATGTTGTCATGCATTTATGTTTCTTTGTGATTTGTGTTTGTTTTCGAAAAATTTGTTTATTTGCTTTTGAGGAACTCGTTATTGTTTGACTTGTTGATTTGAAAATGTTTTTCATTAATTATTATAGCTTTGATTCAAGTTACTTTTCATTCTTGACTCTTGGGTTAGCATGATCAGGTCATAGTCACTGTTCGGGAAAAGCCGTGAATTTTTGGTTTAGTTTAGCAACTAAACTGAAATCGAAGCGTCTGGCAACACTGGTTACTTGGGAATTGTAGTGAACGTTTTCAAATGAAACGAATTGCCCTCCTGTGGTGGGGAGAAAGAAAATGTAAGCAGCACGCATTTTGTCACTGGTGTTGAAGGCGAGTCAGCACTCCAGGGTTTTATATAACTCAGTGGGTACCAGACACTTGAAAATGTTTCTTATGCCCCAAAAGATTGCAAAATAAAAATAAAATTTAACTATAAAATATCAAACGATTTTCACGATTCTGAAATTTTTAATGAATTCAAGAATTTGTCAGATCAATGAGTCTGATGGGATCCGTAACATTTCACAGTTTGAAACTTCGAAGTGTTATTTCTTTTTTCAAGGTTAGTAATTGGCCCCTGACAAATTAAAAAAAAAATGCAGAAATCTATCATAATTTATTTCAACAGATATTAAAAGTTCTCTAACGACACACTGATATTCTGCTGGATATTCAATGCGATAAGTTGGGAAACAATGCAGGCTGCAAAACTTTGACACGTTTGATATAAACAAATAAATAACTATATTTTTTTATAGAGGCTCCATCAATCTGCGAAATTATTGAATTACCTATCACGACTTATGCAATTTCTAAAGACCTCTACCGTATACCTCGTGGACTCTGTTTATCATAACAAGTGTATTTAATCTAGCATCTTTGTAAATCCAACAAGAATGTAGATGTACTCGTTAAATTGATCAAGAATCATTTATTCTGTTTTATTAAATAAGCACAGACATGAAGAATGGACTGAGACATGAAATGATGGGGAAGAGTTTATAGTGCTGCTTACAATTCTATATTTCATGTCTCAGTAAGACAGAGGTTAGTCAATTTTGTGGAGTTACCGTGCTGTCCATTCTCTGTTTGATTGTTTAATATCACCAACGATGAGAAGAATTGAAAATGGCTGCTTTGATATCAGCCGATGCTGCTCTTATAGGGTCATTCATGAGTCATGAGTTGAAGTAGAGATTTCGTAATCCTCTTATTGAGACTTCAAGCAACAAAAACTATGGCAAGAACAACTATAAAAAAAGGTTCCAGAAAAGGAAGTACTATACTGTAAAGAATTTCGTTGAAACAGTGTCCTTGACTTCTCATCAGATGATTACATTAATATCTTATTCATAGATTATTGAAGTCGAAATATTGTAAATGAGATATATTATAATAATTAAACACGATAATACTTGTTGATTGACAAAAACCAACTGAAGCTACCTGGCGAATCTAGCATTAAATTGTACACAAAAATAAAACAACAAAAACAAATACATCTTGAGATCAACATCGAAAAGATGACAGCAAATAAGCATCACGGTGCTGGTGTTCGAGGGACAGGATTCGAGGATCTAACCTACCTTCCTAGATTTAGTTTGATAATCTTGCGCTATCTTCAGTTCCGTCCTTCCGCTGGTCACGTGGTTCTCCGCTTGGCTCACGTGGTACTCGACCCTATCCACCAGTTCGCCCTAGGGTGTCAGGGTGAGGGGGAAAGGTACGAATTGGAAGGAAGGATTATGTACAAGTGACACGAAGAAGGTAAGGTGAGGTTAGGCGGTTAATGCGGAGAGAACACAAAAAGAGAGAAAAACACCAAAAAGAACAGCCATAAGTATACATATAGAAGTACCATGGAGTACCCACCGATAACAGAGTGACAAAGGCACGTTAGTATACATAAACCATTTAGTAAATGCAACAAAGCAATAGAACATGAAAAGGGGGAACAAGAAGGTAGGTGGAGATAGGAGAACGAAACATAAAAAAATTAAAAGCGGAAATACTGTGACATCTTAATACTAATAGTAGAGATCGACTCACCCGCCTGGCTTTACTTTGATATTTTAACGCTTTCTTGGTGTCCTGAGTTGCGGTTTGTACATAGTCTACCGCATGCTCGACGTGATATTCGATACGATCAATCATCTCACCCTAAAATAGCCCAGGAAGATAAAGCCGTTAGTGTTAGTAAGCAAAATAGTGTCAGTAGGTCGACAATGAAGAAAAGGTGACACAAGAAATCTTAGAGTGAGTCAGTTTTGGAACGTGCCACTCTGATCATCCCTGCCCTTTCAGAAATCTGGGAGTATGAAAAAAACTTCTTATATAACTTCAGGGGAGGCACTTCAGGAGCTAATTTATACCTAATTGAGAAGGTGAAAAAAAAAGTTGTCCGAATACATCTCAGGAAATACCACATATTCTACTTTTAGTCCAGGATCCACGGTCCATTTTTGCACTTGATTACTATCAAGCTAATTTTCCATGAGTAGCATTTAATTGATAGGACGTCCAAAAATATACTGTACGAACCTCTCCATTGCGGTAGCTAATAGAGGTAGTAAGGATAAAATAAATATGTCTATCTCATCATCCTAAAAAAAACTATTACTAACTGGATTATTTCTTGTTGAATCCCCAGATAACTATCTGAATTATTTGAAAAAATATTTGTCCAACAAAATCTATCATTCAACAAAAAAGCTCCCTCGTTTCAATATGTATCGATAACGAGGTCATCAAAACTGATTGGTAATCAGCTGATTTTTTTCACTTAATTGATATGTATTTACATGATTCAAAAGTAATATCGTCCTTGAAATTGCATAGTACGTTATCCCTTCTCTACGTTCAGAAATTGCTAATACCACAAGACCATTACCTTATTACTAACTGTAGGACAATAATATTACATAATAGGTTATTGTGTTCTCTGCCCAACTGAAACAATGTCCTACAATTCGCTGGTTTTTAATAATTTTTGATGACATCGTTTTCGATACATGGAAGGAGGGGACTCTAATCAAGCCATAGATTTTGTAGGACAAATATTTTTTCAAATAATCCAGATAATCAATCATCTTGAGATTACAAAAAAAAATAATCCGGTTAAAAATAAATTTTTTAGAATCAATCGATCGACATATATACCACAATGGAGAGAGGTTCGTACAAAATATTTTTTGGCGTCTATCAAATAGAAGCTACTCAACTCACGGAATATCACCTTGATGGTAATCAAGTTCATAAATGAACAGTGAATTCTGTGCAATTTAATGCAAATTATAAAAAAGTTCAGGTTCCAAAAACAACAAAAAAATACTTGTGTGAAATAATTCAGTGCATTGATTGAGCGAAATGATTTTCATTTTTCTTTCTTCTACTCTTTCAAACTTTTTTCAATTGTGGGTTCAAACAGTACTAAAATATGATTGAATGGAAATGGAATGAAACCGAATATTGGATTTTTCGTTCTATTCATCCGACATTGAATCGTTTGCTTTTCTTGATGCATAATTTAATGCGATATTTGATTTTTTTCTAGGTCAGATTGTCTGTAGGACCGGTTGTTTTTTAGGGTTTTTGAGCGAAAAACTGAAGAAAGTTCGAAAGTTTCTACCAAATCTTAAAGATTTACATCTTTTCCTAGGTCACTATGAAATCTTGTCCTTATTTTATATAGTGGGCCATAGGGCAAATGTGTAGTTTTCTTTCATAAAATGTCCCCTTTCAAAATAGTCGGCTTTCTCTTATGCGTATTCAAACTGACACACTGTATACTATTTCTGTTGTGAATTGGCTTCTGAAAATAGTAATACGTGGAGTATTCCAATTTTGCCCACTCTTGAAGAGCCCTCTAGACCCATACATTATTGTTAATGTAACACAATGTAGAATATTGAAGAGTTGAAATCAAGCCAATCAACTTCAGTTTTGAAAACTTATACGTGGAGTATTCCAATATTGCCTACTCTTGAAGAGCTTGCTAGACCCATACATTATTGTTAATGTAATGTACACAATGTAGAATATTGAAGAGTTGAAATGAAGCCAATCAACATTAATTTTGAGAACTGTACAGCATGTCATTAATTTTGTGGGGTTCCTCGCTAATGAATAAATAGATTTATATAAAGTGATGCGGTTATTGTGATTAAACCAGCAGAATATTTTGGAATGGTTGTAACGGGAATTTATAGATATTTTTATGAGGAATATATGGGCCTACTGAATTTCAGAAGACACAGACTTAAGATATTGTAACAATTTTTATTTCTTTAATACATTCATTTATATTTTTTTAATTTCCGTTCTGCTCACCAGTATATATATGTGAAGTGAAGATTTTCGATATCTGTACTTCCAAAACCCAAACAATTTCGGATGACTAAACAACGGAAACAATTTTTGAAACAAAGATGATTTCAAAATAGTAATCATCGAAATGAATACCATTTTCAATTCCCAGACTCAGAGATTTTTTATCATGAGGTTGGACAAATGATATTAGATTTTGTCACTGAGATGAGAGATATACCGGTTTCGGCTTTGTTTGGCCTCATCAGTATCCCATATACCTCAGGGATTGAATCTTCATAAAAAACTTCGATATTTGAAGCAATTAGTTGTGAAGTACCGAGTAAAAGTAGTGACATCCAACTGCTTCAAAATGAAGTTTCACATCTCCAATGACTTGCGAAAAAAAAAATCTGTACATCCTCTTTCACTCAATGAGTTTTATTTTATTTTCCTAAAAAGGGAAACAATCTTAACGAAATATGTTAAACTAGAGGTAAGGAGGATCGTCGTTCTCAGTGTGCAGAAAGTTATGATGAAATCAGCGTAAGCAGTATTAGAGATTTTTCTCTAGGTTGCTGCTATGCTCTATCAGCAAAAATTGTGAATTTCATTTCATACCAATATCAAGAAAAAATTAATATAGGCTATTGTATATAACTGAGAGCCAATGAGAACAACTGATTTGAGAAAAAGAAGCATTCAATTTACGAAATATCTAAAAAAATTGAGTACCATACTGTAATATAAAAAAAATTATAAATATCCGTTTCAGCTATTCCGATGTACCTCACAATATTCTAAATAAAGAATTAGTTTCAAAGTCACTTCATGTCATAAAAACTGAGATAACAAGAGTGAGTAAAAAAGGATATTCTTTAATCATAACGAAGAACCCCACGAAAAAGCGATACTCTGAACAAAACCTGCTGAACTTTTTTTTCAAGCCTAATACTGATCTTTGACTTTGGTATCTCGTTAGCATCCCTTTTCACATGTAAAAGGTATTGAGAATAAATTTTGTTTCTTTAAAACAATTCTCCTGATAGAGATTGATTGTTGGACAATAGGATTGCCATAGGCAGACAGAAATCAGCTCTTGTTTTCTTGAGGAGACCACTATAAATCACATGAAAAACAAAAAATGGAGTGGAAAGAAAGAAATATGTACAAAAGTACATGTTTTCTACCAGGCAAGAACAATCACAATTAGAAGTTCCTAAAATTTCATACTTCTGATGCTGTTCTAGAAAACAATTGATTAAGATGTACAACGAAAGAGCATGCCCTTATCTGCGTTAGTGACCCTGAAGTGGAATAATTTATACACCCGGTTATGAGAACACAGAAAACCACCCCATTGTTACACAAATGTTCATTCACATGCTCAATAGAAAAGTAAAAATGAGTAAACCAATTTGTGACAGGGCTATTTGAGAGTTGACATTGAGAACAATTAATTCGAGCAATTGATGCAATCGTTCCAAGAGCATTCTATGCAGGATTAATTAAAAAAACATTTATAAATATGTGCAAAATACATTGCTCGTGCTCAAAAATTGAAGTGGACAATTGGAGTACATGTACTGATGTATTCTGTCAGGGTTCTACATACTGTTAACTCTGACTGAAATGGCAACAGTTAGCAAAACCGCTTCAGAGCGACAACGGACGAAAATGAACGAAACAAAAATTCTGACTTGGGGAAGCCAGGTTTTACAGATGCTTTGAAATAACATAGATACTGATATAAAGAGAGTCTTCCTGGCTTACTGAGCGTGGTCTATTAGGAATTATTTCATCTAACGTTTCGCCTACAACTGCGGTAGGCATCTTCAGAGGATTATCGGTCTGAGATTGTAACTCGACCACTGAATTTCCGAAAGTGATGCTGGATTCGATCCGTTGGCCCAACTTATAACCTGATTAATGGAGGGAGAAGGTAGTGGGTTAACGCGCGCGATGTTGATTGGTCCATCGCTCCCACTTCGTATTGGTTTGATTTTGGTCTTTTCCAATACCGGCAACCATGCGCAAAGGGTAGAAACTCCTTTGCTACATAGCGCATGGTTGCCGGTATTGGAAAAGACCAAAATCAAACCAATACGAAGTGGCGATGGACCAATCAACATCGCGCGCGTAAACCTACTTCTCACGTCATTAATCAGGGTATAAGTTGAGCCAACGGATCGAATCGAGCATCACTTTCAGAAATGCAAACTGTCTTTGATATATATTTTTACATTGCATTGACGTTCACTGAATATTTTTTTTTTTGGTTATCGTTTTCTGGTTATAACTAAAACTTATATTTTTTTAATGGGACACCATATATTTTATTTCATCATTAACTTGCATATTTTCTTCTTATTGAAATATTTTATAACACTTGGCATCTTAAAATAGTTTTCATAATTGAAATTCGAATTAGTCATTTTATTTCGACGATAAGAAATAAACAATAAGAAGTATAATAATTCCAACAATCATTAACAACAGATACTATGATTCAAACATTCAAAGAAATTGTTCGACATTTATGCTGTAAACATTTTAATTATAAAAATTTATTTATATACCACGTGTTATATATTATTTCAATCAGAAAAAATATGCAGTTTAATGGTGAAATAAAGTATAGGTTGCCTCGTTAGAAAAACTATAGGTTTGAGTTATACCTCGAAAACGATAACCCAGGAAAAAGTTTCTCGGAAATTTTCGGCGTCCACCATTATTACAATGCAAAATAATTCAATGTTTTAAGCATTATTCATTTATTAATAATGCTCTTATTTCTGCTCGACCAGTTTCGGTGAGAACAACTAGAGGAGCAGAAATAATAGCAGCATAAATATAGTTCCCACTGAAATAAGGCTTAAAAAATTGAAGTATTTTTCATTTTTTAGAAGAATATTTATTGTACGCCAATGAATTCAACATAAATATATCTATCAAAAACAGTTTTTATCTTGAACATATAATAAGAGGTTATCGATATACATAGCCCATAAATTATTAACTTAAAATTGTATATCTCCATTGGCTGTAGGAATAACCCCAGACGACAGCTAATTTGGGATACAAACGAACAGTAATCCTGAAAATTTGATTTAAGTAAATTATAATAAAAATGAATCTTTACTAACTCAAGAAGTTCATCCCAATTAAAGGGTTGTGCTCTTAATTATCTCGAATTTCACTTAAATTTTTGAGCAATGTATTTTGTATATTCGACTTTACTCAAATCTGCAATACCAAGTCAAGCTGAACCTCAACAGTATTCTGTTATCATTGAGGCATTCGTTTTTCTATATTTTGTGGGGATTTTTCGATAGACTGGATAATATGAAACCTTTTTGATAAATTCGAAGTCGGTCATGAACACATAACCATACACACATGGAAAAAGTCGAGAAAATCTATTGAGGTTTGACTAGCATCATCAATTTCGCCAAGTGAAAACAAAATTATGCTGGTGCAATCTGTTTTTTGTTCCTCAATAATAATGATAATAGTAGGGGGGAAATATTGAAACGACAATATCATTCATATGAAAATGAAATATTTTTAAAAAGGAGTGAGATACTAGGAAAAGGAACAAATAAAATTCATTCATCGCGAGGCAAGGTATTTTCCATTTCTCAGTACCATTGACTTGTTGCGCGTGGACCCATTGTCACGTGACTTTTCTGAAGAAATCCGAGGCAACATATATAAGAGAAGGACTTATGCAGTTCCCATGAAAAGAACAGAGAGGGACCAAATTAAGGCACTGTTAAAATCATATGTTCCAAACAAAAGAGAAGGGCGGGTGACAGTGCCTTAAATTACTCCATCTCATTCGCATGTCCTTGCTCAGTATTTAACGACATCAATTGATATACAAGAGAAAGACATCTTGACAACTGACATTATAGAACTAATTTGCAATGGAAAACTATGTAATCGCCAACAAGAAGAACTAAAGGGATAGACCAATAGGGTTAATAAGAAGATTAGAAATTATTCTCGTAGATAACGATGAAAAACAAGAATAAATACCCATACAATACACGAGAAACGAAAATTCATATCCCGGTTTTCCATCGACATCAGATTTATTATTTCTGATTATAGATTTCATTATTGTTCTACAGTAATGTTTTTGATAGGGCTCTATGGATGGATATGTATTATTATTTTCCATCGGTATGCTATATTTTAATTCCTAGGAGCCTGTTATAACCTTGCCTTTTGAACGAAAGTTCTGCTCACTATTCAAAAATATTTTTTTATATGAATAATATTATCGTGCTGATAAAATAATTCTTTTTAATGGTCAGTTTTAATTTTCGACAGGTATTAGAACTCATCAAATTAAACCATTGCACCGAATTGCCAATATACAACTTCCGAAATGACGAAATTTCGATGAAATGTATGTACGAAGATCTTTTGTCCTTCATTCAACTTTTTCATTCAAATACCAAGGAGGCCCTCACTGGTGTTAATGAATCCTCAAGAATCTTAGCAATTACCTCATGAGGATCTAGTACAGACTTCCGCATGTGAATGGTTCTTTGTTCAGCCAACATCTATGCACTTGTAAACTATGTGTTCAGCCGTGTCTTCTTCTGGTCCACATAGCTTGCCAATTTTATCTGCTAACTTTGCCATGCTGTACAAAAAATATCCATAGTATTGTCCAGTCATCAGATCCAGCATTACCCGAGGCTGTGCAGCTTTATGAGCTCTTTGGTGTAGATCGGCGAGATTACAACAAATCTCTATGCCTGAGCAAGTCTAGAAGTATTCCTCCAGAGCGGTGTTCCATTTTCCGCATCCCATTGATCGATTTCTCATATTGGCCCTTCCCAGTCCACGGGAAGGATCACTTCCAGCAAGCATTTCCTATCGAGTTCTTTGGCCATTTCACTTTTTTTAATATGGTACCCAAAGTAGAGTCACTTAATTTCCTCTGGCCAGTTGCTTAGTGGTATTACGGCATTCCCTTGCTAGCCGAGACTCCTGGGCATATGATTCCAGAGATCTCAGAGATTGCTTGGTGATACACATAAGCGCCCTTTTGAGGTTTCTTTAAAGATACTCTCGAGCGCAGGTATAGACAGCAACTGTCCGTACCTGTAAGACTTCCAAGGGGCTTAGAGTTCCTTAATTCAGGTTCATTTACCCCAATGACTGGCCCTTTCCTGATTTCGATCCATCCGTGTACCATATGGATGGCGTCTCGACATCATATATAATTGGCATCACATCCGATGGTTTTGCCAAGAGGTTTGAATCTAGTTGATTCAATATACTCATATCTTCAACCTACTTTCCAGGTGGGATGTCCCCTTCGAGGGATATTTTTATGGTTTCCAGCAGGCTACATTTCCTCACATAAAGATATAAGGGAGGCAAATCAAGTAAGACCTCATCTGAACTCGATACTAACGAAGTTCATTAATCTGAAAACAAGTAATGGGTATAACAAATTTGAATGAAATTCCAGATAAATCATCATGTGGAAAATATGAATTTCCTATAGAAACATAAATCACCTTGTAATGAATAACTAACCCAACATTAGAGGTCGGATTTACGTTGACCTTGTTGAGTTATACTTCCCATATAAGTTTGTACATTAACTCACCGAACGTATTTCAGCCATAATACGAGTAAATATTTATTATCAGATAAATAAAAAAATCATATAAGATGGGAAAGTTAATCTCGGGATGAAGTTATGACGACTATTAGGTACTTCATTAGGAATAAAGATTATTTTCCACTGTGAACGTCAATATCTTTCTCATCTCGAAACTTTTATACGGCAATTATGTGTAATGATCCAATTTGATTTTAGGAAGGGGGACATTTCAGAGAAACCGTTAGTAGTTCCTAGACTTTTCCCATGTGTATCTGCCTGGAGGAAATAACATGACCTGATGCAGCTCAATCTCTTTTAAAAAAATTATGCACCTCTTTACGGCCAAGTATTATGCCAGTACAGGGAGAACTTCATCGGAAGAGGACAGTACATACCTGATTTTCCACCAACATGGCCATGTCCATGAACATGTCATGCAGCTCTCTGATGGAATTTTCCAATTTGATGATATCCGCATGTCTAGCTTCTATATCGGCGAGCGTCTGTTTCGCCTGTTGTGTTTCCATTATAATCTGCGTAAATTCGAGTTATTTTTTAGAGTTTGAACAACGTTTTATTCTAAGATGATGGTTGTTCTTAGATGGGAGATGGATACCTACACCTTGAGTAAATACAGCCGGGTTTCCTTGCTCTAACATCTCCTCTAGTTCTTCATTTGTTGTCTGTCTACCGGCTGTGAAAAGATTTAGAGATTAGGATTGTGAATTTTCAGAGATTTTTTTACAAGTACTAAGCATTTCATTTCCATTGAATGCAGTATATAGTAGGAAAAGTTTACAGAAAAATTTTGGAAAAATCTCACCCTTTTGAAAAATATAAAATGTTAATGACATTTGTTGGATCTCTGGGGTCTGTTCGATGAGAAAAAGATCGAGGGATCTTAAATTCGCCCCCTATCAAAATTGCTAAGCTGTTGAAATAGAATCGTTTCACTGTCTTAACTTGAACAAACAGTTTCGTGAAAATCATAGGTGTTCTTTTTTCTGTCAGTAACGCTCATTTTCAGGACCGTCCATTATAATTCAATGGTTGATAATAATTTTAATATAATATTAAACAGGAAATTTCATTGGCTACCCATGAAAACCTTGTTTAATGGAGGATACAAATTTTAAAGATACATTAAATTGAAATGGACCTTCCCAAAGGAGGTACTGTATTCCTTTTTTAAAAGCAGTCGCTAGGCCATGAAATAATTTTCTTAGGGCCGGTATTATAAACGTGTTAACCGAGAATTGAGACCCAACTTCAGCTTGAAGACCGGTTTTTATATGCCAAAACAAGTTGACACAAACATTTTTCTCTCAATGTTCACTCAAATGTTTTTTATTTGATTTTTGTCTTTGAAATTCTGATATAGGCTTCGGAACTCATCTCTTCTTGAATTTCAATAATACATAATAATAATATACGATGAAGTAAATGTATATTGTTTCATCCGGATCTGAAAGACATAAGGTGGGTTTCACAAAACTTTGATTAAGCAATTTCAAATTTATTGGAGCAAACGAAATTCGTTGGAATTTCAAATCAAGTTATTCTATTGGTCCGAATTCACGTGAGGTTTTCAATTCAAGGTGGGTTTCACAAAAATTCATTGTTCAATTAAAAAAAAATTTACGTAAATTCGAACGAATCTTTTGATTTGAAATTTCAACGAATCCCGTTGACTCTAATCAACTGGTCAGTTCTTGATCGGGAAATCAAAGTTTTGTGAAACCCACTTCTGCTCATATATTTCAGCTACATGTTTCTACAATCAGGTACATATAGTCCAGTCAATACCGTCAAACGGGGTGAAGTGGATCAAAAATTGAAGTTTTTCAGTAATGACAATCAAAGTATAAGATCGATTGGCTGATCTTTGGAATATACATTGTATCATACCTCAGCTATGGATTGGCTCATTGAACAAAGTTTTCGGCTGCACCGTTTTTGAAATTTCTTCGATTGAAGTACTTTGGGATGAAGTGGATCGCACTTGAAAAATCGATGAATATAAACTTTAACCATTACAGGGGTAAAGGGAATCATTTGAAATGAAAAAGAATCTATTTCAACTGTGAGAAAAGCTCTGAAATAGAAACTGAAACCATCTAAAAAATTTGTTTTTGAGTGAAAAAAAATCATCAGTTCATTTATTTATTCATACATACAGAATAGAGCCGAGGGCGAACCTAGCATATAATTATTGAAAATTAACACATAATTCCTGACGAGTGGAAAAACACAACAAAAACAAACAAATAACCTACTCATCTGAAGACGCTATGGAAGCTAATAAAAATGTAAATAATATAAACTGTTTTTGTAAATTAACTATTTAGTTGTCCCAAACGATCCAACCATGTTCTGTTTCTGAACAAAATACGATAAAAACAACGTAAATGAAACATCCTCTGTAGCTATGAAATTTTTGCAAAATGGATCGATGCCCATTGGTTCCCCCTTCACCGGTGCAACCTCTTTCCATGTAAAGAAGATCGTAGTTGCACTACTTGGAACTTTTCTTCAAATTCACATGCCAAAACTGTTGAGGTACATAAAATTTTATAATAGGAAATTACTTTTCAAATATACGTTACTTAAAAAAAATCAGGTGAGGATAACTGCCTTAATTATCGCCACAGATATAATTGAATTTGACTAATTGAAAGATTGTTCATTCGAGAAAATATATGTATATTTTTTTTTTGAGAAAATTTATCCTGCATAAGTGAATTCAAGGCAGGAGTTATCAATCTGAGGTGTTAAGAGTAGGTGCTGAGCTTTTTTTTCGCGGTGATTCAAGATCTTGTGTATGATTTGCGCAATAAAATAGGCAGAAAAATACGGTTGATCCACTTCACCCCGCTATATCCACTTCACTCCGTTTGATGGTATGCATTGGAAATAACAAAAATTGCCGGGGAGCTAAATTTTGGTGAAGAGCTATGTTTTACCATAACAAATAAAGTTTTAAAACTCCCCATCGATTCTATGTGCGTCAAAAGTTATTCGGGGTCAAAGGTCAAAATTTCAGGTTCTTTCTACTTCTCTCTTGGAAAATGAACACTTCAATAGACACACTATGCTTATTTATATTAAAAATAATTTGGTATACAACGGAGGACGGATATAAAAATTTCAAATCCGGAGGGGTAAACGACCGCAAAATTTTTGTTGAAGTAAAGTATGTCATTGCTGCCGATACTAGTAATTTCTGTTCGGTCAATTGAACTCCCTTCAACTATTGCAACTTCCGTAAATGAGTTGAATTCATGATTCTTGAAATTATCCACTAATTCATTTTGATGACACATCCCATCCCAATGTATCAGATGCATGTTATCTTTGGGTGGATTTTTCTGAAGTAATTCTTGATCAGAATCAATGATTGCTGTAACGTCTTTAACTTTCATTGCAAGATGATAACCAACATCTGCATAATGATTTGATTTTCATTCATAGCAAAATAATTGTTGTTGAACACTGATACCTTGTACCTAACATGCAAATAACTAGACAAGAAATTCCTTAGTTCATTTTATATAACCGTTAATTTTGTTCATTAATCACATCTTTTCGAATTAATTTATTTACATTATGAGCAATACGTAATCACTAAGACATTTATTTAGAAAAGTCAACAAAGCGCTGATTTATATCCCAAAAATTTTTTAGCAAGCGTCCTAATACAGGCGGAATGTATCAAACTTCCAAGGCCAACTGACGGTTTTTATAAAATTGAGTGGACTATATCTGAGGCAACCGTTCCTCAAAACTAGTTCACGAACTACCTGAATTTAGAACTAAGTACGGTATTGCAGCGGACCTACTAGATCAGTTGGATGTTTTCCTTCGAACTTCTCCTGTGGAACTACCCAAGCCTATATAACTTTGAGGAAAGAAATTCTGAACTCACTGATTTCTAACTGCCTCTGTATCCTGGCCTTACACCGTTCCCTGTAGTCGGTCTGGGTTCTGTTGTATTCTGTCATGACCTCTACAAACTTCCTGGAAAGTGTTGAATGCTGCGTTTTTCTTATTCTTAGGTCAGCTGACGATTTGTTGTTTTGTTCTTCTTGTTCTATACTCTGTTCGATGGCTGGAAATATCGAGGAACCGATATAGGAAGTGAATGCAACAAACCGTTTTTGATTATGCAAAATATAATATATTTTTTTATTACTTGTACAGATGTGAACTTACTCTTTAGTTTCAAACGGACTTTGTTGGCAGTTTTTTTTATGTCGGCCATAAGGTCTTCTTGTTCCTGTTTCGTTTCTGAAAACAAAAAATACATTTTTAGCACCTCTAGGAAATACTGATGTAGTATAAAATGTAGCTGATATAGAAAATTAGGAGTCATCCAAGAAGAAATGAAAAATGTTACAGTCATCGCTTCGACCACATAGATCGTTTCCTCTAGCAGTTTAGGATCGTAAAAATATTTCCATCTTTCGAATTGTAAACTGTGGAAATTGTATGTTACACTTCTTTCTTTTAGTCAGAAGTCTTATTGTATATCAATATGCGATCGTGTTGGTAAGGACACGGAGGTTCTCTGAAACCAGGTCTACACCAATGCTGTCATATATTTAAGATGTTGCAATTTCTTTGGGAAAATCTATATTTCTTCGAAAAACTTTCAGAATATCTCACCACGGAATATTGAATAATTAGCACTATGATTGGTTTTCTAGATTCTAGATAAAATCAGTGGTATAACACATTTTTTTTAGTTGAAATCTTGATCACCATGACGGATTTACATCGATTGCAAATAAAAATTTTTGAAGCATTGATATACAGTTCAATTTTAACAGAATTCTAGAACAGGTTGAGGTGCTACAAAATGAGATTTACTTCAACCAATTCCAAAAACAAGGCGTTATTAAAAAAGCCCAAATGTAGTTTAATGAGTACGAGTTAAGTAATATTGTGGTATTTCATTGGTACTGCCACTCCTGAGAGTGTAAATGTTATGTGTACTGTGTACTGCAGAATATGCAGTAGCGCTTGCAATTTTTTTTAATATTTCAAAATGGTTTCGATATCATTAGAAACATTAAAGTAAATAAACTTGACTTCTAATTGAGGAAAACAAGCGTTTTCAACTATTGGTTCTTACTAACTTTTTTCATGAAAAAATCTCGTCAATCACATAATATTAGAATCTTCAACACTAATAACCAATAAAAAATTCGGATGCAGAGATCGACCCGCTTCATTATATTTATGGTTATTTATGTATTTATGGTTGATTCAACAAACGTGTACAGTTCAACTTTATATAGAGATTGGTGATAGAATGTTGATATCAGATATGGATTGAACATGAATGAGTAGTGAATATATAAAAAAAATCCGAAGCAATCTTTATATAATGATGCTACGTGACCTTAGGAGATGACTAATGAATAGTGATGAGAACAGTGACCTAGCTTGAAGTCCATTATGAAGAGAACATTAGAATTGCGTTTTCTGTCATTTTTTTGTGAATTGCAACGTTTTCTGTTTAAGATTGACTTTTAAATGTTGAGTCGGGCTTCACCTTGCCTTTATGAACCAAGCCTTGCACCGCGTCCCTAATAAAGACGGCTTTTTCAAGCACGAGCTAAGCAATGGCGAATGTGGCAACGTAGCATAATTCAGTGATTTTGTTTGGTTTGGCATTTGATGGTTCTATGAAGTAAATGGATTCGTTTCGCTGCCTAGCACTGTGAAAGAAGAAGAACACGCGGCTTCATAGAATCATAGACGAACAAGACAGTTTGAACGTTTGAGACGGGCTCAAGTCTTCCTCAAGCCATAATTGTAGGCTTTAAATGGGAATAGTTTAGTAAGAAGAAACTTATGGCGGTATTCTGCTTTCATCTGTAAGCGAATCTGTAACTTTTCATAAGTTTACAGGACAATTACGATTCTCAACGCTTTCTATGAATCTGTAGCTTACAGGTGATCGGAAACATATCGAAATGTATATTGTGAGGTTATGTTGAATGATTTGTTTTAGTCGCAGAATATAAAATACTTTACTAAACTCAACTACTTTTGTAATTCATCTTCGTACTTCGGTGGTTAATTTCTCTTTCTTGTTGTAACGAACACGAATTGAACATAAATATATCCAATAATCAATACTTACGAGCCAAAATTATAGGAAAATAAATTCTATTCTATGATCTTATTACGAAGTAGTTACGATCTTATAACGAAGTAGTTCAAAATTGACACTTCTAATACGAGAGTTACAGAAAAACTTCCAGAATGTCATAATTTACGAATCTGTAAGTCAGCCACATACACTGCCGTGTTAATTGAAAAGGGCGTATCTGCAAAAAAGCACTTTTGAGATATTTGACTTTAAAGACTTTCATTTATGCCATCAACAATTTTGATTGATTTAAAATGAGAAAGCAATGCATGATATGCCATATCATGCATTGCTTTTTCATTTTAATTCAATTAAAATTGTCTTTAATGTCAAATATCTCAAAAGTGCTCTTTTGCAGATACGCCCTTTTCAATTAACACGGCAGTACAGATCCATAGATAAATTACAGATCAATCGTACGCTACAGATTCGTAGCTTACAGAGAAAAAGCAGAATACCGCCATTAAACTGTGGTGCAAGAGAAACAGCGTCTTAAACCTCACTTTAAATCTGAGTTGGACTTAAGATAGACTCATATTTAACGGTGCAAGTGGGCATTAATTTTTTTGAGTTTAAGGAATTGCTCAAAACTTTTAATTTATTTATTTTTTCAATTAATAATGATACTGATAGAAATACAAACTGCAGCTTTGGATATAAGCCAGTGCTCGAATTAGCCGATCTTCAGCCCAAAACCCTATCCAACTCGCCGAAACGACCCTTGCCTTGGTTTTCCCCACCCAAATAAATAAAAAAACAAAACTGCGTCGGCCGTTATGTATCCGAACAAAAGACCCCTTCGGGATGTCCTGTGGACCTAGCCGTAATCCCCCTCCTCCTCCTACGCTCCCACCCGGCACGCGGCTCGCTTTGTATCGATCCCTCCAACCTCCACGTCCCATACGTGGAGGTGTTCCGAATGGTTCGACGTTGTAATTATTTCTAATTGGGTCGAGACGAAATTCTCTCGTCTCTCAAACGACAAGGGGGTGGCGGGGCTAAGAAGCAAGGTGGATGCTCTTTGAAAAGGTACATTTCGCTAAATTGGATTTCAGTAGCGGAAAGTCGCGAAAGCAGGTAGGTAGAGGTTGCTCCTGCTGCAAGTAAGGTCACAGAAGAAACCTTATGGCAAGAAAGCTGACTTGATAAAATGTCAGAAAGACACAAACACACTAGAAATATTGCTAAAATGTTAAATGTTACACATAGAACAACTCAACCGTTAACTATAGAGAGGAAGTACAGAGACTACTATATTAGTCCACTGCATTCAGGTTGAAAAAGGCCCAAACTTCGGAACAATTTATACAAAAGAAAATAAATGTTTTTTGGGTAGTCTCGGCGTCTCGAAAGATGTCTCAAAAGTCCCCTAGGAGGGAGTGACCGCGTAACATTTGGCAACGCTGTAGAGGACTAAAACCCTGCCCCAGTTTGAATTTTCGTGAATATCTCGGTCCGTATCGAACTTACGACAAAAATTCATCAGGGCAAAAAGAAAGCTGATAAAATTTCCTAAAAAAAAGATTCCGAGTAATTTTTGGTATACTGTACTCCATACTATACCAGGTACCTACAGGGTTGCATAAGTGGCATACGGACGTATTTTTGCAGCCTTTACTAGTGAGATATTATATAAAAAAAACGAGTTCGAATTGGATCAATTCAATAATCCTCTCCCAATTGGATCTAAAATCATGTCGATTGCTACAGGGGTTACCGGCGATGAAAAGATATACTTGTCAGATCGGAAAAACTACAATGGAAAAAATTGGCAACAATTCTCACAACATCAAATTTGTACGTGCAGATAGAATGCTTCCAATATTAACTGTCAACAGTCATGAGCGCCCGGAGGGGGGCGGTAGAAACCCCCCCCCCCCGAGATTTTAATAATCCTCATATCGTTTTTCAGCACAACGGAATACTGATGTCACCTGCACCTCATCGTTTTTCGAAAATTTTTACTGCTACTGGAAGTGGAACCTGATTTTTAGAATGTCACCTAAACGTTATCGATGCAGGATTCTTCTTGCCAAGCATACGCTTATTAGGTACAACACCACTTCGACTCCAACGCCATTATTGTTTTGATGACCATGAAGATATTGGTATGAGTGTGAAGACTATGGAGCAGCTTCGTTAGTCCTCAAAATCTGCTCGGACACAAAATATACTCCTCAAGGATCAGCTTTGATCAGCATAAAGATATTCGGAATTAAATATTATTTTTGCACATCTGTTCTGTTCAATGAAGGCAAGACTGCAGCTTTGAAAATGGTTAAGAAACGACAGGACTTGAAAAAGGCAAGAAAAATGATTCTGCACCTAACCTGATTTCTACAAGCAGGATGAAATATTTTCCTCGCGATTTATGGGCTCCCAGTAAAGAACCCTCCATCAATAACTACCGGTATTTTTTCTTGATTCAAGCTGTATGCACAAACAGAAGAGTGAGATTGAATCTTTTACCACCAACAACACTTGACGCAGTACAACAACTGTTTCGGGTGTACTATCAAATACAACAATTGCTTGGTAACAATTCGAATCCCGAGGAGTGAGGATGGATGTTGAAAAAAATATATTGCAACCAAAATCGTATGAAAGGTTGTGAACCAAGGTGTGGCTGTCAGAGTTTGAGATTTTGTTGCTTTTCGGTTTGTGGCAAATTTCCATGGACAATATTGCCTGAATGCCGAACCAATTGAAGACTCCTCAGAAAAAAAAATGTGACCGATGCAGGAATCGAAAACTCTGATATTGACTCCACGGATGTCATCGAAGAAAATAAACATGCATTCATAGAAGGGGAAGACAAAGGAGAAGAAACCACATTAAAAAATGCGTCCTTTACTCAACCTCAAAGGTGGAATAAACTACCTCAATTATCCAAAATTATCCAATTGAAATCAAGATTGTGACGAAACGGTTCGTTATATCGAAAAATGACCAAGAACCTTTTTTCTAGGAAATTTCATCAGCTATCTTTTTGATCTGATGTATTTTTTATCCAGTCATAGAATTTATATAAAAAACTTACTCTGATGATAGAGATTTGTTCTGTGGTAAATTGGAGATGGCTTGTTTCATATAAGCTCAAAATTAAACATGAGTTTTATCATGTCAAAATTCATATTCAAGAAATTCACATAATTTTATATAATATTTTATACAATTTTAGATTTCCTGAAGAAGGTAAGTTAGCGGAAGCCTGAATGATTTAAAAAAGAGTTTTTCTGATGTCCTCAAACTGACCGTTTCTCCAAATAATTTTTATTTGTGTCTCAAAACTACAGTCGATAATATATTACTCTACTATAAATAAATATAGATATATTTTGTAGTTCATTTTTATCAGAGTGAAAGAATGGGATGGAATCGATGTCAAATGAAATTTTTGGCGTTTATCGTGAGCTTTGAATTTTCAGTGAACACAGATAATTATGTCAAAGTTTTTGATAATTATTGTCATTGTTGAAAATGCTGATTAATTCGACTTTTACCTACCGAGGAAGTCATGGAAAAAGTATACTATTTTATTTGCACATAATTACTATTATCAACTTGAATTAAGACACTAGCCTTACTGCTCGTATCGCAAACGTCACCCTCGTGAATAATAGTAATAATTTTGTCATAATATAGGTACTATTAATCATTGATTGTTATTCATTCATTGAAAGGTAATTTATTCCAACTGAATTGTTCCTGACATTTTAAATTTCTTTGATAAGTTTTCTTTCAGAGACAGGGAGCGAAAACCATCAAGAGTTTTAGAACTACTAAAATACATTTCAATCCGTGTTACCCATATAATGCTTCGGTTAATATAATGCATCCGAATTGAAGAAAAAATCCTTTCAATTCATCTTCCCTAGACCTAATTTCGATGATTGACGGCCACTCCCTTGTGAAAATTCACTATTTCATAAGTTAAAGAAATCTCACTCGACTCTCAACTCCATTTCGGTCTGATTATTACTCTCCAGACGTACTTATGAACGCTTGTTTTTTTTCAGGTCACTTAGTTTATATTACCACTCGACCTATCTCCAGTGTGGCATTATTCAGATTGAGATGGCAAGATACGCAGTTCGTTGGTTATCTCCACTCTTTCTGACCCTAGCGTTCAGTATTTTCACGTTAAAAGTCATCTCGTATCTCGCCTCAGAGCAAATTTGAAATTCCAATTCACTCAAGGGGGACCTGCCTCAACTCAACTCCCACAGACCTGACAAGCCCGCGAAGGGAATACCAGAGGCGGGGACCGGTTGGGTTTCGATAGGGGAGATCTGATGCAATGTGTAATTTATGCTTTTCAAACAAATGGGCTTGAAAGTATTCGCATATATATCATTGTTCCACCTAACTTTCTTCTCTTAATTCTATAATAGTTGATTCATGCAATGAAGAAAATTATTTCGGAACTGTCGTTCAAAATATGAAGAGATATATTGTTCAATGAAGAATGAAATACATTAAAATAATTAGACTTCTTGTCGATAATGAAAATAAGCGCGCTTGTCTTTTTAAATGAGAATGAACCCCTGTTTTGCATTGTCATCGCATAAAGTATGAACAGATTGACCAATTTAGATATATTTTTGTTGTGTTTGATATTGTCCGGGGAAGGTTCTTACAAGAGATATTGTTAGAAGAGTTGCGCGGAAATTTAGAAAATAAAAAAAACTTAACGATATTCCGGCGCATTCACCAATTCGTTACCGGAGCATTTTTACATTATAATTTATGTAGGTATTTGAATTGAAATGAATGATCAATTCAATTGGGTCGTTAAGACTTATCTCGACGTATGTTTCAAAATTGTCGTTGAAGTCCAAAGAACGCTCTAAAGTAAAAAAAAATATTGTACTGTTAAAGATGATATTATTATTATACCAAAGAATGGAGCATAGTTGATAAGTTTTTATCTCCATGCCAGTTTTTCTTCAGAAAACCTATCTTTAATTATTGTAGAATTGAAAATTCATAAATTTAATTATATATTGTGCAACACTTGGGAGAAAATATGATGGGCATGAAAAGTTTGCAAACCCAAGGAAGCAAAATTTAAGATATTCCAGAATTGGAATTGGATATAAATGACACAGAAATAGGTGTTGGCACACTCAGGCAGCTTAATTCAGTGGAATCATCTCCTGAAATATATCTTGAAGATGCCAGACGCTCGAACTGGCAAAATGTCGAGGACTAATCCATGACGACGGCCGAAATAATCGTAGGAACAGATTAAATGTGTGTCATTATGTTCACAAAAACCCTACAAAAAGCCAAATCAATTCAGTCAGCCATTTTTCTGTTCACTCCATCGAATTTTTGAAATAATTAATGGATATCCGATCGTTAGAGCGGTTAAGCAAGAAAAAAATCTCCACGCGTGTGGACCGAACAATAAATTCCTTTCTTGCTAGTTTTTCTTATCTCACTCAAAAACTACTGACGTTACAAACATCGAAGTTCTAATTCAAAAATCAGAAACGCGCAGCTACAATTTCCTTTTTTGTACGACCATTTTTCTCTAAATGAAGGTCTGTTGAAAATTGTCCAAACAATTAATTTAAAGTTTTCTTGATTCTTTGATTTATTCCAGGAGTGTATTTTGCATTTATTTATGTTTCGAAAATGTTCTCCGTGTGGCCTCCGTAAAGGCAAAGAATATTTTCTTTCATAAGTTTTTTTTTCAAAAATAAAATGCTGATTTTCTTAGAGTCAGTCGATTCAAGCTCTTGTTTTAAGCAATTTGTTTTAAGGCCCATGGGTCACCCCGAAAACAACAATAGATTATTTTTATTATTAAATCATTGTTTCGTTAAATTTCTAGAACTTTTGTATTTCGAGAAGAACGCCAACAGAAGGATAGTTCCGGCTATAAACTCGAACTTCTGACTTCACGTCAGTGTTTAGCTACAATTTTCATTCCCCGCGTGCAGGTTATTTTGAGAGCGTACCCATTCAAAGACTTCCCACAGCATAGCAGAGGAGAAATATCCTTCATGGCAGCAAGCAGTTTCATTCTCTGGCAAAATTGAATTTACGGTAAAGCCAAGTCCGGAATACTAATTGAACGTTCGCTTTCAAGCGACGTTTCCAAATTCCGGCCATGTCGGCAATTAATCAGTGCGCCCCTGAGGTCGGCGAAATGCGCCCTCAAAGTAGGTCACCATTAGTGCGGGTGATATTTTTTTTTCATACCTACATGTCTGACAGAGCGGTATGGAATAAATCGGAATAGAAATGGATTCAACCGCTCTAATAGGTGCTATTCAGTTATGGCTTCGCGCCAAACGAATCGTCGATTAATAAGTTTATGCTTTCGATGGAAGGTTATATTTGCTTTCAGAAAAACGTTAAAAAGATAATAATAACACATTATTGCCAGAACTATGTCATACAAAAATTTATGAAACACAGTGCAAAAAGTGAGCATATCACTGAGTGATATCTTCCTGCCTACTTAATCATTATTAAAAGGAAAACAAGATATGACAAGAACTGATCCCACAATAGTGATAATACAAAATTATACTGCACTCGAACACGGATAGAGGAATAGGAAGGGGAAAAGAAAAAAAACGGGATTTAGTTACTAGAGTTCAGTGGTTAATAAATATTTCTTGAGAGCGATCTTGAATGACGAGAAACTACCACTCCAAGCAATTGCGGCAGGAATACGATTCCAGAGCTGGGAGAACCTCGAAGAAAAATAATTGTTGTTCGCAAAGGTATCCAGGCCGATGTGCCCTCATTCCCTTAAAACCCAACAATAGAAGCCTCCACACCCGACGTTGCCGTATAGTCAGGAGATTAAGTTCCTGCCTATAGCTACTTACATGGTCGAACTTCTTCAAGCCATATATAAACCTTATGCCAGCATTCTGCAATCGTTCAAATTTGCTGAATTGTTGTGAGTTCAGTCCCATGTGAGCCACATCCCCATAGTCAATGATGGGCAGCAAAAGCGAATAGAATAAAGTCTTTCTTGTTGCAAGTGGTAAAAAGTTGTTGAAAAGTCGTAGCTGATGCAAAGTAGGATAGAATTTTCCATGTACGGCGGCAACCTGGGCATCCCAAGAAGGAGTTTTATCGATTAACAAACCAGGATCTTTAACGCTTAGTGAATATGGAATGAAGTTACCAATAATAACTACTTCAGGTCTACAAGGATCGATCTTAGCAAGACGTGTACGTGTGCCAATTACGATTGATTGTGTTTTTGCTGGATTAAGTAGAAGACCTAAGCTAGACGCTGCCTCAGACGATAGAGCTAAATCCCGATTCAAAAGATGAACAGAAGTCGCGAAGTTTTCTACGTACAATTGTAGATCATCGGCAGACAGGTGGTTCTTGCAATGTGTATTTTTTATAAGAGAAGAGACATAAATGGAGTAAAGTGGACCCAAAACGCTACCCTGCGGAACCCCAACATTCATTCGCACCCAATCCGAGACACCACCCCCAGGTCCACTCTACTTTGTCTACCCCTCAGATAAGATTCAAAAAACAGCCGAGCGTTGGACGAGAATCCTAGCTCCCGAAGCTTACCAATCAATATATCGAAGTATAAAAGTACTAGCACAGTTAGAAGTTTGCGATCCATTGCTTCAGTCATTTTTCCACAATTGATCGAAAGAAAAATTCATTATAAGGAAAGTGTGCATTAAATATCCCATATATCCCGTGATGTAGGCAAAACCGGAAAATTTCATAACGAAAGTACATCTCGCTTAGTCAATGGTATTTTCAATTGGATCATTTGAAACTTTTTGGGATTCGCAATCTTATGGGGCCCACAGACTTCGTGCATTTTCATCAGTTCGAATCGTGGCATGCTTTTTGCAATTTTTATGTTTTATGGATTTGTTATTTTTTGTTCATCAAATTAACATTCGTGATCATACGTTCCTCGAGTCTCTAAAGTGTAATAGTTCGATAGCATGAGTGTTGGAATTGCCTTCTGCAACGAGTATTAGACGGTATTTTCTCTATTTCAGTCAATTTTAGTGAAATACTCTCGAAATTCAAATAAAAATTCAGATAGGTAAGTGACTTTTGTTTTGTATCTTGGCAGTTGGTGTGACATACGAAATTTGACAGATCACGGAATTTGAATTGATTTGATTCGAAACTTGATTCGATCGGAGGTCAGTACCTACTGACAACCATAAAACGAAAAATATAACTGAAAACAATGCTGTAATGAACTCATTACGATACTGAAATAGAGAAATTTTGTATTTTAAACCATTTTATTGTTGTACCTACCCAGTTTCATAGCTGAAGCAAATTTCTTTGCATTTTCCATAGTAAATTAAAATAGAGTAGAGAGTAGAACCCCGATTATCCGGTTCCGGTTTATCCGGGCGGCGGATTTTTCGTGCGACATTTTATATTGATCAACCGTGCCAGGCGGTTAGATCAGGGGTTTTCGCACAAAAACGCCTAACTAACTGCACAAACATTCGTTTCGGGACATCCCCATCCACATTTTAGTACATTTACGACTATACGTGTTTATTCCTGCTTTTCTCGTCAACTCGTGAATGTGAACAAATACAATGCATCGTACCGGTGTTTTGAAAAACGTAAACGCAATGTTCTTATTTTTATTTTTCTATTGAACAAAAAATGAAAATAATATTTTTTTTACATGTGTAAAAGCATCTTTTCTTCTTGGAATATAACTAAATAAATTGTTATGAACGATGAAAACTAATGATTACGATTATCCGTGTTTCCTGATATCTGGCGAAGGCTCGGTCCCGGCAGGCCCGGATAATTGGGGTTTTTCTGTGAATAAAATAAATGAAAAATTGCATAGTGAATATATTTTATACCATCAGAAAAAAAAAAGATTTCAGAGGATAAACATAGACTTTTTAGGGTAATTATAAAGTTTCCTGCCAGTTGTATTTTTTTTTGTGATCTCGAGGTAGGGAAAATGAACCTAACCTAACCTGAATGCGGATCGATTTTAATTTTTTTATAATTTTTTTTTTAATTGTAAAATTTTTTTTTCAACTTTTGGTAGAGAAAATGAACCTTACCTAACCTTGTTAAACTAAAATATAAAGACTATACATAAGACTATATCAGAGCCGTATCCGAGGTAAATGGAGTATATTTATGAGTTTCATTTATTTTTTTCTCGAAAATTACTGCCTCCCCAGAGCTTTAATTGAGACTGTGGTATCAGAAAGTCCTATAGATTCACCCTGCAAAATATTTTAAAATCGGTGACGAGGTTATAAAATTTATAATAACCCTTTTTAGAAACGCAGATATTCCGACACCATCAAGAATTGGTTGGTGATAGCGGATAACGATAAGCCGAATAAGCCTTTTACTCACCTCAAGGTCACATAAAAAGGCTTGAGTTCATAGAAACGAGGACGCAAAAATAAGAAAAGCCTCTTTCTCATTTCCCAAAAATAACTGTAACCGAATATGCAATAAAGCGAGTAGCATGAAATCCATTTCTCCCTTCCAACAGCGACATAAACCCAGATTAATCCTACTCGACGCTACACGCTCCCGCTCGATTTTTTTAATTAATCCCCTTATCCGGCGGTTATACAAACCCGATACTTGTTGCCCACGCTTCCAATAAGCCTATTGTCGGCCGTGATGTCACCGCACGTCAAACGTCGGGCCTTTGCCGCGATGCCGGAGGGTGACGTCAGTGACATTTCCCGCAAGGCAAATGTTTACGCTCGCCAGACGCCCGGTCTGCGAGCGGGGAGCTCGTCGCGATGATACGGCGAAAATTGAACCTCGTGCAAACATTGTCTGAGGTTGTTCTGCAGGATGACGTTTGATATCAGCCGTTTTTTAGGCGTGATTTATACGTAACAGGTGGACCGACACGCGCAAGCGAACGCCCGGCAGCCCTTGCTTGATGGGGATCAAACGGAAAATTCATTTGGCCGTTGAATCTTCCGCAAACGCCAGCGTGGGTAGATCTACCATGAGGACCAGTGGGCGTGGGCGACCGCCCACGGCCTCGCGGCCCAATGATCCCCTTTCCCTTTAAGATAAATAATTTTATTTACAGATGAATCTATATGAAGACTATTTTTCTTTGTTGATGACGATTTCTATTTCGTACCTCTCAGCTAACCTACTTATCAAATTTCTATAGCGCAACATATAAGCACAAACCTAAATCATGCAAGGATTACCAGTGTTCAGGCTATCCCAAATTGCTTGACTTGGCTGTTTCTGATACTTTTAGAGTAGATAGGTATATATATATATATATTCTTTTGAATAAGAGAGCTAAAATAATACAATAAATGTTGAAACAAAAAGAACCTAAGCTGAGGTAAAAAAAGGAACGGGGTACCACAACATTCTTCGTATGATACTATAGTATCATACGATACTTTCATCACCAGTATCATACGATACTATAGAGCCAGGGGAAAAAACCTCAGCCGAAAAAACCTGTCTCCCCGTTTAAAAAAATAAAATAAAATTGTTGTATCTGAATATTCTATATAAGACATCACGATCAGCGGGACGGCTCTTCGGAGGAAGGATTTCCAAACACAAACTCCAACCTGAAAATAAAAAAAGCCAGAACAGCAAGAGAATTCAATTTATACTTCATCAAATTGATCTGAAATTTTCAACCCATTGCAAAAATGAGTTTGATATATTGTGTATGGCTCTAATGCCATCTTGGAATTTATAAATCGAACAATTATTAATTAGGTGTTCAACTGTTTCCTCTGATTCACCACATTCACAATTAGGACTATCAACCGAATTCCACTTGAAAAGCATGCTGTTGGTACGACCATGACCTGTTCTTATTCGATTAAGAAGGGACCATATTCTCCTGGGAAGGTTAAAACCAGGAACTTTATTCGATGGAACAGATATTAGATCTTTATTAGATAAAGAACATACATCCCATTCGGATTTCCAGATTTCGTTGTAGCTGAAGTTCGAATTCAGAAAGTTATTCGACCAAATAGGTTTACGAGATTTCAGTCTTGGAATTCTATTTTCTGGAACGTAGGAAAGTATCGGAAAAGAATCCGGAAATGAATTGAATTTATTCCAAGAATTCCAAGTTGCAGACTGTCTTCGAATATGGGGAGGAACTATATTCGATAGCACTGGTAGCCATTGGATAGGTGTAGATCGGATGGTTCCAGTAATTATTCTCATTGAAAAATTGAGCTGTGCATCGATTTTCTGAACATGAACACTATTGAGCCAAACAGGGCAACAATATTCAGCGGTGGAAAAAACCAGGGCAAGGGCTGCTGTGCGAAGTGTAGTTGGGTCAGCACCCCATGACGTACCAGCAAGTTTCTGTAGAATGTTATTTCTCGTTTTTAGTTTCATTCGTAAGTCATCCAAATGTGCTTTGTAATTCAGAGAGGAATCTAATTTAACACCTAAGTATTTGGGGGTAAAATTATGTTTTAAAGGAAAGTTCCCGAAAAGGACATTTAATTTTCTGAATTTTTGATGGTTATTCAAATGAAATAACGAAACCTCGGTTTTATTTGGATTTGGACACAAACGCCATTCGAAAAGATAATTTTTCAGAATTTTCAGATCAGAAGTTAAATTTTCCTCAATACTTCTAAAATCAGAATGACGGAAAGCGAGTGCAATATCGTCGGCGTAAGTGAATTTTTCAGATGAAGTACAAGGAATATCGCATAAATATAAATTGAATAGAAGGGGTGCTAAAACAGATCCTTGTGGAAGGCCATTGTTCAATATTTTGAATTTACTACTATTATCATCAACAAAAACACGAAATCTTCTATCCGACAACATATTCTCTAATAAACGAATCATCTTTCCACATTTAAGATGTGTATAAAGTTTATAGATCAAACCATCTTTCCATACCGTGTCGTAGGCAGACGATAAATCTATGAAAGCTGAACCTGTTTTTAATTTATTATCGAAACCCGATTCGATGAATGTGGTCAAACTGAGAACCTGATCATTGCAATTTCTATTTTTTCTGAAACCGCCCTGACAATTTTGAAGATAGGTAAAAACGTTGAGAGGAGTCCTGGGCTCGATTTTCGTGAAAACACCAGTAGTGAAAACCGTTTCACGATATCTTCATTTGTTTTAAAGATATAACAAAATTTTGAAATTTTTTCGAATAAGAAGATGTGCCATAACTTTTTCATTTTTGAAAATATCTGAAAAAGATAAAAACTTTCAACAAGCACTTTCTCAATGGAAATAAGACATTATTTTAAATTATTTTTATCTTTGAATTGTTTTATGATATGAGATGAAAAAAACGCGTTCGTATCTGAAATAAAAAAAATGTTTTTTTTCCACAAAAAAAAACACATTGAATATAGTCCTAGAAAATTTGAATCGTTTTCATATATTTTCGTTAATGAAAAATTTATGGCACATTTTCGAAATCGATATTTTCTCAAAATAAAAAAAAAAAATTAAGATATCGTGAAACGGTTTTCACTAATCGGTGTTTTCATGATAATCGAGCCCAGGACACCTTTCGAAGTTTTAACCTATCTGGTCCAGAAGTACCTGAAACAGTCAAAATCCAGCAATTTTGGATACCCTGTACTCTGGTCGCCTGAGGGTGACAAGAGCGTACCTCCACCCCCCTAAATCAGAATATTTGACTATGAAAGCAGCGATGAACCTGTACAGCAAATTGCTTGATTTCTACTGTTTTTGGTACTTTACTGGACTAGATAGGGAAACATTTTGAAAGGGGTCCTATATGGACTCGATTTTCGCGAAAACACCATAAATGGAAACCGTTCCGTGATATTTTCATTTGTTTCAGGATATATCTAAATTCTGATATTTTCGATTTCGAAAATGTGCCATAACATTTTTATTAACGAAAATATGTGAAAACGATTGGAATATTCACAGGCTATTTTTACAGAAAATTAGACACTATATTCTTTTTTTTTGTCTCGTCTACTAAAGGTGGAAAAAAACGACTTTTTTATTTGAAAAACGAACGCATTTTTTTCATCTTATACCTATAATAAAAAAATTGAGAGAGTAAAAAAGTTTTAATCGTTTTCAGATATTTTCGAAAATAAAAAAGTTATGACACATCTTCGAAATCGATAAAATATCAAGATTTTGTTAGATCTTCGAAACAAATGAAGATATCGTGAAGCGGTTCCCCCCACTGGTGTTTTCACGAAAATCAAGCCTAACATATTTAGAACAGGCAAGAGCTACCTTCATGAAGATGAGACGAGCATTTTGCAGCAGGGACCTCAAACTGGACTTGAACGTCAGATTTTTGCGATGTTATGTGTTCTCGGTGCTTTTTTATGGGATGGAATGTGCACCATGCGGAAGACAGAAATCCGAAGGCTGCATGCGTTTGAGATGTGGGTGTACCGAAGGATTCACAGAATAAGTTGGAAGGAGTTGGAGGAGAGAGAGCTGGTGTTGAGGTTGAAGAAGCATAAACTACAATATCTGGGACACAAGATGCGAGGGGATAAATATGAGTAATTAAAGCTGATAATGCAAGGAAAAATTCAGGGAAGAAGAGGCATAGGGAGGAAACGTCACTCCTGGCTGCGAAACCTGAAGGTGTGGTTCAACTGCTCTTCAAGACTACTTTTCAGTTCAGCTGTATCAAGGATTCGGATAGCCCTGATGATTGCCAACCTTCGGAACGAAGATGGCACTTGAAGAAGAATATTAAAACATTACTTTGATATGTATTGAAAAGATTAGATCACGACTTCTTGGCAATCATCCAACAGCTGCGCACCGAAATTCGCGAGCCATTCCCGAATTAAAATCTAGGGATCGCATTAGCTTCAAGTTAATTCATTGAAAACGCCGATATCGCGGCCATTGTTGCCGCGTATAAACCGGGAGTCCCCATTGTTCCAGTTTTCCGCGCTAGTGACGTGACAGGGAAGAGAACAAAGGGGACCGAGAAGCGATATTGTTTTCCAGGTTCCAGGTAGCGCGTGGGAAAGACTGGCTGCGGTTTACGTGTCTCCAATGAGGAGTTCCATGTCGGACGGTTTCGGTTTACCCGAAAGCGGAGTTTGGCTCATTGAATTTTTTATATTTCGAGAAAGCGAGACGCTGGAGGAAAATCGACTTGATTGTTCTCTATGAATGGTAATTTCATCTTATAATCATAAGAAATAACTGGATTGGATGCAGAAACGGTTGGTGCGGTTGGTTCTAAAAGACACCGAAGCAGCTCGTGACCGCCAAACGTTCAAATGAACAGAAGGAAATCTGAGAAATTAGAATTTCATCATAATACAGCGTGCCAAAAAAGTAACGTAACTCGACAATAATTTTAAGAAGAAGAATTGTTTTACGGAAAATTCTAGCACCCGCAGATTATTAATTTCAAAAACAATTTATCGTATGCTGTTTTGAATTTAATATTTCTAACCCTCTACGCCTCACACCTCTCTACTCAAATGGGAATATCTGGTTTGTGATATTTCAAATGAAAGTTAATTTTATTACCTATTCAGTAATGTGACCAAAAGTTGAATTGGTTGTGCCGTTTATTTATTAAAAAATTAGGAAATAATTCACAATTCGTGATTGGAGAGTACTGCAATCAGACCATTATTCGTTTACTAATAATTAAGGGAAATCCACGAATCCATGGATTCGTAATTTCGAAAGCAAGTCTTACAAGGATTTTCCTCTTTAATTCTTCATACAACAATTATTGACGAATTACATTACTTTTTTGGCACGCTGTATATGCGGATTCCCATGGAAGACTGCGGGATATTTTCAAGGTTGATATTCCTATCCAATTGAAAAGAAATGCTTTTCTCTATTTGAGTATTGTAATGATTATATTACAGTACTGAAAGTAGTGCTGAAATGAAACTCATGTCAGCATTGTTTTTAGTTATATTTTTCGTTTTGCGGTTGTCAGTACCGACCTCATATCCTCTCAATTTTAAAATCAGATCGATTCAAATTCCGTTATCTGTCAAATTTCTCAAGTCACATCAACTGCCCAGATACAATACAAAAGTCACTAATCCGAATTTATATTTGAAATTCGAGAGTATTTCTCAAAACTTGACTGAAATAGAGAAAATATCGTCTAATACGTCGCTCGTTTTCGAATTTCGCATTCGTGTTGGAATAGGAGCTCATACAGCAACTTGTTTTAGAATATACTAATAATGAGTGCGTGCTTCCGGTTTCAACATACGGCGCTGAAACAATGACATCAACAACTGCAACTGCCAGGAAGCTTAAAGTGGCGCAAAGAAAGATTTAGTGGACGGTATGTGCACTATCCCCTACTATCTAATTACTGATACTTCCATTAAATGATGTTTATGGAAATATTTCATTCATTTCAATAAAAATCGATTGAATCATAGAAATAATATATACTTAATAAATGTACAGAAGATCATTCCACCATTCGTTCATCTTTTAATTTAAAATCGTGGAAGAATAACAATGCCTTCTGCACTTGAAATATGAATAACTATTCCATTATCCAAAATAATAAAAAAGTTTCAGTGCAGAAGCCTCCCAGAATAAATTTGAATCCACCTCTAAATGTGTTTGACGAAATTTTCATGGTGGAACTCCACGACTCGATAATTGCGTCCTTGACATCGCATGCGACATCGATAGATCGCCACTAGTAGCAATCTGTCCACATGATTTCCAATTGACGTGTCTTGTCGATCTAATAAGCCTCGATACGTCTATCATTTCTTGTCTTATGAATGGCACCGCTCCGCTTTCATAATGCAAAATTAAACCTTTAGTGGTCTCGAGTATTCCATTCCTGAACACCCCCTAGCTGTTTGGTTATTGATGTTTGAGTCAGGCCAACGAAACCGAAATTCTTGGTGTTGTTAGTTAGACGCGGTACGCACTGGCGGGATACGATACGCGACGCGGTAGCCTATATTTCATGAAATAAATAGTGGATTGAACGTCTTCTCGCTACCCGACATGATCAATCGTAGGTGTCGAACGATACGATACGAATTTTCGGTGTATTATCGCGATCGCTACAGTGTGCACTAGGTTAGATGCTTCCATTACGTTTGCACGATTATGAGTAAAAATGCCATTTTTCAACACAGAAATATTGATCTATTCAATTCTGAAATTTCCCAATGTCAGTTACCTTTCTAATAAATAATAATAATAATAATAATAAAAGTCTTTTATTTCCATATCAATGATACAATTGAAATTATAACATTTTACTCTAGGAGAGTTACAGTTCAGCCGAATTGTGAACGACAGGCGTCCAAAATCACAACACCTAGGGACAATTAAAAATGAGTTTCCACATAAGAAGGCAACCGAGAAAGAGAAAAATAAATTGTCGGACAAAATGCAGGTACATAGGGGCATCGCAGAGTTCACTACAGAACTATTCACAACCTTATATTATGCAATTTATTTTTTTTATTTTTCTTATTTCTGGAGGAAAGGTGATATGTTGATGTTTTATTCTATCAGGTTGTTCAGAATGAACTTTCTGAATTTGCTCGATGGTGAGGATAATTGCTTCATAAACCTGTTCATCAAATTTGCAATGTTATACGAGAATGACCTCTGAAATAAAGCTCAATCCAGATCATTATCTCCGTCCAACAAAATACATGTGGCCTTTTTATTTTTTTTCATCTCATCATTAGATGAGATTCTGTCATTTGAACCTCCATCCAAATCAACAAGATATTTCCGGTAGTAGGTGACACATCAAAAACAAAGTGGAAATTTCCATGAACAACCATCAACCTTTTCTGAAGAAACAGAAGAATCCGTTCCGAATTCAACATAAGAACTTTTTTGAAATCACAAAAATGATTTAAGATCTGTATTAACGGAATAAATGTAATGAAGAATATACGAAATATTGAATGAAGAAAAAATATAACGTAATACTATAACATTATTCTCTGTATTTGTTTATAGGAGAACGTGTATACCAAGACTTCAAGATTGTCCCATCCAAGTTCGAACCAATCGAATCACTTCATTTGAAATTCAACGAATGTCAGTGGCTAATTTGACATTGCTTGATTGAGCAATCCAGGTTTTGTGAAACCCACCTGTAATGTATCTGTGTTGACCAATGTCAAATGTAATAAGAAAAATCAATGAATAATTTTTAAAAATTTGACTTGATGAGGATATCTGATATACCCTGAGTTGCAGCAACGTCCATTAAAATTTAAAGCTCCCTTAGTCTTCCTTTAAACGGAGTTTCCGTAGACGGTAGTCATGGACACTTCATTCAAAGGAGGATTAAGGGAACTTTAAATTTTAATGGACGTTGATACAACTCAGCGTTGGACTTTGAAATTTAACTCATTTTTGATTATCTTGTTCGTTAGCGCAATTTACAATTTTCTCTAACTCCTTTGCACAAAACACAGTATTTCTGATATTGAAAACTCAATGAGTTTAAAAAAAGGGGAAACCTCCCAGAACGAATTTCAATTCATATATTTTATTTTTATTTTATTTTAAACATTGGGAATACAACAGGTGAATTTCACGCCCATAATAGTGTTTACATTGTAAACTTGAACTAACAGGCGCGTTGAAAATGTTTCCGTCAGATCTTTTCAGCTCACTCGTCTAATTTGTAATTTCATTCGTCATGACAACGAGATGATATATTTTAAGACGGTTCATCACAGAACTGAACATTTGGTGACCCCGAGGTGATTTTTTGAATGGAGCAGAATAGACCACAGCGAAAAAAAATTGTGATCGCAAATCGTTATACCAACTCAAAACATCTCTGAAGAGTCTTTTCGTACCATTTTGATTGAGATTTCGTCGAAAAACTTCCACGAAGATAACGCTCCGTCGCTACGATTGTGAACAAATACCAGGCAAAAAAATCGATAAACACTATAGATCAACCACCGTTTTTGCTTGATTTAGTCCCGTGCGACTATTTTCTATTTCCGAAACTAAAATTGATCCTCCGTGCAACACGTTTCGAGTCCATTGAAGCCATCAAACAGAATTCGGCGCTTGAGTTGAATCTCAGAGAATGCTTATAAAAGATATTTCAAAAAAAGGAAAAAATGGTACATGTGTATAGGCTCTAATTCTGTACACTATTCGTACTCCTCAAAGAAAAATTAAAGAGATCATGACGTCTAGAAGGTATTACAGATACATAACATAAAATATCGTAATAATTGATTCTGGTTCGAGAAGATTCGTAAATATGAATAAATAAAACACTATACATCCTTCTCCAGAACTCCGAACTCACCAGTCCGAATTGTTTTAAACGTATGGAATAATTTTCAGGATTGAATCTAATAGTATATAAACCACATCCTATGCCAAGAAATTTTATAAACTTCTTCTGAACTATTTCCAAACGTGAAATGTAAACTTGGTACTGAGAACTTAAAACGATACCTACTTAAAAAATTCAATTTGTTGAACACATAAGAGTTGTGAATGGCCAACAAAGCCTTTCTGTCATTAAATTGCCTATTTTGCCGAATGAGGTAACTTAACAAGGTCTTTAGCTTTCATTTCTCTGGAGTATACTATGATGAATGACAAAACAGAGCATTTGGGCAAGTTCAAAAAGAGGCTATCATGTTCACAGGACCTACTGAAAATGATTCGACCCATGCTGCATCTCTTCGCAGTCACGTTCACTTCCAACTCGAGAAAAAATTTTCAAGTCATAGGAGATAAGTAGAGTCCTCCACCTCGAGAAGCAAATATTTATTTGATTAATAAAGTTAAAAAAAGGAGTGGACCCAAACAACACTCTTGAGTTGCACCAGACGTGACAGCAAACAACTCAGAACGAAAGCCACAACCACGAATAAACTGAATTCTATCAGTTAAGTACGAACGGAACCAGGCCCGTATTCTCGACAAGTGAGCTTTTAAACGTATACGTCTCAAAACGAACGGTTCAAGTGCGAGTACTTTTCCGGATCGGTATTCTTGACGACCATTCGTTCCATGAAAGGTATACGTTTGAAAACGTGTGATCGAAACAGCCGGCAACACTGGCACATTTAACAAACGACATAAATTGTTCTTTGAGGATTATGAATTCTAATTAAGTAACTACCACGGTTCTTCAATCTGGTAAAGTTTTCAACCAATTCACATGCTGCCCAATAAAAATGTTCAGGAATAGGTAACATACCTAATAGCATGCTAGGTGCAACCAGAGATTGAAAGAATTTGGGAAAGGTAAAAATATGATCCACAAATCCATTTTGTTTAATCATAATATATATTTGTAGCCTTTGCAAGACCTAAGTCAAGAACGAAAACGAAGGTTAGCAATGCAAAAAGACCTGCCAGAGGAACAGGCGATGGGCCTTATGAGGAGTTTTGTTTTGTTTGCTGTAATTGGGCGATGTACTTATTATTTGTTGGAAAAGATATTATTTTTTGGGAATAAATCCATAATGAGAGTATGTATATGTTAATTGAAAGAAATGAAATATCAATAAATTCATGAATCATATATTCATGAAGTGTTTTACATAGGTGAGCGGACTTATCACTTAGATATCTTGGAGATTGGTTATAATAATTGTTGCTTGTAATTTTCTATATACAATATGATCAGTTTTGATACGTTCTCCGACTTCATTGATACCCAGTCCTTATTGATCTCTATTTTTCTAGAGATTCTCCTCCAATAAAAGTTCTCTCATTTCTTTTTCTATCTCCTCCCACCAGTTTTTCGAGCCTCTTCTGCTGCCAATTTTCGATTGATTCTCATTATGTTTTATTCATTGTCAATGGGAGACAAATATATTCCTAAAACAGCCCGACACAAGCATTGATAATTTTACTTGCCGTCTCTTGAGCATAGTGAAGAACTCTGTGTGCAGGAAGACAACGAAATCTCATCTTGAGGACCCCATTGTATATCCCAATAAAACTTCTGATTGTTTTGCGATATTTATTGTACAAATATTCTGAAGTACCTTCTTGTCAAACGTCTATACAAACACAGAAAAATCAAACTATATCACGAAAACGAATAATACAAAGCGCTCGCTGTAGGCACTCGCTTTGAGAACGTATGCGACCTTATAGTCACGAGTCAAGAATACCAAAACGTGTGATATTCTGAAAGTTCGCATACGCATAGAAAGTTCACTTGTCGAGAATACGGGCCCTGTCAAGCAGCACAGCATGCACACCGATCCCAGCAAAACCCAGCCATAGACCATGGACATCTTCTTTGTCAAGTGCATTACTGAAGATGGTGTATGCGATATCATCACTCTCGACTGTCAAGACAAATGCACAAGTACTCAAGGAAAGTTACTAACTTGGTTTATACTGATCTAACCTTGAAAAATCCATGCTGCTCTGGGATAATCCGTGTCTCCACGAGGAGGAAAAGTCGGGAGTATATTAGTTTTTCAAAAATTAGGACACATTCTTTGTCTTTTTTTATGCTTTTATTCAATGACGTTAGTCATATTAACTTTTGGTAGTTAGTTATCTGTTAGATAAGGGCTTTCGTTTCTAGTGCCATTTTAAATGCAAATGTCAAAACTTCAAGCCACAAAAATCGAAAAACACTTCGTTGCTAAACATCGAACAGTTAAAACCAACAGACAAGTTTCAATAATCGTAACTGAGAATTTTCATCCAAACGGTATTCTAATATGTACCTTCCCCTGAAGCAACACATTCGGGGAAGTTGCGAGGTACACAGTAGTTTGCTCCGATGTGTGAGAGCGGTGTGTATCGACCCTTAACTAATGCATTGAGATGCGGGAAAGGAAGGAAAGCCAGCCTATATTTCAACACGGGAGGGTTGAAATGGGAAATGGACGTTCAACTGGTAGCTACCTGTTACCTAATGGGTTTCTGGGATACGAATGCAGGAGAAATGGAAGGCCCCCGTCGGATTCATCTGATTTTTCCTGCAATTTATGCGCTTTATAGGCAATTTCGGGAAAATTGGGACCGATGTATCGGTTTGATTCGCCCTTCGATCACTTGTTTCACCCCATCAGGTTTTGACTCCGAATTCCCGGACGCACGGGACTTTTTACTCCCAGTCTCTGAAACAGACTCGATAAAAAAATTCAATAATGGAAATGATCCTACGTACATTCTTGCACACCAGGTACGTATCATGAAAGGACTTTATGATAGGGCTCATTTAATTTGATCTACACGAAAACAGAAACAACGAATTTGATAATATTAATAAGTTTCTTGCAGATAATACCAAGGAGATTTCATAAAGAAAACTATGTAAAATTTAGAGATGAAATGTACAACCAATATCAAAATCATGTCATTCCTCATGCTCATTACCTTGCAGAGACAATATCAGGATCCAAATGATACATAATATACATATGAACTGTTGTACGAACAGAAACCGTCAAAAAACCTGAACCTTTTAATGAAAAACAAATTTGAAAAAGTTGTATTCAGAACCTACCTTGTATTCGAGGTAAATGTATATGTAGTATTCATAGTTCGCCCTTGAGGGTGAGTACGAGTATGAAATCGCCCTGGGTAGCTGACGCCATTTTATAGACCATACTCACTGAGTTGAGTGTGATTTGTACCGCCTTCAACTGAAGGGAAGTCGCAAGCTCCCTTGAGATAAGTATACGGTTATTTCATATCATTCTGACAGACTCCTTTCAGACGTTCCGGATTTTTTTGTTATGTTGATATATATTTGGTTGTTTACATCAAAATATATTCAAAATATGAAAAAAAAAACCCTAGAAGATCTCATTTTCATTAAAAACTCGAATTCATATCGAGATCATAGGAGTTTGAAGAGGTAGGTATGTACCAAAGATGATGTCTGAAGATGCCCCTCGAAGGAAACGATCCAGTAAATTTTATGCGCATTTATGACTATATTTGTCATTTGTCGATGTTGCCAAACCTATTTTTCACTCAGACTTTCGCCACTGATTAATATCAATTTTCGAATTAAAAACTTTTTTCTGTTTTCGTTTAATCAGATGAGATCATTTCACTGCATGTGTCTCTTCTCAATTGTCAGCTGAGGCGAGATTCGCTATAGTTTACTTGAAGCAACTTTTTTTCAATGATAGGAACTACCAAAACTCTCTTAAACATTTTTGAATATCTCGTCATCTTTTGATATCTGTTCAAGACACATAATGAGTTTTTTCCTCTTCGAGACTATCTCTTCTTGCTTTCAGTTCATTAATCTACATCCTCTATTTTTCATTAATTATTGTCAGAGAAAAGCAGAAGAGTAGAGATAATTAAAACGCCCTAGTTAACAGAATCTGTAAAAACTCTAAATTTAGATTCCGCCGCCAGAATCCGTTCGAGCGAAAAACTTCGATATCGAATGAAGTTGCGATTATCGCTATCGTATTTAATTGAGCAACTTTTTAGATGTTGTCGAAAATAGTCCCTCTGAGACGAGAAACGCTCTCATCCGATTGGGCCCATGTCGAATGATCCATCAAATTTCAAGAACAATACACACATCCAATATGTTGAAAACGCAACAAGGGACGGTTCTCTCTTCGACTTGATAGACGTGCGATTTAGGTCGCTCCAGTTCCCTCTATTCTCGTATTCAGGCACCGTCAGATCCCATAAAAGCATCATAACGTACCGTTGTGGGAAATTGAGTTCGTTTGTAGCCGACCGAAATCATCTTCCCCATCTCCCTTTTGTACGGCAGACGTAAACTGGAAGCATTTCCCGTTTACAAGTTTATCCGCGGGAAGTGATAGTCTTTATCTCTCGGTCTCTTCCTCTGCTATGTACGGTGATCCGGTTTTAAACAATGACGCGTGATTCTCTTTAAGTGTTCTTCCGACCACGAAGGAATTTTCATTACGAAAGTCAGAAAATCCCTCCGTATTTTCTTATTCTCTAATGTTTGAACATTCTGAAACCGCCAAAAGCGAGTTGTGAACCGTCCAACTACCTACTCGTCCTACTCTATGCACCATTCCACATTGGTTTCAAGCAACAGTGCTTAAGCAACAGCAAAGTGATCCTCAATAAATTCATTTTTCAAGAATACAATAAAGTATGTGTGTAGTCCTAAAAAAAATGTTATGCCCACTTGCACCGTTTTCTGGTTAGGACAGACTTATCTAATAGTATATATTTATATATATTCTTTTGATTCAGGGAGCTAAAATAATACAGTACATATTGAAACAAAAAAGGAGATCCGAACCAGCATCGACTTATACCGAGCTGATAATAGAATGAAACCCATTTTATAATAAATTCCACATGTTAGAAAATATATTAAAATGAGGTTGCCTAAAAAATCCTACACAGAATATTTTCAATAATTTTTTGAAAAATGATATTTCATGACATTTTGTATACCATCATGATGATGAGAATATTTTATACTGGACTTATAGTATGAAACATTTAGAATATGGAGACATAGCGTTGCCTATTATTAACCTGGACGAAGTACTGGGTTGCCAAGTTTAAATGTACCTATGTAGTTAAGTACTTTCACTTGTGTGATAAGAGAAAAAAATCATCAATCAATTCTGTTGTTTTTTCTTGATAAAAAGTGATTGATATTTTTCAAACTGATATGTGGTAAAAACCAAGTGTTGTCATCTTTGAAATGAACGGAGAGCTTCAAACAATACTAATGAAAAATTAAAGGATCAAAATACTTGTAAAATCGAAATTTTTTCAGCAATTTTCAGCATTTCTCTCGAAATGGTCGTACAAGAAATAACAGAAGCGGAAAGTAGCCCCTGGTTTCTCATATTTGGATTATAACTTTGAAATTTTTTAGCGTCAGTAGATTTTTAGTAATGTAAGAAAAACTATATTACTCAAAAACTACTCACGCTACAAAATATTAAGTGATAATCCGAAAATGAGGAACCCGGGGCTGTAATTCCCTTTTCTTTTATCAGTACGACAATTTCTCTCGAAGTTACCGCCTGTTGAAAATTGCTCAGAAAATTTTGATATTATTTCGATCCCTTAATTTATTCCATTAGTGTATTTGTAACGCTGCGAAACCAGTCGTTCAATCCGCTCAGCCTAACATAATTCGCACCTATCTCCCGTACCTCAAAGTCCCGCCCATTAAACCCGAAATTATTCATGTCGAAACAAACTTTCGATTGGAAGTCGAACCAACGACCGACGCTACGGCAAAAGTTTCCGAAACAAACGAACCGACGGATCCGGCTGGAACATAAATTCGTTTCCGCTCCGATGCGACCGTCCCTGACGTCGAAGCCGAAAGGGGATAGGGGGGCAATTATAGAAGGGTTGACCTTTGATAATGCCGAGGGTGTAGTCCGGAGGCAACCTGATGCTGCGAACCAAACAGCGATGATTCGCGATATATGACGTGCCGGATGTTATACGGACGCCGTACGGATAACGAACGACGGAATAATAGAAGACGCGAGAAAGAACTGAGGTGCCTAGCAAATGCATTGACACAATAAAGTCCTCACAAGATGCATGGGGGTGTTTGGTTGAGCGGCACATATTCAAAAGTAGATGGAAAATAAGATTACCAATGTATTCGACCCTACTAGATTTCCACCTGAACGGAGTTTTGAGTTGAAGCTTTGAGAGAGTTGAGGTGGTAGAATAGAAAGTTACAATTCCGTCGAAAGATGGAATATAAAATATTCAATATGAAAAAATTTAATCTTGAGCATCAATAATTGAAGAGTGGAAATTCAAAAGGGTCTAAGTGCCATTATCACGAAATTTTAACTTCATTTGTTATGGGGTCTATGTGCCAAGGCCAATAGCCTACGAAACGGTTCATGTGACATCCGCTTCAGGCAGTCATCATTTCTGATGAAAAAACATTTTTTTTTTAACTTTTTTCATGAGTTTGAGCCATGTTTTATGTAATATTTCAGTTCGATTTTTTCGGCACTTAGACCCTTTTGAATTTCCACTCTTCAATTATAATAAATTGGTTCAATGTCAATTTAGTGCAGTCAATGAGTGCAAAAATTGGGGATTATCTCTGAATTCTATCATAATGCTTCAATTTTGATGAAATTTTTTGAATGAGCTCTACTTACGTCTTACTCAAAGTCTACCGTATGCTTATATATGTTTGTTATTTTTCAGGGGTGAAAACTACTCCTTATTGCCAAAATTTAATAGAACTTGTTGTATTGCAAATAAAAGTAATTTTAGGGTTTTAATAGCGTTTCATTAAGTTGAAAAAATATCTTCATATACTTTAAGACCACCCCCTTTCAGCATAAAATGTGTAAAAAAAGGGCGGGCCTTATCAATATTTTCAATAAATTTAAATCAATTTCATAGCAATATTGAAAGAGTCTTCACGGGCTTATTGGCCGTGGTCCATTAGGAATAATTTCACCTAACGTTTCGCCTACAACTGCGGTAGGCATCTTTAGAGGATTCTTGGTCTAAGATTGTACCTCGAACGCTGAATTTCTGACACTGACACTTTGAGGTACAATCTTAGACCAAGAATCCTCTGAAGATGCCTTCCACAGTTGATGGCGAAACGTGAGGTGAAATTGTTCCTAATGGATCACGGCCAATGAGCACGGAAGACTCTTTCAATATTGCTATGAAATTGATTGGAATTTATTGAAAATATTGATAAGGCCCCTTTCTTACACATTTTGTGCTCCGTTGAATCCCTAGGATGATTTTACCAAAAAAATGTCCAATCCCGAGAAGGGTTGGGAAACACCCCTAAGATAAAAGCATACTTTGGCAGAGGGCAGACTTTGTTTCTTGAGCTATTTCCTGCCTACTGTGAAAATTTCAAGTGATTGATGCACATTGATAGAATTCGTAACGAATATCCTCATCGACTGGACTCGTAGATGAGCTTCCTGATTATAATCAGGCCCCTCAAATAAGCGAGAACATCTCTTTAAAGAATGACTGAAGATGCCAGAAACTCGAAAAAGTGACATCAATAGATATATGTGACGAACTTAAACGTCATGCGTTATCAGCGTTGGGTTACGGTAGGACCACATGCGTATTTCAATGTTCAGAATTTTTATCAACTTGGAATGGAACACATCACTTTTCTTCAACGAAGAGGCAGTCGTGGTTACATTCTTGCTGCTTCTTCATTCGGAAAGTAATCGATATTGAGTGTTTCATTATTATTTTCATTGGAATCCCGAAAAATATTACTCAAATTTGTAGTTTCTTTGTCTGCTCCATTACCACTCACAATTATAATACCTTTTATATCTTTCATTCTTCTTCAAATTGAATAAAACACTAACTTGACTAAAATCAGACTTGAGTATTTGAGACTTGCAACTGCTAAAATGAAACACTTATATTAAAATTTATCGAAAGCATGGGGGGTCCTCGAGAAACACACTTCGATTTCTTTCTTTAACTTTTTTATGTGTACACAATTTCATAGAAATGGGATATGCGAATATGAGAAGTAATACAGCTTTGAAATAATGTATTTCTTCTCACATTGGAACCACTTCCTGTTACTCATTCATCGAAAAATAAATTATTAGATTCACCTTTTTTTATTTTGAATTCACTCATTTTCACATTTGATCCCATAAAAAAATTTGAAGAAGTAATACAGCTTTGAAATAATGTATTTCTTCTCACATTGGGACCACTTCCTGTTACTCATTCATCGAAAAATAAGTTATTAGATTCACCTTTTTTTATTTTGAATTCACTCATTTTCACATTTGATCTCATAAAAAAATTTGACGCTCCTGAAATGGTCCTTAAAATGAATTTAAAAACACTCCCCACTTTTATTTCCTCCTTTTGCAAATTCAAGATCCGTGATGATCAGCACTAGATTTTCAATATTTTTGGAGCGTTCATTTGAAGATTTTGATAATCTCTTATGATATTGTGTTCCAAGAAAGAAGTTTTCATGATGATAAAACTTGTTTAGCCACAATATCGTTTCCAAAATGTTTCCACCCTATTCATATCACGTCATTCAATAACGACCATTTCTCTGTGTTAAATCCAGAAGAAGAACCTACCGGGAATTTTCCCGGAGTTCGTCGCAGGACATGAAAAATTCATTAACAGGTAATCCCCACGTTCCGAAACGAAATGGCGGATGCGCAACGAGGGAATCTTCGGCTTTTCCGATAAATCGATATCCGGCGATTTTTGCCCTTTTTCTCGGCATAGTATTGGGACGAGAAGTGGAGCGCACAGCACTTCCATTCCGATCTCACGGAGTATCCAGAGATGGTTGAAGGGACCAGCCACCCAAGATTACGAAGGGGAGAACGTGAACGAGATTCGAAACAAACTACTTTCTCGAGAGATTTACTTTCAAACTGACGCAAATTCTCAATATTCATTCAGACTTTAGGCACAAGTATCGCTCGATGTATCAGTTTGTGTAGTCTGAAGCGAAATTAAGCAAGTGTCTGAAGTTGATGAGCGCGACACAGGTTTGAACTACTTTTAGTAGCATCAACTTGTTTCGCTCTTGGCTATAAATGTTGAAGGTCGGAAAAATACTCATATTTTTCATGAAATCTGTTTTCTTTACAGACCGAGAAGCTAATACCTGCGTTTTAGTTCAATTCCTAATTCACCATCTCCAAGAAAATTCCTTTACATCTTAGCTGCTTCTGTAATCCTACCGCCTATTTGGAGCTTCTTCATTCTCCTACCATCGGCTTGATTTCAACTCGCCCCACACCTGTACAATCGTTTAGCCCTGAGTTCAAGAACGACCTTGAAATTTAATGGTCTATTAAACTTTTATTCCCACGTTAAACCGAGTATTCCACGAGTACTGCTTAGGGATCGAATATTTCGTTTGATACAAAATTGAAATTAATCCCCAATTAAACTATATGATGTCTTAAAAGTGAGTATACCTGAGCTACCCAGATATTGTTGGAGGTTAAAAAAAACATATTTAACGAATTTCAGGATTCTTCACCAACCCTTTATCGGTCGGTCGTAAATTGTTTCCAGGTTGAGTTGCAGGAGTGTAAAAATAGGTTCTTCCCGAAAAAAATAGAAATTGTATGTTTTTAAGCGAAACGATAGGACAGGCCAATTTGAGAAACAGTTTTTATTAACCATCTTATGTCATGGAAAACTTTCATATGGCGTCGTAATTTTGACATCAACTATACTTGCTTCTTTATCAAACGTTGCAACCAACTAACCTGAGTAATTGAGGAAAAATTTATGAAAAAAAAAAAACACGTGCGTATTACAGGAACCTACAATTTGATCAGCATGGCTTCAGAAAGTCGAAATCAACAATAACCACTTTTTAGTCCTTGAAACTGTCATGGACGCATTCAACCATTGCGAACATGTAGAAATGACCTGTGTAGACCTGAGAAAGAAATTCGACAGGGCAGATCATTGCCTGTTATTGCACGAATTCCCCTACAACGGTTTATGAGGCCCTTGAAATGTTCAACCTTTTTTTGTCCTATGACAAAATGATGCAGATGATAGATCCATCCTCAACAGGTCACACGACAAATTAATGAAGCTGATGTCCTAAACTGGTTTTTGGACAACAGATGAACGCTTCAAGAAGTCAAAAAATTTCACGATCAAGGGGAGAGAAGATTCGTCCATAACAAATTTGTGAATATTTATTTTTAACATCTATGATATATATATATATATATATATATATATATATATATATATATATATATATATATATATATATATATATAGAGAGCTGAAATAATACAATAAATGTTGAAACAAAGTACCTAAGCTGAGGTAAAAAAAGAACGGGGTATCATAACATCTATGAATAAATTACGTTGATGAAAATCTGAATAAAAATCAACACACGTGAAGAAAATAGCTTCACACTTCGTTCGGCGGGAATAAGAAAACTCAACGACAACCAAACCTGACCTGTCTGAGGCTTCGTGTCAGACGGACAAAATGAATAATTAAATCAAACGACTTTCAGCAATACAGTGGAAAACCTGCTTTTAGAGATATCTAAGTTAAGGACATTTTTACTGTTGATTTCATTTTTACTTTATTCTCCAACATAATTGGTTCGTTTTCTGTTTTCTGAAGTGTCTGTTGCATGCACAAATTGTTTATTCATTATGCATGATGTCGACGATGATTTACCGATACACAGAATTTAAAATTACTTCATATTTTAATCAATATTGAATCATCATGTAGAAAATTTTGTCAATCAACGTTTCGTACATTTGAAATAAAACAATTTTTGTTCCTCATTTTGGGAAAGGGTTTTCTCTCCCATATTATGTATTGAAATTCATTGAATAAAAGTTTTATATTATTATTATTATTATTATAGTCTCTCTCAGCAAACCAATTAGAATCAATGACAAATAAGTACTCGAATCGTCCAGTCAGTTGTGTTGTAGAGATCAGTGACATAAATATAATATACAGGGTGGACCATCCGTAACTTTCCAACCCGAATTTTGAGCTTTGGGATGGAACAACGAAAAAACGCTTTATTATTATTCAGAGTGACTCAGTATTCCATCAATAACTTTCACACGCCGAATTTGGATCTTTGAGATGCAAAAAACGTTCGGATGGATCGAAAAAGAATTCGATATCACTAGCCTTGTTGAGCGATCGAAAAAAAAAAAATAATACGCTCATGCAGGTAATTGAATTTATTTTTTCAATAAAGCTACTCGACCTTTTATCTCTATTCAAAAATAATTGCTTTAAGTGGTAGCGGCTAGAGGGGCTAGTGATATCGAATTCTTTTTTTGACCCGTCCGAGTGTTTTTTCCATCTCAAAGATCCAAATTCGGCGTGTGAAATTATTGATGGAATACTAAGTATATTTGTATAATAATAAAGCGTTTTTTCGTTATTCCATGCCAAAACTCAAAATTCGGGGTGGAAAGTTATGGATGGTATACACCCTGTATATTATATTTATGTCACTGATCTCTCCAACACAACTGACTGGACGATTCGAGTACTTACACCTACTTCGCCCGACTTTTCGAGTACTTGCAGGTGTTTCGTGTGATAAAAATGATGGGGTTGCGATAAAACGCGGAAGAGAAAGTTGTCTTTGGATTGAGCTAAAACGAGAGACGTTGCACATACGTGGAAAACACGTACATAATTTGTGGATCACTCATCTGGCAGCAATTATTTTTGAATAGAGATAATAGGTCGAGTAGCTTTGTTGAAAAAATAAATTCAATTACCTGCATGAGCGTATTATTTTTTCTTCTTCGATCGCTCAACTATTAAACAGGATGAAACAGTAAACAGGGGTAGTGATATCGAATTCTTTTTCTGACCCGTCCGTGAGTTTTTTCCCTCTCAAAGATCCAAATGCGGTGTGTGAAAGTATTGATGGAATACTGAGTAACTCTGTATAATAATAAAGCGATGAAAAAAAATACACCCAAGCAGGAAATTGAGTTGCCGTTTCAACAAGGTGCTGCTCGACCCCTTATCCCTATTAAAAAATGAGAGCTGTTAGAGGTTGCATCTAGAGGGGTACTGATATCAAAATCCTTCGAACACCCTTATTTGTCATCCTTTCAATAAAATTTGACCTGTCCGAGCGTTTTCTCGTTATTCCATCCCAAAGCCCAAAATTCGGAGAAAAAAGTTATGGATGGCCCACCCTGTATAATAAAAGGAATTAAAACGAGTTAAATTTATTCTGAATGAATGCGCGGAACCCACATTACTATTAAGAAGGCTCTAGATATGTCGGAAGATTTGCCCCTGAATTAACATTTTATTTCGAGCAATGTCACTGTGGCTAATCAATGAACTTAACATCGTTGAAGTCGGAAAAATGGTGACTTAATATCGTCGCATAAGTGTAACAGTGTGGAAAATAAATTATATGAATGCTATTAGAGACTGTTCTTCTAAATATTAAGAGCATTTTGAAAATTCAGCTTGTTAATTGAAAGAACCAGTCATTCCATCAAAAGTTCTTGGAATGGAGGGTATGGAGTAGGTATAGTGGCGCTCGCCATGGGTCATTTTATTTGGGGACTCATCATTAGTATACTGGTTGTCCCAGTATACCCGTTTGAATGAATTATCTCAGCCATTTCGGAAAATTAAAATTTGTTGTTTTCATGTTCTTCAATTCGTTCAAGAAACCTTATTTGAGAAAAACAAAAACAGAAAATCACTCCCAGTTTGACCGGAAGTGACTCTGACTTTTCTATTTCAAATATAACCCTGTATATTTTTTGCAATTTTTTATTTTTACTCAAAATTAAATTTGCAACGATGTATCACATATTGTAAATTTGATTTAATAAAGAAAACGACAATTGAAAGGGTATAGATATATGAAAACTCTGCATGCACCTTCGGGTTTTTCGATCTAAACTAAGAGGGTCGATTTGACATCCAATAAAAATAATTCACCCTAATTTTCAGCTAATTATTCTGAAGAGTTCTTGAATTTAAAAAAAAAACAGTTTTTTCAATTTCTCGATTATACTCGACCTCATCTACTAAACCGACCTCATCTACTTTCAAACTCGTGATTCAGGTCGACGACTGATTTTAAATATTCCCTCTGGTGACTTGGTATCATCTGACTCAGTGAGGTTTCTTGGACTACGTGTTGATATCACTCTGAACTGGAGGAATCATGCTGATAGTGTTTGCAAGAAATTATGTAGATCTTATTATGCTATAAGATCCTTAAAAAATATGTTGCCTCTGAACTCGATGTTGGGAGTATACTACTCTCTAGTGGACTCTCACTTGAATTATAATGTGATTCTGTGGGGAGATTCACCTGATGTCGGTGCAGTCTTTGTGGCGCAGAAAAGAATAATACGACTTATTTTCAATCTCCACCCAAGGGAGTCCTGTAGACCCATATTTATTAATTATAGAATTCTTACTGTACCTTGCGTGTACATCTTGAATACTTTGCTGTATATATATAAAAATTTCAACTCGATGATGAAATGTTCTAATTATCATGAATATCATACCAGGAATAAAAATACTCTTTGTTTTCCAACGCATCGTACAACTAAATTTCAACAATCTCCGACTTACAGCGGAGCGAAACTTTTTAATCATCTACCTGATAGGTTTAAGGCCTTGGATCACAAAAATTTCAAGAGACAAGTGAAATCACTCCTAGTGGAGCGATGCTTTTACAGTAAAAATGAGTATTTGAGTTCCATTATTGTTTAATTTAATTATCCGTTGGGTTTACATATTTTCTTTTCTTATTATTGTTGCTTATTGATGTATCCTATACAAATTCAATTTGTCTGAAAGGGTGAATAAAGTATTATTATTATTATTATTACTTTGAAATTAATTGACGGTGATTTTTTCATCGTTTTTAGTCGTATAAGTAATAAGCACACCATTTCGCTATGAATATTGGTTGAAAATCAGATTTTTTTTAGATCTTCCAAATCACTAGGAGGAATCTGGTATACACAATCTCTCAAATACTCCCAAAGGAAGAAAACCAGCAGTGTTAAATCTGAAGATCTTGAAGGCTATCTTATCGTGTTCATGAATTATCAATTATTATTGAAGCCAAAATGAAGATTACACAAAATATAGTAGACCACTTAATTTTTTCACTTTGAAAGTTCAATTGTCTTTCCAGTGAAACCGGAAATAATTTTCAATTTTTATTTTTTTCAAATGAAGGTACATGAACCTTGATAATCTATTTTAACAGGTATACTGGGACACCCGAAATATGTTAAGTTTTAGCCCTATTGCGTCATTCGTTCACGAACAGTTGCCTGCGAAACGAGTCAATCCGAAAGAAATCTTAAACCATGGAGAAAATTGAATACCGTGCTGTGATTAAGTTCCTTACCAAGCAAGGAAAGAACGCTCAAACCATATTGGATGAAGTGAAAACAATTTATGGGGAACAGTGCTCTATTAAATCAATGATTCACAAGTAGCATGGTCTTTTCAAATATGATTGGGGGTCGATTGAAGACGACCCCCGTGTTCAGGACCACTCATCAGATATCGTCGAAAAAGTGGGAAAATTTGTGATGAAGAATACTCGTTTGAATAAAAAACAGTTATCTGTATTGATCAAGGGTGTGTTGCTCTTACAGAACTGCGCGCCGGTTCACAAGAGCAGAGATGCAAAGACTGCTCTGCACAAAAATGGTCCATCCACTCTTGAGTTCGGATCTGGCCCCTAGTGCTTTTTATTTGTTCCCGAATTAAAAAAATAAAAAACCTGAGAAGAAAAAAATTTTCCGACGACAATAAGTTGAAGGAATCAATTCATGGTTATTTTAAGGCAAAAGATGGAAAATATTTTTATGATGGTTTAGAAAAATTAATTATTCAAAGATCTAACAAATGTAGAGAGCTTGAGGGTGATTATATGGAAAAGAACAAATTTATTCATTGTTTCATTTTATTCGACGACTTTTTGGACCTTCCCTCGTATGACTCATGAGTGCTCACTTTTGTTAACCCTCAACGCGTCTTTACCAAGAAGGTGTTCGCAAGATTTTGCTTTCACGAACAGATTTGAACTCGATCAAATCACGATTTTTCATCAGCGAATCGAACAAAAGCTCAAAAAATACTGAATGAAATTCTCACTCCCGGAATTTTCCTCTGGTTATCCTAATGGCTCGGTTGGCTTGTGCCTTCGGGCCATTAAGAACCATCCGCCGCTGGCGGAAAGTTTTTCAAAAGTTTCCCGCCCAACATAAAAAGACGAGGCGATACTTTTTACCCGGCGATGCGACGGAAGATGCTGGGCTCGTTTTTCACCCGATTTTCCCCTCCCTTTTTTGACCTCGTGCAATTTTTTTTATCTCCCGTAGGATCTCGGACTTCGAGAGTTAATTGGGTCTCACGTGTTTAATCTCAACGCGGCGCCAAAGAATCCGCCAAATGAAGGGGTTCTCGATCGAAGGAAAAGTTTAGCACACGCCACTTTCGGCTTATTATTTTTACATTGTTCGGAATCACGATAGGATAAGGGAAACTTCCAAGGCTATCCTAAAAGGTCGCATTTGTAATATCCTCTTATCGAGTTTCCTTTAACATTAGGTATTTCACTCTTCATTTTGAATAATCGTGTCATTTAGTAACTCTTACCCAGGAAACTTCATTGATTGTCATGATATAAAGTACAACATAATATTACAATATGCGACTGCGGCAAAGTCTACATTGGAAAAACAAAACGAAATATCAACACGAGAATTAAGTATCAATTGAAATATTTTCTGGGAGGTCTCTGCATATCCCTGAAAACTTTATTTGGGTTTTCTCTCCTAGTCTCTGAAACAAGGAACAATTAGAAAAAAAAATTTAAATAATAAAAAAAGGCCTTCTGCGTAAAACTTGTGCACTAATTTGTCAGGGGCCAAAACTTTACAAGAAGAAATTGTTGCCCTACAATGAACAAAAAGAAAACACTTTGAACTCTGAAGTGTAACTTTTCTGAATCTTAATCAGACTCCTCCGTTAGACAATTAATATTTTTCATACAACTTCGCATTTTGATTTTTTATTTGAGATCAATTGAAAAAATCAAAATGTTGTCACGATTCTGTGAAGTTTATACTGTACAGTGATATTCAAAATATGTAAAATATAATGAAATAAATAGGTTTAAATCACATGGCGTTCCAAAAAAATAATAATTACATAAATGTATGAAATAATTCAGGGCCTACTATCAAAAAACAAAAATGAATATTGATTTTTCAGATTTTTTAATCTAAAATATATAATGGATTAGGTTGTTATACATCAATGTACCCAGGAAAATAATTGCAAAATTTGACCTTAAAATACACAGGTTGTTCCATTTGAAAAATACCAAGTTTGTGCCCAATCTTGAAAACAGCGCCGAAAAAAATGCTAACTAACCACTGACTTTTAAGTAGAAATATCTATTATAAGCAGTATTCAGTTTTTTTATGCCTAATACAGGGCCTGAGATATACTAATACCTCCAAAAGTGAACTTTTTCGTTTTCGCCCTGTATTTCAGCAACAAAAATAGTTGGAATATTTATTTGTGTAATCTTTAATTATATCTGAAGAAATCTGAGGGCGATGTACGATGTATTTTTTAATTTGGAAACGGAAAAAATATTATTCAGAATCAACTATTGTTTTTTAGATCTATATAAGTGTCTTTCCTTTTTATTTTCATGTTAGATATACTTTGTTATATATTCAAGGTCACTATTAATGCTGTTGCTATGCCAAAAGATAAATAATTAAATGGGAGAAAACACTTTATGATACATCCCACCAAAACGACCAGAAGAATCTTGTAATATCCTTAACATAGAACCTCACAGTATACTTTCCAATATGCCTCCGATCACCTCTTGAGTTCTCGTAAATATTTATAGTTTTCTGTGGACTACACATCTTCAAAAAACGACCAGAACCGAAATTTCTCTGTAAGTTTATGAAAGCACCACAATAAAATTCGCTTAAGAGTCTGAAGGTAGCCTTCTAGAAATATATGGCTTGATTTGTATGCTGCGGTTTTTATTTATGTATGAGGCCGATAAAAACTTGAGCCGGAAGACGATTTCTGTGAAATGGTAATGGAAGAAAGTTCTTCGTTTCCTGAATGATATCCAGAATTTTCAAACATTTACTCAATCCAATCCAATGGTTAACCAAGGAAAATACAAACCGTGAGGTTTAGATCGAAGGGTAAATAGGTTGAATGTGGGTTTCACTCACAAACTTTAATTGCCCGATCAAGCACTGTCAAATTGATTAAAGCCACCAAAATTCGTTTAAATTTCTAGTGGAGTGGTTCGACTGGTTCGAATTTACGTAAGATTTTTCGATATGGCACAATCAAAGTTATGTGAAACCCACCTTGAGGCTTGCAGGACCGGATATAAGGACAAGGATATTGGTCTGCAGTAGGCAGGATTCTTGGTCTAAGCTTGTAAATTCAAGTTGCAATCTCAAAACCAAGAATCCTCTGAAAAAGTAGATGAAATAATTCCTAATATACCAAGGCCAATGGGACTCTTGAAATGATACAGAAAAAGAGTTAATTAATCACGTGTATACCCACCGAAATCCTACAAAGTCCACGGTAATCAATTTCTCCCTCTTAATCTGAAAGAGATCCTCCAATTCAACTTGCTCCCTTCATGAAAAAACCTTCAAAGCCCTCAAGCGAGAAGAAAAACGAGACGGGGGCGGGAAAATTTAATTTCGACGTCTTCAGAACGCTTACGTAAAAAATTGCCATATCATTTTTTCTATGCGCCTTCTTCGTCCTCCCACCTACTCCAGAACGTCTCGAAGGTCCTTCAGAGCCAGCTGAATGGCGTCGCTGACTCGGGGGGAAAATTTCCACGTAGTTGGTGATTTTCCGAGTTAACGCAGTGCTAATTTTCCGATATTTGAGGATTTGATTCTCGCCGCCTACCGAGTTTCGGTTAACGAAGGGCTGAGGGGTGTGGAGGCGTGAGGTGCAGGTACGGATTATATTCGCAAATGACTGAGGCCGCTGAGGCCTTCTAAAGGGATCGAGGTCACATGTCTCCTTGATATGAAGGCGTTCACGAAAGAACTCATCAGAATCAACCATTCCAAAAAATCAATTACAGCGTGTGGATGAAGTAACAAAGTGACGACCTATATTTTTTCGAATGACATGCCAAGTGATGGTGTGAAAAGTTAGTACCGAAGACAATTTTCTTTGGGGAAAATAACACTTTTTACTGTAAGAGTCAAAATGAATCTCTCATGAAAGAGAATCTTCATTAGTCGTGGACCTATGAGGTATCCACCACGTTCGCCAGACTTGACCCCTTGAATGTTTTCGTGGTGTTATTTAAAAATGAAAGTTTATTTCAAGGGGCGAAATTACGTAGAGACACAACATCAAAAAATTATTGCTGAAGTGCAATAATATTGGAAATGACTCATGAAGTGTACAAAGTTTTTGAAAAATGAGAACCATCTACAATATCTTATGAGCTCACAGAACCTCAATCAGGCGTCCTGGAATTATGAAATCATATTTTGCCGCCTAGAGAAGAGATAGACTAATTCCGGCCTTACTTGGCCTCTTAAGTATCTCATATCTATATTCTTCCATTTCGCATGCTGAAAAACACCGCACTCAATGAGATTTCAATAATAGGATACTGACGAATCTAAATGAAGCCGGAGCCAGTCCATTTCTTCTCTCAGTGACGAAACCTGAAATCTTTCCCATCCGTCTGATAGATTCTGCGAGCCTATTAAGTGAAGATGGTATTCATTTCGATTAATAATATTTATTTATGTTTCGGTATGGCTTCCGTAATGGCGAAAAGTATTGTCATCATTTTTCTTTCTTGAAATACCTTGTACTGCCCCCATATCGGTCAGTGCCTAAGCCTAATGTTTGACGCAGCACAATTCGAACTTTTGCGTTCAATTTCGTTTTTTTTTTGTGAGTGAAGTAAAGAGCTTTTTTCACGGGAGTGTCATTTTTATGATTTAGGTCAGTCAAAAAAAAACAAGGTTCTCGTTTGAAAAAAAAAAATACTAAAACGTCAGTGTGTCAGAATGGGTGACGTTAGTAGGATTTCTATACCATGAGGTGGCCCTCAGAATCTAAAGCTGTATTTTGGCTTTGAAACTAGGATAAAAATATATTTAAAGCTATATTGTTAAGTCAACCAAAACGTTTGTATTTATTAATTTGATTGTATCCTCAAAATTTGAAATCGAAAATGTTATTGTCGATATCATTCAGGAGTTACAACGCGAAGAAGTTTTTCAAAAATATCTGTTGTATAGAGCAGAACAATGACAGAATTGCCAAAATCTGATTTCAATAATCAAATATTATTGAAAAATTTGCACGCCAAAATACAGCTTATAACTGACCTGTCTGGTTTGTTTGAAAACATTCAATAACGCAATGATTTATTTTGTACTTCTACTGGTTTTAGCCTATGTGTCTTAGTAAACAATTCATACTGATATTATAAATGTGAATGTCCTTGTGTTTGTTTGTACTCTATGGACTCAGGAACCAGATGATCGATTTTGATGAAACTTTCACTATATTGTAGAGAATTTTTTTTGGAGGTTCTCACGTAAGGTTCATCCCTATATAACGAAATAAGAAAAAATATAGATTTTTCATGAAAAATCCCGGTAATTTCTGGCTTTTACGGGCGACGCTAGCCCACGATAGCCATTTTTAACATTTTCTATTCAATCCAAAATAATGGTCAATTTGAAGAGGGCTTTTGACTAGCATGGAATAAATCAATATAAAAATGAATATGACTGTTATCTGCGGTATTTATTCCTGATGGTAAATGCTTTTTACAGTATAGTTTTCTAATGGATACGTTGAAAGTTACAGCAGGTTGAACGAGTGTGAATTTGAACAAGAAATTATTGAATCTACGCGACATCGTTTTGTCATGTATACACGTGCCTATCTTTCCTTCCATACGAGGTTATGAATGTGGGGTTGCGGACCTATCAGTATCGTTTCAAGTTAAAATATAACGCGAGCGGAGCCGCGGGTATGAGCTTGTTAAATATAATTGAATGAAGTGAGAGTCACGCTCTTGGTTGTTTTAACAGGAGGTGGTGTAGAACAAGTCTGCGTTGAACCAATGCCGACGTTTCCTCCGTATATTCGAACCTTTTCAAGGTTGAATACAAGAGATGTACAATTAAAATTTATCAGTATAACACATAAAAAACACAACGATTAGAATGACAACTTACAACAATGATAAAATGTATAAATAAAATGCTCTCAACTCAATAAAAAATCACACACATAACAATTAATATTCTTGAAGCACTTTCACTTATACAATTTTTTTTCTGTTTTTTCGTTTTTATTTTGATAAAGTATTTAATTTTGAATATATTCTCATTAAAATCGTTGCACTTGTCGAAATATTTTTCAAAATATCTGAAAAAAGGGGGGAAAAGGGGAGATAAGAGTATTCGGTATTATAATTGTCATTCTTATTCTAAATTACTTAAGCACAAACCGTTTTCAAATATTTGAAGTCGAAGACTGTAGAAATATTGTTCATCTCTAGAATTTTTAAAAACTCGTCACAGGGTGTTTCAAATGTGGGGTGAAATTGAGATCAAAATTGACCCATAACCCTATTTTTTCAAGATTACGTTGGATTCTGCGAAAAAAAATAATGATAGTGTTCTCACATGTTAATGCACCTAAAATGAATCATTCTTGAGGTATTTAGGATTTTTTGATTTAATGCCGTACCTAGAGTCAAGTTCATAAAATCTTATTCATATAAACAATGATGAAGGAATTCAGAAAAAAAGGTATGTCACTAGCGAATTATTGGAATAATTTATCTTCTATGACCATAGATCATTGTTGATATTAAACAGATTTTATGAATTTTACTCTACGGTCGACATGAAATCAGGTAATCCTAAATCCATATAACGTGCACATAAACTAAAAGTTGGATGGAATTTTGATAATCGTTTATGTTTCAGCTAACTCAAAAGTGCATGCTCATGCTGCATCGTAAACGATTCTCAAAATTAATTTCATCAAGTTCTTGGTCTAAGTACACGTGATATGGATGAAACGTGTGCTTCCTAAGGGCCCTGCAAACTGATGTTTGGCTTATATTTAGTTGTTTACTGTGACATCTTTCAATACTATATCTCAATAACTCAATATCTTCGTTGCACGCTTTCTTACTTCGAGGTGTTTTTCCATATACCACATCAAAAGTCTGCTCAAACTGTTTCTTCAAATTCTTTTAAGATATTTCTGTGCATAAATTCGTGATTAGAGAAAGAGATCTCCTTCAGTTTGTGTAATTCATAGTGGAACTGAATTTATAAGTATTAAAACAAATTACGGGGTCAATGAATATACATATGTTGAGAAGTTGCGATATCGAATCCCAATTATAACTGTTAAGTGAACAACGTTGCACTGCAACAAAATTTCGAATTTCCATATAATTCTCCATCAGCAAACATCACAATCAAATATCCATCCGAAAATAAACAGCCCAAATGAGTTATTCGCAGAAGCTTCAAATGATTCCGGTTATATTGCCGATAATTCAATTAACTGACGAGAGTGGGAGTAGGATCGATATTCAAATACGGGCACGTGTCAAAGCAAATACGCGATTTTTAGAATAAATTGGCACGGAACAGCATGATGGAAAATATTCCCTATAACGCAATATTTTCCTCTTTGAACGTCCACGCATTTCTGCCTTGATGAACGGGCGTTCTGATGGGAATGGCCAGTCTGAAAGGGGCAGTAACTCAATCTTTAATGTCCATGGTGAAATGCGAAATCATGTTATCGCTGTAATTTGTGCAATAAAACTGGCAGCAAACAAAACACAGGATGGCCTTTTTGGAGCGTTCGAGGAAAATATCATCCCAACCTATCGTCGTTGTGGTTGTGTCCGGCGCGAAGTGTTCAATTCTTAAGCTGGCCCTCTACCGAAAGCGGTGCTGGCTGTCAATTAAAACTTACACTCCGATTAGTTACAAAAAATTTCTATGGGTCAATCAGAAAAAGTTTAAAGATGACCCGAAAAAGAATACTTTTCTCAAAAGCAAATCAGTTTAAAATTGTTGAGCTTGACGATATTTTTTTTTCCAATGCATATTGAAAGCAATTTCAAAAAAGGTATATTTCGGAGTTTTTTCTGAAGAACTTTTTAATCAGATCAGGTAATAGTTATAAATATTCGATATGAAACTGAAACTTTTAATAACAGTGAAATTAGAATTATGTAATTGATTTTTGATGGGTTGAGTATGACTATATGGAAATACAACTTTCGCTCATCTAAAATATTGAAAATTGGGATTGAACTATGTATGAAAGTTCTCGCCTCAGTGTGGTTCTCACTTTCTCCAACTCATAATGAAAGATGGATGGAGCCATTTAATTCAAATTTTGAATTTCCGAGGTTCAGTTTGACAAAGTTTGGAAGAAAAAACTAGTTTATTGTAATAATTCGAGAATGGCTGAAGATATTTAGAATTGGTTCTAAATTCAACATAAGAACGTTTTCAGAACACAAAATATTTCAGATCTGTGCTATCAGAAACTAAACTCTCGAATGAAAAACCTGATAGTTATGAAAGAAAAATTAAGCAGTCGGTTTTTTTTTAATGAAACTAATATTCTGGCCAATTGTTCCGCAGGCGTGGATCGTATTCGTTGAGAAAAGAACTAATTTCAGGAAATTTTGAGATAAATTAGTAATCTCACCAACATAGAAATTAGTATTTATCCATGATCATAGTGTTAAAACAAAAATGTCCATTAAGAAATCAAAAATTCTCACGATTCCGAAAAGTTTCATAGTGAGAATTTGTCTGATGAAGGAATCTGATAATACACTTCGTGTTTGTCGTTTGCTTCTTTTTTCATTGTTAGGCACCATTTTTTTTATAGGATTTGGCCCCTGATTTAGTGCACAAGTTGAACGCAGATGCCTTTCTTCTATTATTTAAAACAATTTTCTAATTGATTTTTGATTCAGATAAGGGGAGGGGGAGGGAAAACCCCGATAACTTGTAGAAAAATACAGACCTCATATAAAATATTTCGATAGATATTGCAGATAAAAAGCTTACATGTATCCAAATTGACACTGACATTTTCGCAATATTTTTCACGTAATTAAAATTCTCGAAGTTTATACTTTGGCTTAAATATTACCGAACTTGTCCTTTTGGAAATTAAAATTGTTTTTAATTTGTCCAAAATATAAAATGGTGATATAGAAAGAAATTATTTTTGCTTCTTGCATCATTATGATCTGATGAACCTGATTCGTTCAATTCCAAACAAAATTATGGAACCGCAATACACACTAGTTGAAATAGAAAATCAGCATTTTCATGAAGATAGCGAAAACACCAATAGCCGAGCAGCTTATCGTCTTTACATTGCTGTTTATCCTAACCGAAAAGAGCAGCATCTCGAAAATACCGAAAAGAGAATATTGTATATAGAGTTGATAAGAAAAAACCTTGGCACCGTTAGAAGAGTGGCTGCTGCTGAAAGATGTAATCGCTTGCCAGTTCGAAGAATTTCCTCAAAGAGAAGAGAAGATTACTGCAAACGACTTTTTTGCAGATAACTTCTGAATGAGATGACAAGACGTCCAAAGTTTTTTGTTTAGGTAATATTCCTTCAACTGAGGAAGCAGGATCTACCTGCGATATTATTACAAAGCTTCACAATATGTAAAGTCGGCAGAAGCTAATCCAGATATCCAATCTGAAATTCATTCAGGGCGGATGTTGCATTGTTTTTGAAGAATTAAGAAATTGAAATCTGAATGAAAATTGAATTCTAACATTGTAAATCTTTGTTCAAAAGGTGAAAACACTTCAAATAGTAAGAACCGACTCAAAAGTTGGTTCATGAATATTCGAAATTAACTGTTGATGATATAATGAAGATGTTTTTACCTGAATTCAATATGTTTATCATATTCCATTAAACGATGTTTTCATCCAACAAAAAATCGTTATGGCTATGGATTCTCCCATAACGCCAATCATAAAATATATAGTTGAAAAATTTTGAGAAAAACTACATAGTTGATTTTTTTTATGTGGGAATTTGGTGAAGAAGAATTAAAAGAGTGTTTCCATCATATCAATAAAGGACAATTTATCATAACATTTACTATATAATGAGAACTTCCTTCCTTATGTTTCAATGAAAAAATCTTCTGATAATCTCAAAACAAGCGTATTTCGAAAAAAGACGCAGAAAAGAAGATATCTAAGTTTTTATTCTTCTTATCATGAAGTCATAAGGTATTAGGAAAACACTTTCTCTCAGAGGAAATCGTCATCAGAAAGCAAATTTATTGAATGTGAAAATTAGAAGGATCGGTTTCAAATCCAATATGAGAACCATTCTTAAAACACAAAATGATGTGAGATTCATATTGACAAAAAAATAAAACTTCCAAAGGGAACAAAATATTTAAAATTGTATTCACAATATTCTTTATATTTGAGAAAAAAAATATATACAGAAGAGCCATCAGGACTTCAAGAGATATAAATGAGTGAACATAAAAACAACCAGTCGAAATTTGTATCCTCAAAAACAACAGTCAAATGTCTTTATCGGCGCGAGGAACCAAAATGAAAACTTTTTATTCTTTCTGCGACGTTTCTATCTTGAGGCAACAAAAGTACAAAACTAATTCGCAAGAGTATACAAGAACAATCATAAAAATAAGAAAAACAAAGTGATGAAAGACGTCAGTGATAAACTCACAATTGTAATATGAACACACTTCTTATGAATCATAAAATTTTCAAGATAATTATTATAAATAATGATGAGGTAGGTATCATATAACAAAAATCGTCACTCATCATATACGCTATATGCAACATAATATACAAAAAGAAACTTGTCAGAACAACAAGATAGAATATATATCAAATGAAAAATGGGGCTCCGCAAAACTGAAAATATCATATCGTAGTATGGACGACAAAATTCGAGAATATAGCGAAACGCTATAATGAACTACAGTATTGTCTTATAAAGGGTTATTCACGAATATGGCTCCATAGAATATTTTTAGGAAAGACATAAGATTCAGGATTGAAATTCTAAAGGTGAGCTTCAATCAAGTAAGAAGACGACGTCTCGTATATTTTTCGAAAGTTCTAGTGATATCAACTTTCGTTTTTCAAAACGAATTTGTCTCCAATTTTCAATCTCATTCCGAATGTGTTTTTTACTGGAAAATAATTAGCGGTCAGGTGAAATTTTTGGAAATCTCTGTTTTCGAGAAAATATTTTCTATAGTTCAGACGAGTTCAGTATTGCGAGAGCAATAATTGGTTTGAAGTTCTCAATGTGAGTATAAGTAGTGAAGTCAAGGTGAAGTCTGCAAAAAAAAATTATTTGTAATAATTTTTAATGCTTTTGAAAGAATAATTAACATAACATGTAACAATTTCATTACTGGAAATTCAAATTTCCCTACCATGACAAAAAAGAAATTCTCCAGAATTAAGAATTTGCGGAAATTATCCTAAGCTTTGAAAAATACAGAAATACTGAACTCGTCTGAACTTTGAGAAAATATTTTCTCGATAACAGAGATTTCCAAAAAATAGTGCTCCAATTTTTACGAAGGGGCCTTTCTTCTATTATTTTGAAAAAATTTCTAATTGTTTCTTGATTCAGAGACTGGGAGAGAAAACCCAAATTAAGTTTACAAAAAACGATGCCGTTAATTTCCATCTTGAAATGTTTTAGGCCTTTTTTATCGGGAACAGTGTGATTTAGAGATTTCAACCGAATGTTTCGAATCGCGTTTTGAATAGTTGCAGAAAAACAGATTATTCTCCATGTTTGCAGGGAATATGTTCCTATTTTTATTTCCACTTTCATACATATTTATTACGTTTTTCTATGATCATACGAGTACACCCCTGAATTCGAAGTCAAAAGTTGTCATTATAGCATTTTATAGAAAATTACTCTTACTCACGGAACTATGTATTTTTGAAACGGAAAAAAATAAAGATTCTTTATAAGTCAAAATAAACTATTGTTTCCATAAGAAGAAAAACTTTATGTTATATCTCAGTAATAAAGCTTATTGGAAAAAAATCATAGTTCACCACTGCTTCCTATCAAAAAAGTATCTGTATAATGTTTTTCTCTATTGCAGTATCATTACAGGACAAAAAGTAGTGCTGTGATGAACTCATCACAGCATTGTTTTCAGTTATATTTTTCGTTTTGTGGTTGTCAGTACTGACCTCCGATCCTATCAATTTTCAAATAAAATTAATTCAAATTCTGCTATCTTTCGAATCAAATTTCGTAGGTCACACCAACTTCCAAGAAACAATACAAAAGTCACTGATCTGAATTTATATTTGAATTTCGAGAGTATTTCTCAAAACTTGACTGAAATAGAGAAAATATCGTCTAATACTCGTTGCATAAAGCAATTAAAACATTAATGCTTTCGAAAACTCGCTGCTTCGTCGCTCGTTTTTGGAATTTCGCATTCGTGTTGGAATAGGAGCTCATTCTGCAACTTGTTTTAGAATATACATACTATTATTTCAGAACAGAAATAATGAACAATGCTGAAATGCCCAAATTTCAAATTTTGCTCGAAAACAAAAGACGATAGAGGAACGCAGATGCTTGATAAAAAAGGTATTCAGAATTCTCCGTTCATTTTCGTTTATCTATCACGTACAGATGAAACGAACTGAATCGATAAGTAAAATCCAAATCCTGATATAATTTTTATTTTCGAACTCGCACGCAAAGCAGCAACAATGTGACACAATTACTAGTTTAAATACCCCCAGATAGATATTCAATAAATTATTATTGGAAAGAAAAGGGATAACAAACAACCTATCGATTTAAAACAACTTGCGATAATGCCTTCAAACATACCAACTCTTCATTTACGAGGGTAGTCAATGAGAAAATCGAAGCAATCGTAAATTCATTTCATGAAACAGTTGACGATCAGCATGAAGAATCGGGGTACTCTTCGGACACTCATAATTCAATATCAGATACTGCGGAAGATGAATTTATAACGAAGGGTGAATAATTGAACGAAATAGCCCAACTAGCAAAACTAATTTTATAAAGGCTGTAAGGACTGCTATACAGCATATCTTATAGAAACGTGAAAATCTTATAATGTGGCTATAAACCCTTATACAATGTCTTTACAACCAAAAAGGGCCCACGTTTACACAACAGTTCCGTTCTTTTGGGACATCCTGTAGTAAACTACGCAACCGTTATAGGATCATCAATATGATGATTATATAACTGTCCTATAAGTATGTCTTCGGGATTAGTTATACAATCCATTTATAATATCTTATAAGTATTTTATAATGCAGACAGAATCGCTAATACGATAATTTTGTTTTCTACTGTTGAAATTTGGAATAGAATTGTCACAAGAATATTTCATAAGGTATATCTATATAAACGTTTGCGTTTTGTGTAGGTTTAAAATCCAACATCGGGCATTATGGCGGTGGGTGATTATTATTTCATCATATTGCAGATATTAAAGACCTAATATATCGCTACTGGACGGAATGTATTTGCCCAGCTAACTTTTCTGACAATATATATATATTTTTTTGATGAAAAATTAAAGCGCCTCCGTTTAGCATACATTTAATAGGTATTATGAAAAATGAGAAATATAAAATTTTGTTTCATTTGTTGAATTTTCAACTTGAAACGAAATTTGCATTGTGGCAGTTGTGAAAGCAGAAAAAAATCTTCATATTTCTTTGAAAATTCCATTTTTATTTCACTTTCTTACGTTTGCATATAATTTTTTCACAATGGCGGCGGTTTCTGAATAGCCAAACGTTTAATAAATATGGCGTATAGGGTAGAATACAAATAAGACGCCTTATACAATGATTCTGTTTTCTTCTGAGCTGTATACGATATTAAAGTTTTATAATGTTGTTTGATGCAGCGCCATAAAGTTGTTTTTGACAGTCTTGGGAGTCATGGTGAAGTTCGATTCTTGACCAATTTCGAATGTTGCCAGATTTAATGAAAAATTTCCAATAGCATTTTGTTTTTTACAGAAAAAAAGGAAAATACTCATATAAAAAGTGTGTATTGGTACAGTGAGTGGTCAGAGTGTGTGCAAAAAATACACGTCACTGTTTTGCATAAAGTGTAGGATATACAAAAATGTTCGCAATAATTATCAGTTAATATTCAATAAAAGCTGTTTACTCAGTGAAAATAAAAGGGATCTATCGCAATATTGTGTTTCGAACAGATGACTTTTCAATATTAAATTGCAAAACATACATTGTACGCGCAGAACATAAGGATCTACAAGATAGATGTCATAATAAATTAAATGGTCTTCCTATTCATTGCAACTAATTTAATGTATGTTGGTATAACTACTAATTGCCCAAGCTAGCAACACTGGACTTGAGCTTTCCGGCTTATCGTATAGTGCGTTGGCAAACTACATAATAGAACAGAAGTATCGCTTAACATACGTGCGGTACGACAGTAAAGGATTCTTTGGTTGTATTGTGTTTGGATAAACTTCAGTATACCTATACAGATTCTTCCCAAGCTTGAGCTAACCTCAAATTATTAGATTCGTTTTTACCGGTACTCAAATTCTTTAAAGATGTTCAAGATAGTAGTTCTTCAGGAATGTCCTTGGATCTTAGGGAGGAGATTAGCCAGGTTCCAAATAACGAAAAGCTCCTTCAATACAGAATTATTTATGTTGAAAGATATTCCCATATATAAAGTAGTTCCTTTATTATAATCTTCTTTTCGATTTCAGATAGAGAATGAATCAAATTTTCGTCCTCGGTGTCAGCGGTTACTTCATGAGAACTATTGATTTCGACTCTTTCATTTGTCATGTCATGTTGGTCTTTATTTCCTTCCTTCCTAGAGGTTGATCACGCGAACTGCAATTCTGAGAAAGTATTCTATTGTACCTTTTTTTAACTGATCTTTTGAAGTGACCACTTTGCTTTGCTTTTTCCCAGTCAGATATTACCGAATTCATTTTGTAAACGAAATCTGCTGGGAAGCCCGGGTAATTTTTCTATTAGGTACTATTGGGTTATGTTTATATGTCCGGAGAATAATAATTATTATTAGAACTCGATGATATGAATAGATTTTATAACGCAGAACTTGAAATGAATTTATTCCATAAGCTCTTCATAAGAGAGAATACTGTTGAAGTTATAAAATGATTATAAAATACTTTTATATTTATTGTGTGATATTTTACTTCAGCGTAAAGCAACAATTTTATTAGTTTTCTTAAGAAACTCTAATACAACTTTTTATACAGCTCCCTTTACAACCAACTTTTAACGTCGCTATTAAAAGTAATACAATAGCTATGCAACCGCATTATAATGTGTATAACACTGTTTTGAAATTATATCATAGGAATCTTATAGTTCGTTATGCGACTATTATAAAATTTATATGCGTACGCTATTTCTTTGTCGTATTATATGAGTTGTAAGAATGTCTATAAAACAGCATTATAGAAACCTCTCTGTTTTATGATAAAATTGTCGTATTCAGATGCATTAAAAAATAATTTTATTCTTTCCAGTGGCGCTATAGGATAATTATAAAACAATTTCGTTCTTTTAGGGGTCTATTTTGCTAGTTGGGAGGTCTTGTGTCGATTATTTCAGGAGACCGGCGCATTCACCATTTTGTTGAACGAAAACCTAACGTTGATAATAGTCTCGATAATAGTATAAGATCCTAGCCTGAAACGATCTTCACCGAGCAGATAATAGAATAAAACCTATTTTATAATTAATTTCGCATATTAGAAAATATATTAAAAAAGGTTTTCTAAAAAATCTTGGACAGAATATTTTCAATTATTTTTTGAAGAATAATTTTTCATAAAATTTCATACTGGACTTAAGGCAGGTTTCACAAGACTTTGATTGAGATCCTTATGTAAACTCAAACCAATCGTATCACTTGATTCGAAATTTCAACGAATCTCGGTGGCTCAAAACAATTAGACAGTTCTTGATCGATCAATCAAGTTTATGTGTAACCTACCTTTAGAGTATGAAACATGTAGAATGTGCAGACATAGGGTTGTCTATTATTTACATGGACGAACTGCTGTATTATGTATGTATTAGAAACTTTTCCATGTGGATATGAGCCAAAATAACTCCATTTTCGTGACATGTCCGCAATAGAAGCATAAGATGTTATTTTCATAACAAGTACGGAAAGTGATATTTTCAGCTTGAAACTGGAGACACTTTTCGCTCGACTTAGGAACATTTTTTTTACAAGCGCATGAAATGAATTGAAACGAATTCCCTTCAAATAAAATAAAAACGAGACTAACAAACAACACACAATTTCTGTTTTCCAATGAAGGCAGCCAATTTATGAAATTTTCCAATATCGAAATCTTTTTTTTACTCTACTAATACTTCTTAACTCTCAACTGACGTTGTGGGGTCTACAAGACCCCCATCACCTCATAATCCTCTCTAAATAATGCATTTTCAGAGTTTATATTTTGCCGCGCCATCTAGCTTCAAGTTAGGTTATCCATGAGCACTCGATAAATGCAGGCTCGTCCTGAATTATTTTTTGATCGAGATATCAAGTGTTAAAGTTGTGTTGGGGTCTGTGTGGCACCACAACAGTATTGGTGTTTTATTTTCGTGATGGCGAGTACTTCTGGAACTGTGCGTTACAGTAATAATCATTTTGAAAAACAGAAAGATTTTTGCAAAACATAGGCAAGACAACTTGCAGGAGCCTTATCTCAATATGAGACTACAATTCCTGATTGCCTAGAGAGATTCGCCTATCTATTGGAATATAACTTCATAAACCTTTACCAATAGAAGAGATCGAAAATGTGAATCTACAGAACGAGAAACGAAAGAGATGTGGAATTTGTGATAGGAAGTATGATGAGAAAAAGAAAATGTTATGCAGCAGATGTACTCTACCAATGTATGGTGACTGTAGGTCATACGTCTGCCAGAATTTCATTTGAAATCCCAAATTTCGGTGCTTGCAGTTTCATGGAAAATATCTCATTTTTGTAATTTTTTGTTTACATTCTTGGATTTGATATTCGAATAAACCATAAAAACCTTAAATAAATGCATTTTTCTTTTCTTTTACTACTTATTTAACCAATTTTCATTTCGGTTAACAAAAGTCCGGACTATCTCATTAGAAATTTATTACCTGTTTTTTTTTCGATATTGAAATCAAAATTATCAAGATAAGCATATATAATTTGGAGATCATAGTTAACCACTACCGAATAAAAGAAAATATTCAAATATAGCTTGAGTATCATCCCCGAAACAACCCGTTGAACATTGGGGTCAATCAGACCCCACCCCACCAATAACGTCACAAAATTGACAACGCCAGTTGAGGGTAGAATATCGGAACCATATTGTGTTTGGTCTCGAAATTTTAGAAATTTTCAAAAAATAAGTAGTGCACTCTTTTCCTTTCCTCGGTTTTCCCCTTTTAGTAACCAAACAATCAATGATTCAGAATATACCTTTGAAGGACGAAATACAAAAATCCCGTCATCGTTGGAAAGCAGAATTTCATTTAGACTTAAATATTTATGTACTGAAAAAATCCCCCCTACTATTTTCGAGCTCGCATATGCGTGCGGAAAAATGATTGTGGGCGCACGCTTGTAGAAAAAAATAGTTAAGTTCTTATCGTATTCTCCTGTAAACAAGAAAATTGTTATGTACCGGGTGGGCAAAATTGATGATCTCTGAATTACAATTTTTTCATCGTGAGAGATGGACACTCATTCTAGATCTCTTTTTTTCAAGAATCTCATAATGGAATCAACTGCGTTCTATCTTTTTATTTTCGAGTTATAGGCCAAAATTGAGATTTTGTCGATTTCAACATTCTATTTATGCTAAAATGTTCAAAATAAGAACATTATAAAGACTTTTTTCTACAAGCGTACGTTTTCCACCCTTTTCCGCACGCATTTCCATTAGGAAACAGCCACATTTCCAAAGAGTGCGGGAAAAACCCCTTTTATTAACGGATAAACTGAATTATGATAAGTCTCTATGCACGGAACGTCAACGATGGGAGTACTATGGTAACGACATGTAGAATTACGTTCGACAATTATGAATTTACATAGGTTATCAAATTTGATGTGTGTGTTATATTCAAATCGATCTCATATAGGCGCTTGTAGAAAAAATATTGTTCCTATCTTGTACAGAAAGTATCTTTCTCGTACCTCAATGTCGTACGGGAAAGTAAAACTTCCTGCACTTGATAGGAGAATAACTATTCTCTACAAGCGTACGTTTTCAACCCTTTTCCCGCACGCATTTCAATTCGTAAAGGGTCACATTTCCAAACAGTGCGGAAAAAACCTCTGCCAATCCTTTCCCGCACTGAAAAGTGTGTGTTTTATTAAAGAATGATCTGAATTATGATATGTCTCTGTACACCGAAGGTCAACGATGAAAGTACTATGGTAACGAGATGTAGAATAACGTTCGACATTCATTCGTATTATGAATTGATGTGGGTTATCAAATTTGATCTGTGTTTTGCATTCATATCGATCTCATATAAGCGCTTGTAGAAAAAAATGTGTTCCTAACTCGTGCAGAAAGTGTCTTTCCCGCCCTTGACTGCTTGCCCGAACTCCGCTTCGTGTCGTTCGGGTCAACGGCAGTCGCGTGCGGGAAAGTATCATTTTCCCCGATCGCTTACGGTTAAAAAGTTGTAGTTCAGGTATCACCAATTTTGCTCACCCCGTACATAATGACGTCGATCATCTTATCGATTTTTAATTTCAAACAAATTACAAAAAACACCAACTCTACGAGTCGAGAAACTTCGAGAATAGCCTTTCTCATTTTGAGCCACAATTCTGACTCGGTCAATCTCGCTTATCAGTCTAAAGGCAGATTTCTGACTGTCTGATGAAATTCTGTCAATTAGAGACACCGAGATTAGTTCGAAGTTCAAATCAAATGATTCGATTCGTTCGAATTGCCGACAACCAAATTTTTTTGAAACTTACCTTAAGTCTACGATTCATGTTAGCAGTCAGAATCATATAATTGAACTGCTTTTGCTAACGAAAGAAATGTGCTCTGGAAAAAATTGTGAACATATATTTGTTGTGAATGAAGCTGTGACGCTTCAGAAAGATGCACCCACAAAAATTGGTGAAATTGAACAATTCCCCCATATGAGAATAATGTTAGGCAAGATTTTTGTATCTTTGTGTATTTCTTGATTTCCAGAAAATAGGTAGATCATCCCTTAAACCTCGTGTTTCATTGCATCATGAATAGAAATCATCAGCAAAAGGAAGAAAATCCACCATAATATGAATAACAAACATTGAATTTACTCCCATTTGCGAAGGAAATAGTTAACAATTCTTAAAGAAACAAGAGCTAGTTCGAAAGAAACTTGATGATTTCAATAGTCATCAGCGAAACATCAGAATCGAATCATGTAATTCATGATACCATAACAATTATACCAATTTTGAGAATTGGAGCTTTCTTTAATTCGAATCTTGCGTTAATTCTGGGACATACGGAGACACCCTTATAGGCCTTATATATTTATGGTCTTTTGGAATTATCAGATTTCCCAGATCCTTTCCGGATATGTATCTGTAAACCACAGGCATTCTAATAATATACATAAAACAGAGCTCAAACAGAGATGAGAAATCTCTGAAATTTCAGCATCCATATGTTCATCCTATATTGTATCCCGAAGTCAATTCATTCTTGTATAAAAAACCAAATGAAAAAATTGATGGCACTTACTTTCATCGCTCTGGGGTGCCGAGAGTATCGAACTATGTTTTTTCTTCACTTCCTCTACATTAGCCTGTATTTTATCTATCATGTCTCGTATTTCTTCCACCTGAAAAACAACAAGGTTAAAGGTTATATGAATAAATAATGTTGGATTCATTTAGATAATTGACAATGCTAACGATTTCATTCCTTTAATAAATAGGCAAAGTATAAAGTTCTAGCGTTTTTTGCTTCATTTCGATCAGTGAATTAATGAAGTTAGGATTTATTCACAAGTATTGTTTTCGAATATTTTGAAACGTGCGAAATCACTCATAGTTGTAGCCTTTCCCACTCTACGGGCTAATCTGAATCAGTGAAATTAATAGGTACCATCATTTTCATTCACGTGATCTCAACAAAACGAAATGAAGGAACAAAACCCAAGATCCATATTAGACGTTTATTCCAGATGTACTAATAAATATTAATTCCTTTGATGATTCGTCGATTTATAGACACGAATCGGAACGGAATCGCCCGAGCATCTTTAATGCTTCTCTAAAACTTTTCAGAACAGTTTTTTTATGAAAGTATTTTCAAGTTTTTTTCTCCCAATCTCTGTAACGAAAATAATCTAGAAAAGTTTTTGAATGATAAGAGAAAATTTTCCAAGACGGTTTACTTCATTTGAACCTTAATTCGCCATGTGATTTCAAAAAAAATGTCAGCTTGATAAAGCATGCTTTAATTACTTTTTCATGGACACCCAGTGCAAACTGAGGTTCCAAATGAAAAAGAATTGAACAGAATTAAAAAAAACTTCAAAATTTCGACAAGAGACAATGATTATTATCACTAAAGGAATAAAAACAGGACCGCATTTCGATAAACTTGTCTATATCATGAATTCGTCCAGTTCCTATTCTCTTGTGACAAGGGTGCCATGCAAAGTGAAAATTGAATTCCTTAGAATATCTTGTTTCGGTTTTCAGGACAATAACGAAATTTTTGTGAAAAATGTAAAAAATATAGATTTCAGGGATTCAAAGAAAAATCATGATATTCTGAGTACAACCATGAACTGTTTGAAAGAGCTTCCTGAAGTGAATAAACCCATAAAATTTTATGGAAATCAGACGTTGCATTCCACAGTTACAGCTATCGCAAATTTGGGCCCATGTTCATGAAATATTCCGCATCCCCGATACCAATTTTTCTGGAAGGTCTAGATGTCCTGCATTCACCATGAGATTATGGACAACGACTCGTGTAACACCCTCTATACATTGTCAATGATGAAAGTGCTTGGAAAAACGACAATAGAAATTTTAAAGTAAAAGAATTGCAGTGAGCTACGATCGTTTGTGTAATCTTGATTTTGGCTTCAATAATAATTGATTATTCATGAAAGCGATAAGATAGGCTGCAAGATCTCCGGATTTAACACAGTTGCATTTGAAAGATTGTGTAAATCAGATTCCTCCTATTGATTTGGAAGATTTGAAACAATCGGATTTTCAACCAGGATTCATAATGAAATGGTTTCCTTATAAGACTGAAAACGATGAAAAAATCACCAATAAATTTCGAATTTTATTAAAAAAAAAATTATATTGAAGAATTCGGAAACCCCCCGAAATATTCAGCTAAAAATAACGGTGAATTATTTTTATTCGATGTAAAATCGACCCATAAGGTCAAATCTAAAACGCCTAAACCTGGCTATGTCCTTTCAATTGTTGTTTTCTCCATCAAATCAAATGTAACATAAAATACAGTGTGGTACATCGTAGAAAATTTAATTTCGAGTAGAAATCAAAAATTGCAAAAAATATACAGGTTGCTATTCGAAATAAAAAAGTCAGGGTCACTTGCTATCTAACCGGAAGCTATTTTCAATTTGTGTTTTCCCAAATGAACGAATTGAAGAACCTGAAATTTTAAAATTTTTGTCTTCCGAAATGGCTGAGATAATATCTCGTTCACAATATTAGAACAGTTATACTGGGACACCCAGTATATCTACCAGTTCGCTATATTCTTCTTGTATTGTTTCCTTATCAGTACACTAGGAATGTGTCTGCTTTTGAGAACAAAAAATCGATTTTTTGGGGATTTGGCAGTTGATTTTCTTCTGAAAAGTTTTCTAATATCCATAATTTCCAAAAGTAAATCTATCATAAAAATATAAACATAAAAAGGAGTGATTCTCAACAAACAAAAAAAACGGGCAGTCTTTCTGGAATGCCGATAGAAGGGAAAAATGTAAGTAACTTGTGAATCGTATCGTCGAAGCATTCAATTATTATTTTCGAAATATTTTTGGCTTACAAAGAATTGTTAAGATCAAGGAGCAAGGAAAAATTGGTCATTGCTTACAAATCAGAAATTATTCGGAAATAATAATCTCACTAATAGGTCGACGCTCTACGATACAATTCACAAATTACTTGTATGTATATTTTTCTCCTTCTTGAAAATAAATATCCTGATTGGAGAATGGACAATAATTATTAAAATATGAGAGTAGGTGGACTTGCCCCATGAAGAATCCCACATCAAAAAAGCCGCCTAAAAAAACCTCCAATAAAACGATCATCTGCTAACGATTGCCGATACGCATGGGATAATTTATGAATTTATGACTTCTTTAGGGGCGCGTTGAGCACTCTCTTGGTAAACAAAAATCATGGGATTCATCGTCCCCAAAACTTTCCATCATTTTTGTTCACCCAAAAAGTACTAACATGCCTCAGGAAGTTATCAATTCATGAAATACTTCTGCCGATTACATAGTAAGTCCATTGTACAACAAATTAATGTTGTGAATTCAACACATTCCTTTTTTCCTTGTTCTTTGGATAAGAAAAGTTATATTGGGGGTGTTTTGCCGAGAAACGATAGATAGATCAAAATCTCAGGGAGGGCCACGGTCCCAACCCTGCCCCCCCCTGCGGGCGCCCAGGTTTGGAACAGAATCATTCTATGACAACCCAACGGTGTACCCGTGATCTTGCAAACAAGGAAAAGCCCAAGTGATGGGCCAACTTCTGAAATCTTGATTTTCAGGGAAACTTGAAGAACTTTGGGTGTTGGAATTCGACTACTTTGTTTTTTGGAGATTTTTTGAAAAGTCAAGTTGACAGATTGTAGTTTTTAAGAATCGTCACTTCTGTAATTTTGGACATAAAAGTTGTTGTTACCCGAAGTAGATTGAGGCTCTGCCTGAAGGTAAAGCCATATCGTAAAGAAGAAATCCTTTTAAGAAGATTTAAACGTTCAGTTCTAACATTTGGCGACCGTGACAGGACTCTTCTATTACAAATATGGAAAAAACCAAGAAAGCCCTATCTCTAAACAGAACAGCTTTTATCAGGATTAATGAAAAGTTGAAGGAAGAATTCTCCAAAGAAAAATACGACATCTCAGAAATACATGGTGACATCGAAGTTTTGGATGAAAGAATGCTTCAATTGTCCGAACTGAATCAACTAATGATTGATCTGATGTTGGATTCAGATGTTGACGAAGCAACAATGAATGCAGAAATGGAATTAATGGATACGATGAGCTATCAATATCATAAGATGAAATTTAGATTTGACAAGTTAATATGTCAAGGAAGCGGCTCCATGAAACCAGAATCGAAAAGGAATTTGAAGGTCCCCAAACTTGAACTTAGACAGTTTATTGATGGTATTCAAATTCGTGAAGGAACTGAAGCACTACGGGAGCAAGAAGAGCTTGTTATGGAACATTTTCCAACAACATTCAAACCGAGATATGATGAGAGAAATGAAGTGTGCATACCTTTGATCGAAGGTCATCCCCCCTCATCTATTAATTTCGATTTTTCCGACTCTTCAACTGAGAAAGAAAATTGGGAAACATTGATTTGGAACACCGAAGAAATAAAACGTTTTTCTGAACCTATAGACTGGTATCATGCATCTGGTGGAATGAATGCTGTGGATCCCCCAACTCGAGATTGTTCTCTTCAATCACTAGCTGATGAAAGATGGTGGGGGGATCCTCCTAGGTGGTTATGTGATCCGATGTCCCAATGGTTTAGGCAGAATTTTGGCATTGATGAAGAGGAAATAAGCTACGAAAAAGTGAAAATTGAAGGACCGAGCAGACTGCGAACAAAAATATCTGATAGATCTGATGCAGAGGATTTTAGTATGACATTCGTATTGCACACAAACTATGAAGTAAGGACACATTTGATTTACGAAGAGCATATCAAGATTTGTCATGTTGGAGTAAAAGTTTTGATGAGTATTCTCAGAGAGAATAAGAAGACCTGTAAAGGTCCCTAGCGTAATATTAAATTTGATTGTGTCATTAATTATTGTTGTTTTAATGACACAAGGTGGGAGTGTGTTGGAATTCGACTACTTTGTTTTTTGGAGATTTTTTGAAAAGTCAAGTTGACAGATTGTAGTTTTTAAGAATCGTCACTTCTGTAATTTTGGAAATAAAAGTTGTTGTTACCCGAAGTAGATTGAGGCTCTGCCTGAAGGTAAAGCCATATCGTAAAGAAGAGATCCTTTCAAGAAGATTTAAACGTTCAGTTCTAACATTGGGAATAAAAGTAGAGCACAGTTCTACCAGAACACAATTAATGGTCGCCATGACGCTTTGATACTTATTAATTGTAAATTATCTTAATTAAGTAATTATAAGTAGGTGTTGTTTACTTCGAGCCACTAAGTACGTTTATTACGAGTTCATAATTGCTTGGAAAGTCTTGCATCGGGCGTTTCGCGACACACTCCCACGTAAATCATCCCCGATATGATATACCGCTCAACTTCCGAAGCTTTTAGTCCCAGACAGTCATGTTGTTCCCAAGTTCATTAACGTGAAATATGCGCCGGAGGTGGTTTACGAAGAGGCGCCATTCCCAGATGTCTTGGAGACCGATCCAGCCGTTCCAGTCTGAATGAGTTCTATACAGCATCCCTGGCTGGCGCTACGCACGAACTGAAAACTGCTTATGGGACAGATCGATGCCGATCATCTCCATTCCGCCATAATTGGAAATCGCTGGCAATTTTACAAAAAGACGGATATTTCGAGATCGCTTCGTTGTCTCTGAAAGAGTGTTTCAGGGCGCAATGAAAAATATTGGAAATGAAATTGTCACAATCCTGCACCGGAGAAAAGAGAAAGAGGAACATGAAATAAAATGATACGAAAATGCGTCTGTGATACACGATATCAACTCATGACAAAAAATGAAACATCTTTTTCATATTCCATCACATTTCGTATCTCTCTGCATTTGGCGGATATACAGGGTTACAGGGTTGTACTGAATGTTTCTGAAGGATTTGAGTTAGTAAAAGAGTATCCGCAACCATTATGGAGCTCTTAGGATCCGTATTTTTATGTATCTAGTGTCAATTAATTTAAATGTTTGGCAAAATACTCGGGTTGTGAATTGGTGAATGCGCCGGGCCATCATGAAGTTTTCTTAAAATCCTTGTCCCGACTGACTTTTTCATTTTTTTTTTCTTGAAAAACTTCCCCAGACACAAAAAAAATCACAACAAAAGAAGAATTAGCGAAATAGGTTGACAACGCAAAACAGAAGGCTTCATATTTATTCATATACACGGGGTGTTTCCGAATTGATGCGAAAGATTTCAATGGTTGCTTCTTTAGAAAAAAGGGGGGTCTTTCAAAAAATTTTTCGTTCAAAACCCATTTTTCTCCAAGTAACTCTTCAAAATAAGGTAAAAAATTTTTTTCTATTCAATATATGCACTTTGAAAAAAAAATTAGATGAAGCAATTTAACAGATAACTGATACTAAGAAAATGGCAGTTTCAAGTTATTTTGTTAGCCTGAATTGGAATTATAGTGGGTTGAAAAAAACAAGCCTTATAATATTTGGCATCAGATCATTTTAATGCGCCTATATTTTTATTTTCCTATTGAAAAAAATTATTTAAAAAAGCAGACTCAAACTGCAATTTTTTTATGTTTTGATTTATCATAATAAAGTTGTTAGTATAATCACAAGGGAATAACATACTGCTAAGACTCTTCTTCAACAAATTCATAGAGGTTATGATTCATTAAAAAAAATTAAACAATCTGCTGTCAAATGAGGTCATATGACCAACATATTGTCCTAGTTTTCCCTAATTTTTAGACAGTTTTTTTTAAACAAACGACCCAGAACCTTTCTTCTTGGAAATTTCATCAGCTTTCTTGTTGCTCTGATGTATTTTTATCGTTAGTTCGATAGGGACCGAGATATTCACGAAAATTCACATTGGGGCAGTTTTTTAGCCCGCCTAGGGGACTTTTGGGATATCATTTGGGACAACGAGACCTACCCGAAAAGCCTTCATTTGCTTTTGTATGAATTGGTCCGAAGCAAAAGTCTAGTTTCAGTAGACTATACAGCAAGATGGAGCTACCCCTCATAGTTCCAAAGCCTTTACAGAATGGCTCAATGGAAATTTTAACAGAAGATGGATAGGGCGTACGGCCCAGTGTCATGGCCTCCAAGATCACCAGACTTGAATCCGTGTGATTTTTTTCTTGTGGGGTTTCATGAAACAACTTGTTTATGGCAGTGTCGTGAATAATGTGGACGAATTGCGATAACGTGTGGCAAGTGCGGTGAATTATATTCGGGATCAACCTGATCTTCTTGAAAATGTGAGACACTCTCTCCTCAGAAGAGCTCGGGCATGTTTGGATTAGAATGGTGGACATTTTGAGCATTAACATTGACTCTTAATGAATGTGGGAAGGTAGGGCTCCTGGGGCACCTAAAGCAATACTTTCGAAAGTGGTGTGGAAATTTGCTTGAATTAATAAGGATTCAAATTGAACACCTAAAGGTGAGCCTATTCATCGTTTAACTCCATTCTCAAACAAAGTCCGCAAGTTCCCTTATAATTCATAACCTTATAATTCCAGGACACAAATTTATTCGTGAAAATTTTCTACGTAACAACGTAGCAAAAATTGAACTCTGAAAATTTTCAACAGAGTTGCATTCAGCCAAGGTACCCTTTTAATATCAAATCACTCATAAACGGCGAATTTTACAAGGAAATATGAGGAATACTTTTATATTCCAAAATATTTATTGTTCAAAATTAGATTCTTTGAATTTCTAGTGTATTCTTGGAATATGATGGTCATAATAAGCAAACTGGCAGATGTTGGTGGAATTTTGTATACGGCACAGATTCATAACATTTCTGAGAAACTATATTCCGAAAATCATTCCATTTGATGAAATCATTCACGAAATATATTCGAAAATAAATTTTTTTTATGGATTTTCAACAGCGTGTATCTTTCGAACCAAGACGAATTGGAAAAAATGATACAGGAAAAATGTGTTTTTTTTGACCCCAGGAATCTACGGTTGAAATATATGTACAAGTCAAAGACTCACCCTGTATAGTTGTCCAATTAGTCTGTTTTACAAAGTTTGTAAGAGACAATGTTTTTTTTCTTCAAATTTCAATTTGAGAGCTCAAATGCAATTACTTTTAGTCCTAGGATTAAAATTGTTGCTATCGAGTAAATTTTTGTACGGTAAGGGAATTGATGGCTTTTGCACCTGAAAATAGTACAAAAATGTCTACATTTTTTGATGGTTCGAGAAAAAATACATTTTTTAAGTAAATAAAGGAGTTGTGATCATAGATCTATCTAATGAGGGGGAAGATGTTGGGCATGTTATCCACCCGAATCGAACGAAATTGAAATAATTGTAAGTGATCTATGAAAAATAATTAAAATTGAAAGATTCTCCTGACTGGTGGGGGTTAACCCCTTTCCCAATTACTCAACTGTAATTTTTATTCATATTTGATAACATATTTTTTAGAATTATAAGAGACTTTCTTGTTCCTGTATCATGTTATTTCAAGACATATGGGATTTATTTTGAGAATAATGCCTCATGAGTTGAACGAGTGGAAATACATAACTTATTAAGATTTATTTTTGATTATAACTCCCAGGTACTTGAAATATCTTTTCCGATTTATTAATGATTAGAACACATAAAAAAACTTCTCATTAATCATAAAATATTGAAATCCGTCTATCAGACGGATGTTCCTGAACACGCTCCATTTGGAGATGTTTCTTGTTAAGTGTTAATCACATCCATATAAGAATTTTTTATGCCAAATACGGTTATGCTCCGGCTCATTCGTTTCATCAAATTTTGAAAAATAAGGGATGAAGAATCACCCCTACCCTCCCTTTGCGAGTCGATGATATTTTGTGTGATTAAATACATCTATATAACACATATATGGTTATGCTCCAGCTCACGGTTTCTGTTTTATTGAATTTTTAAATGTAAGGGATGAAGAATCACCCCCGCCTCAATTTTTAAGTCAATGATATTTTGTGTTCTTAATGACATCCATAAAACAATTCACCATACCAAATATGGTTATGGTCCGGCTCACGGTTTCTGTTTAATCGAATTTTAAAATATAAGGGATGAATAATCACCTAATTCCCTTTGCGAGTCGATCATTTTTTGTGTGCTTAGTCACATTGATATAATAATTCAAAATGCCAAATATGGTCGGGCTACGACAAATAGATTCTGTAATAATGAAATACAAATATTCCGGAAATGAAAACTTCACCACTTCTCCGAAATAGTTTCTATAATTATGGAATGAACGCTCACGATCTATTTAGAGCAACACAAAATAGAGAAGATTTCGCCATGATTATGTCCAACCTTCGATATTGATTGAAGATGGTACCTTAAGAAGGAGAAGAATATTTTTTTTGTATGCCATTCTCTTTTTTCACTCTAATTCAATCAACTCTGAGATCCCCATATTCTGTACAAGCTCATACCCGCGGCTCCACTCGAGTTATATTTCAATTTGAAACGGTACTCATAGGTCCGCAACCCCACATTCATAACCTCGTATCGAAGGAGAGACAGGCACGTTTATACATGACAAAACGATGTCGCGTAGATTCAATAATTTCTTGTTCAAATTCACACTCGTTCAACCTGCTGTAACTTTCAACGTATCCATTAGAAAACTATACTGTAAAAAGGATTTTTCATCAGAAATAAATGCCGCAGATAAGAGTCAAATTAATTTTTATATTGATTCATTCCATGCCAGTCAAAAGCCCTCTTCAAATTGACCATTATTTTGGATCGAATTAAAAATGTTAAAAATGGCTATCGTGGGTTGTCTTCGGCACTTAGACATGCCGTCGCGAACTCTTTCATAGAACTTTTCGAGCACTACAAAATTGTCTTTGACCATGTTTCTCTATCTCTTATATTTTACGCAGCGTCGACCGTAAAAGCCGGAAAGTAACGGGATTTTTCATGAAAAATCGATATTTCTTCTTATTTCTTCGTTATATAGGGATGAACCCTACATGAAAACCTCCAAAAACAAATTCTCCACAATATAGTGAAAGTTTCATCAAAATCTGGTTCCTGAGAGGACAAACAATCACACGGAAATTCACATTTATAATATTAATATTAGTATGGATAGCAAACTGTAACGTAATTCCAATGTTAATTTTGTCTTCCGTCCTTACGCCATTGATGACCGAGTTTGGGTGTGTTCGACAAATGGTCTGCTGGAAGAGAGTCTGCCAAGCCAAGTGCACACCGATATAAAACACGGGGTAAGAAGGACTATTGTAAGTGTATTTAAAGTGTATAAAGATGAAATCATCGCATTTTGAGCAAAAGTTAATCCAGTATGGACAGTTCTTAATGAGACACCCTGAATATTCAATTGATGAATAAACGACGAAGCTGAAATGCTCTTGTCTGGTGTTCCCTTCACGGAAATCCACCTCATCAAAATTCAAGGAATAATCTATTTATGTAACAATACATCATATTCATCCGTTTCCTTGAGCATTTAAGGTCAAAATTAATATCTGGGTGAGATGAGGACATGGCTGCATGCGGTGTTATAACAATTTCACCGCTTGTTACGTGCATTGCCGATGTTTCACATCAGGCATCGGGAATAATAGTTTTCCTGTATGACGTGAAAACACTTGATTGGAACGAATTAGATAGGAAATGCTGGTCGAAATAATCATTTTAGTAAATCATTTCTGATGATTAACCTTGGCGATGGAAAATTGAAAAATCAAATTTCAACTCGTGTTTACATATTTCAGATAGTGCGAAATATGAAAATGGATTAGACGATCGGTAATTATCTGACATCGATTTTCTAGTTCGATAATCCATGATACAGAGAAATATTCACGTAATTCGAGATGAAAGCATTCTGGTTTGAGCATATTAGCCGAAATCGGTAAAGAACTAGTGGACACCATGTTTGCAGATTTAGCCAAAGCGAAATGTAGTAATGAAAAAGATTTGCTGAGCGAGCCAAGGAAAGGAAGTTCAGATAATGTTCCGCTAGATGCCATACTTCTGTAGTAATCAGTATGTCTTCTCGTATTGCAGTGTCTACGTGGTACTGACGAGCTCTAATAAGAGCGCACTACTATGCTCTGATGAACGCATTTCTCGCTCTGGCTGTTTTGTAGGAGTCCGTTACCGACTTTAATTATTTTATCGTTCATGGCTGAGATGACCCCTGAAGCTTTTCCTTTTACAAATATTTTCTAACATTTCCTCGGATTGAAAGTGGTGAATTTTTCTAAATAAAAAAAAATAGCTCACGAGTGAACTGACTTGTTCCGTATTTGATCAAAAGACATTTCCATTTTTCATTTAAAATACAAAGCTTAGGCCAAGCAAATTAGACTGTTGCCTGGAAATAATTGGTGGAGTTCTGGAAACTGTTTAAATCATTTATTTAGGCCTCTAATAAGAGTAGTTTGAGTTTTGCTCCAATTTCCCAGTGTAGCGTATGTCGTGACATTCGAATTAACTCGAAATTTTCGGACTATTTTAGGTTTTTTTCGAATAGCTCCTAAACTAAGCACTTTATCAAAAACTTTGTTATAATCAAAAGTGTTCAGCGTCAGATTCTGCTTCTAAAAAGTACTACGATATTATATTTTCAATTGGTAGTTTCATAGAAATCATACGTCAAAATATGGCAAATTTTTACACTTTTCGAAAAAACATCTTTGGAACTATAAGCTTTAGAACGAAATGTTATAGAATGTACTGAATATAATGTTGTAGTACTTTTTAGAAGCAGAATTGAATGCTCAACATTTTTGAATATCACAATGTTTTTGATAAATGGCTTAGTTTAGAAGCTATCTTGAGGTTTTTCGAACGTCACGACGTACGCTCCACTGGGAAATTGGGGCAGAGCTCAAACTATGTACTCTTATTAGAGGCCTCAACGAATGGTTGAAACAGTTTACCCGAACTCCACCAATATTATTTCCAGGCACGCCATTTTTTTAAGCTAATCTGCTTGGCCAATATATCCTTTACCTTTTTTTATCCATAGCTTCGGGTTTTCAAATCGATGGAATAAATTTCTATCGATCTTGGCTATAACTTTTCACTTCAAAACATTCAACAACGCAATTATAAATTATGTTCATTACTTTATCCACACTGTAGTTTACCTCGAACTAATCCATATGCGATATCGCCAATAGGGGTATTGTTTCTATTCCTTCAGGAGAAAAATAATATCAAAATCAAGACATTTCTTTCGAATCTCTGAAATTTTCAAAGAGCTGCTGTGAGTCAAATGGAAGTTAGGATTTAATTTATTCCACCCAACTCTAGTGATGAATCAATCGGATGTTGGTTACGTAAAAAGTGGCTGGTATCTTCACACTGGTACTCCCACAAATGCATCCAGAATTTGTTGCTATTTATAGCTATATAATAGCTGATGCGAATATTTCTTATCGATTGAAATATATTATGGAAATTCACTGTATTTCTCTGAAATTTTGATTAATTATAACATAAAGGCCCCTGCGTGAAACTTGTGCACTATTTTGTCAGGGGCCTCCTTATATTACTTAAAAAAATTTTCGAATTGATTTTTGTTCCAGAAACTCTGCCACCACCTCCTTTGTCCACTTGTCGAGCTCCTCGTCAGATGAAATCTTTTTCCACCCATGTGCTTCTTCAGTGATCAAATGGTATTCTGAAGGAGCTAGATCGGGGGAATATCTCAGCACGATTGGTCATCACCTTGTCGTGGTGTGCGAGCTTAAGTAGTTGTGATGAATCCTGAGAACCATGTTTTTAGGACGAACAACGAAACCAAGAACGGCCAGACCCCATTTCCCAATGTAACCCCAACAACATAGGTTAAGTGTGTTTCAGAAAAATTTCAAGGCACCAAGAAGCAACGAAGGAAGAAAGGAAGACGCCAATTCTAAACGAAGCGCCAAGCTGACTACACGAAACTGAATTCTTCCCAATTCCAGGGCTCGTGTCTAGGCGATCCCAGGCCAAGAGGGTCTAGGAATAACCGGAGACCGAGCTAACAAGCAAAGGCTTCGAGTGATGGGCAATTGAGAGAACGGCGTAGTGACTATGGCCCTATTGACTCCTCGAATCCTCGGACACGGGGCAGACTCAAAGAATACTGTTAGCACAAAATGCAAGCTTGCACCGCTAGAACGAACAGGAGTGTGTGACTGGCAGACTTTGCCTTCCCCTCTGAGAAACAGTCTGAAACAGTCCAGGGGCCGGACCCAAGCTGCAGGTAGGACTCCATCCACAGTACTAGGACTTTATTGGAAACCTCGAATCTCTGGATGGGATGACCGAATAAGTGATAATAGTACTCTGCCGATACAGAACTCTCATGGCTCTATTCTCAAGAGAGCCAGGAGCGACCATGTGAACATTTGTATATTGTCATATGAACTTGGCCAGTTGGAATAAAGTTAATATTTCTTCAACCTGTAGCTCAGAATGAAAAGAATAATAATTTATTAATCCTCAGAACCACATATTTACACAATAAATATAAACAGGTATAGGATATGTCATGAATACAAAAATTAACTATTATGATCGAAATATTCCTCAACAGAGTAAAAGCATTTAGTCGATAAAAACAGTTCGACAGATTTATTGAAATATCTTATATTTTCAATTCTACTTAACCCAATTGGAAGTGCGTTATACAGGGTGTTTCAAAAAAAGGAAGCACCTTTCTAAGATAGATAGAAAGCTGAAAAATAATAGGGGTTTGTTCAGTAAAAAAATTTCGTGTTTTGAAAGCTAATCCATTTAATGAATGAGTTTTGATCTCTGACTCTCATGGAGGGCGCTAGTAACACGGTTCGTACCAAGTTGTTTGTAACATAACTTTTTTGATATTAGATTTATTGAGCCAAATTTCGAGCGATCTTGAACATCATTCAATTTTACACCAAAATGGTACTCTTGATGAAACAGGATGCTATGCACCGTTTTCGGAATATTTCGAAATGAAAATTATGAAGTAATAATCGATGCTGGTATAGAGTAATGATGAATGTATTAATTGAGCAAGAAATCACAAGATAATAAAGAAAAAAGGCTTAAAAATTAAAAAAAAAAATCAATTAGAGTAGGTGTTCAAAATGTCCTCCGTTTCCAAAATACACAAATCTATCCTTTTTTCTAAAAAATCCATTGATCTTCTCAATGCTTAGGAGTCAGCTATGAGGTCATTGAAGTGTCGTTGAATTCTGTCCTTCAATTCTTGAGGTAAATTTACCCCTGTTGCATAAATTTTTTTCTTCAAGGTACGACCAAACTGTGTAATCCAAGGGATTGAAATCGCATGATCGAGGAGTCTTTCGCACCTCTACCAATCCATCGATTCGAAAAATGGTTACTCAACCGATTACTACACCTTCTAACCATGTGGCGTGGAGTTCCATCGTGCTTAATAATTAATAATAATAATTAATGACTTTATCAATACCTTATACCAGCATCGATTATTGCTTCATGATTATCACATCAAAATATTCCGAAAACGGTGCACAGTATCGAGTTTCATCAAGAGTACCTTTTCGGTGTGAAATTGAATGATGTTGAAGATCGCTCGAAATTTGGCTCAATAAATCTAATATCAAAAAAGTTATGTTCAAAACAACTTGGTACGAACCGTGGTACTAGCGCCCTCTATGAGAGTCAGAGTTCAAAACTCATTCATTAAATGGATTAGCTTTCAAAACAAATTCGTATGAAATTTCATCACAATGTTGCCAGTAGTTTCGGCAAAATCGTTAAAAATGCGTCTATTTTTTTTCTTTTTCAACGCCCTGTATCTTGAATACTGATGGCGATACGGACATTTTTTACTGAACAAACTCCTACTATTTTGCAGTTTTCTATATAGCCTAGATAGGTGTGATGAGGAAGAGTTAGATCATGTGATTGCCTAGTTGAATAATCATGATTAAAATTCAATGATAGAAATTTATCTAAGTTTACTCAAACAAATTTCAGTAATTCATATACAGGGTGTTTCCTTAACATGCGGCAAAAATTCAGGGGGCTGTTCCTTGGACTATTCTAAGAATATTTTGTCCTTTGATGATTTTTGAAAAACCTCTTTGTTTCGAAGATACAGGGCAAACAAAATTTTAGATAATAACATTTTATTATGAAAAATTACATGAAAATTTAACTTAACCTACAAAAACTGTTGAAAATGACCACCTCCAGCCAGCATACAAGCATCCAATCTTCTCCTCATTGACTGCCGAACCCTTTCAAAAACACCAGGATCATTTCTTATTAAGTTACACCCAGCAATGATCCGATTTCGCAAGTCTTCCACATTTTCTACTGGAGTGGTATAAACTAATGATTTTAGATGGCCCCATAGGAAATAATCTAAGGGGTTTAAGTCCGGGGAACGAGCAGGCCATAAATGAGGTCCACCTCTTCCAATCCAGCGATCTCTTTCATGTAATTTTTCATAATAAAATGTTATTATCTAAAATTTTGTTTGCCCTGTATCTTCGAAACAAAGAGGTTTTTCAAAAATCATCAAAGGACAAAATATTCTTAGAGTAGTCCAAGGAACAGCCCCCTGAATTTTTGCCGCATGTTAAGGAAACACCCTGTATACAGATCTGCAATAAAATAATGGAAACATGCGAATCTCAATGTTGAATTCGAATGAGTTCCGACTATAGTAGAACAGTGGAATAATCGAAACCTCATTGCGATTCGATAAAAAATGAGGGACTGGACTGTTGGAATGGCAAATCTTGGGGATATCTACCGTCAGTTTGACCGAGTTGTGGCTGGTCGCTCGGCTCGATTCGGGCCCAGTCGGTGTCCCGACTCTCGACGCCGGCCAGCCAGGTATGGCCGAGTATGGTGTATCACTCCTGCCAGGAATTGCCATTCCAACAGTCCAGTCCCTTATTTGTTATCGAATCGCAATGAGGTTGCGATTATTCCACTATTCTACTAGACTCGGAGCTCATTCGAATTTAACAGTAAGATTCGCATGTTTCCATTATTTTATTCCAGATCTGTATAAATACAGGGTAAAGGTAAAATTTTAAGTCTCCTGAATGAAGGTCTACAATATGTTTGTTCTTAGGGAAACTCCACGAATAAATCTGACTGCTTTTTTTTGTTGCTTGAATACAGTCTCACTATGGCCAAGCAGCACCCCAAAACGAAATACTAAAATACCATAAGTTATTCTAGAACGAAAGTGGCTGGAGTAATAAGACATGCATGTATTATCATTCGTAGTAGCTCTTAATCCAGATATTGCATAACATGCGGAAGATAATTGGGAGCAAAGGTTGTTAATGGTTGAATTTAAACGTTGAAACCTCTGGATCAACTTCGAATAATACCGCATTTTTTGGTGATATTTGTTCAAGGGACATTAATTTTATTGTATCTCATGCCCAACCCTCTATAAAACTTTGAATGTAGAACTCGCTGACTCGTGGATAATGATATAATAATCGGTTATCTCTGCAACCGTAAACACGTCGTTCTGAGTATACACAACTATTCAAAGAAATGAAGTGGTTCATTTCTCTGAATAGTTAGAATGTTAAAATGGGCATTCGCCTACGAGGTGGCCTTGCTATTATTGGAAGAAAATTTGATTGTCGGAGATGGCTTGAGTCGAACAACTTTGTGGTTTCTGACTGGGATTCCAAAAAGATCACGAACCCACAAAATAATGTGTAAATACAATACAAATAGAGACGCGGGAATTGATTGATGCAAATAAATGTAGATCAGATATTCTTTTCCAGAAATGATTTAAATACAGCTTAAAAGTTTCATTCGATTATTGATTGCGGAATAATTAAATTAGGCTGCGTTACTATTCCAGATTGACAAGATTAACGAATGTAAATTTCAAATCCAACTGTTCATTGCGATATTAGTGATATTTTTATGAAGAAGAATAAATACTAGAAAATATGTTGAGGTGATTGTGGATTCACAGTAGAAGGGCCTTTCTTCCATGATTCAAGAAAAAATTTTAATTATTTTTTGTTTCAGAGACTAGGAGAGAAAGCCCTAAAAAAAACTTTCACAGAAATGCAAAGACCTCCAATAATTATTCAATAACAATTCAATAGATACTGTTTTTAGAAAGTATTGTCGACTCGCAAGATATTTGCAAATGAAATTAAAAATGTATACGCCGAGGCCTCGAGGGCTTAAAGGAGAATGCGATAAAAAATTTTGCGTGATTTGTTATTGTACCCTTGAAAAAGCATACTTTAGACAACGCATATATTCGAGAATTACTCCCCTGACGTCGGCTTCTGGGAAAGCCTGCATATGTCCCCTGCTACTTACATTGGGGGTGGAAATATAAAGAAATTTGCAGTATTGTTTGACTAGCGATGGATAATTTCATGTCTGGTTATTCCATCATCAAGACACCCTAACAATAATTTGTCAAAAAAACTAAGACTTCTTGTTCAGAACCATTTGACATGTTCTTCATGGTTCATTTTTTCAATTGATAGTTCTTTGACAATTTCGAGATTATCCCGAATTTCTGACTGAAAACAGACTTGCAGAAACGGCTGAACTGTTGGGACAATGCAATTTAAAAATTTATTTAAAATAGGTTGTTTCTAATAACCTTTTTGCGAGTCTATTTAAATATGAACCTTCATATAATTCAACCGCAAAAAACATTATCCTACTTATGTCAGTTGGTTTTAAAAAATGGAAGGGGTAGGTATGGCGATCCTGCCGACGATAGGGTCAATATTTCGGTCGAAGATCCGGGTGCAGTCGAATCTAGAGAAATACTAAAATCCCGTCCGGACATCTAATGCCGATACGTTCCATCCCTAGATAGCACCATTGAAAATCCTCACAGAAGGGTTTGAGTTGGCAACATTTTGTTTATAATTATAATTGTTGAGTATTTGATTTTCTGGGATCTATCTTAAATATGTTGTTTATTTCAAACTTGAATACATCCGTTTCGGGCCAGAGCCCTTTTTCAATGTCTGAAAAAATAAAATACGATAAATTATAGACGATCACAATAACAATACATTTTCTGAGACAAAGGCTCATTACCTTTCTGAATTCTTCATTCTTTTAATGTATATCGACCTAGCGTGCAGATGGTATTTGCTTCAATTTGTTGCTTAATTTTCAAAGTTATCAGTGCTGAGATGTAAATCATCTCCAAAAATTTTCTCGTTTTTTTATTTTTTTCTTGTTTTCCCGAAGTCGAATGTGTGACTCTGTTCTGTTGCGTGTTTGTGAAGGGATGTCCCGGATTATGAATAGTTGTTACATTTTTTAAATAGTTTCAGGCTTTCACGACCGTATATATTGACATTAAGAGAGTCTTCCGGGCTTATTGGCCGTGGTCTATTAGGAATTATTTCACCTAACGTTTCGCCCACAACTGCGGTAGGCATCTTCAGAGGATTCTTGGTCTGAGATTGTACCTCGACCGCTGAATTTCCGAAAGTGATGCTGGATTCGATCCGTTGGCCCACTTATACCCTGATCATTGGCGGGAGAAGGTAGTGGGTTTACGCGCGCGATGTTGATTAGTCCATCGCTTCCACTTCGTATTGGCTTGATTTTGGTCTTTTCCAACACCGCCAACCATGCGCTATGTACCAAAGATAGATAGAGCCCGACGATTGTGCGAACCGGAATTTCTGGAGGATGAACTTGAACATCTACAGCATGCATTCGTCGCTAACGGATATAATGCTAAGGAAATTCAATAAGACCAAGACTTTCCACACGTGATGATAACACATCACAACTCACCCCCAATGGAAGAGCCATCTTACCATATATCCCCAAGGTCACCGATAGAATTGGTAGAATACTAAAAGGGCCACAATATAGAGACTGTCTATAAGCCAACTCAAAAACTTGGCCAAATGATCAGAACTACCAAAGATAAAGTCGACCCACTCTCTCAACCCGGTATTTACAGGATACCTTGTGACTGCGGCAAAGTCTACATTGGTACAACGAAGCGAAGTATCAATACGAGAATTAAGGAGCATGAACGATGCTGGCGACTCAATCAGACAGAAAAATCCGCACTAGCGGAACATGCTCTGACAGATGGACACAATATTGTTTTCTCAAAGGCAGAAGCTATTTCAAACATCAAAAGTTTCTATCCTAGGATGAACATGGAAGCCATTGAGATATATAAACATAAGAACAATATGAACAGAAGGGAAGAAACTCCTTTGGTACATAGCGCATGGTTGGCGGTGTTGGAAAAGACCAAAATCAAGCCAATACGAAGTGGAAGCGATGGACCAATCAACATCGCGCGCGTAAACCCACTACCTTCTCCCGCTAATGATCAGGGTATAAGTGGGGCCAACGGATCGAATCCAGCATCACTTTCGGAAATTCAGCGGTCGAGTTACAATCTAAGACCAAGAATCCTCTGAAGATGCCTACCGCAGTTGTGGGCGAAACGTTAGGTGAAATAATTCCTAATAGACCACGGCCAATAAGCCGGAAGACTCTCTTACTGTTACATTTTTTTTTAATTTTTTTATATATACATTGTTCAACCCGAGGTTCAACCAAACAAACAACGAACAGTAGTAGCAGAAAACACCAAGACTTGCGCTGCCGTTCGAAATGTTGTTGCATCGGGGCCCCGGCTAGTTTCTGAACTGAAGGATGAATTTGTCCACTTTTGAGCTGCAAACGCAGATTATGTAAATGGGCATTGAAATTCAGGGAGGAACTAATTATGTTTTAAAGAAGAAGAATCGAAAGTAGCACCCAATTTTTTCAATTTTTCATGATTATTAACCCTTTCCAGCCCAGTGATGCCATTTGGCATCATCATAAATAAGTGCTTCTACTAATCCCTAGATGTTACTGAAAACCTTCTTGTTGATATTTCTTATTCCTAGAAAGCGCATTATTTGTATGGACATCAAAAATTTCTAGTATAGAGTTCTCTATTTATTTTTATCCACATTTGCAAGTTTGCATTTCCTACTGCTGACATAAATTAGTGAACAGTGAACTTTCTAGCATTATTACTCTCAAATTGCGCTATATGCAGACTTGAGAAAAATCGAGGTGGGTAATGATGCTTTAGTTTATTCAATAATAGTTTTTGTTTATAGAAATTAGCATCATAATTTACCCCACCACCCCCAAAAAGTTATGATTCCATTTGGAATCATTGGGCTTCATACCATACAGATATTGTCTTCCGTATTGAATATATATTTGAATAAAATATTCATAATAATAATATCATATTTGTAGAAATAACATTGTATTTGTAGAAATATTTTTTTATCAATTCTCGTTGAAATGACGTGTGTTGGGTTGATGGAAAAAGAAGAAAAGCGTCTACTTCTAATTCTGGAAGGAGATATTTCAGCCATTCAGTAAGAAAACTCTGATGAAGATGTAGAGGTTGATGTAGAAGACAAGGAAGACATTTCTCTTCGAGAAGAAAGTCAAATACAGATAGGAGAAGCTGCTTGTTGTATTGATTGTGAAGTGGGAGGGAATGTTGGGGACTCAGAAGATTATAGTTCGTCGGATGATATTCCACTTGCCCGATTACCTAATCTCCTGAAAAAAAAAAACAATCCAACTTATCGATGGCGAAGGAAAGATATGCGACAACTAGATACAATTAGCAATAATTCTTTTTCCAAACCCCATTCTACTGGAATGACTTCTCTACAATTCTTCTTCTTCATGTGCCATGTCAGTTTTCTCAGATGTTGGCGATCACCATTGAGAAGGCTTCTCGATCCTGAGCTAAATGCAAAAGTTGTCCTGTATTTCTTATTCCGGTCCACTCTCGAATATTTTTGAGTCAGGAGGCTCGCCTTCTTCCAACACCCCTTCGTCCCTCTATTTTCCTGCTGATTTTCATTTGTAAAATGATATAATAGCAAATATTGCTTATCGAACAAACTTTATTCTGTTCAACAAACTCAAACATCTTTGAACACAACAGAAAAAGAAATGGGAATTCACATTCAGAGTAAAATTATCAAAATGCCAAGTTACCTAATGTATTTGGCGGAAGGTACAAATATCCCTCAATCGCAGATGTGATGTCGCGTAATAGATTCGATAATTTCAGAAATATGATTTATTTTAATGATAATTCCCAAATGACGCCTTGGCGTAGTCCAGATTATGAAAAATTGTTCAAGATTAGGCCGGTGATAGATGGGATAAGGTCTAACTTGGCGAAGCTGGAACCAGAAGGGTTCAATTCAATTGAAAAAATTATGATCCCCTTCAATGGGCAATCATCTTTGAAACAATTAATGAAAAATAAACTTCATAAATGGGGAACAAAAATGTTTGCCAGAGCAGGCAAAATGAAAAGGTAATTTTTTTTTTGTCAAATGAATATTTATACTGTTGGAATATTAAAAAATTTTAATTTCTTCGATGTTTGTGTAACTCTCAATGATGCCATGTGGCATCACGAGTCCTGCAAGGATCAGGACACTTCTTAACATAAATTACTCATATATTTGTGTTTTTGGAGCTTATCTGAACTTATTTCGGTGGGTAATTATTTTTTTTTCCTATAAAGATAATTCGGGCTGGAAAGGGTTAAGATGAAAACATGAAACCTCGCTTTTATTATTAGGACACTGGAGCAACTTTAAAAAATAATTTTTCAGAATTGCCAAATATGCGGAAAGGGTACTATCTATGCTCTGAAAATCAGAATGATGAGAAGCTAGAGCAGTGGTTCTTAACCTTTTTCGCTGGCGACTCAAAGTACGAATATATTTGAAGTTCGCGACCCTCATCAAATTTTTCAATTTATTTTCCAGTGACAAATACTAAAATGATATATTATGTGAAGTTTTACCATTGCTTTAAATCCGTTTAGGGGATTTCCGCGACCCAACACAAAACCTCTCGCGACCCTAATTTGGGTCGCGACCCGAGGTTAAGAAACGGTGAGCTAGAGCAATATCATCAGGAAAAATGAAATTTTCCGAAGAAATAGTTTGAGCTAGACCGATGCAAAGCCAGAATAGCCCGTTTATTCAGGTCTAATTTATTTTTGACCACAATCAGAAATGACCATTTGTCTTCGAGATACCGCATTTTGAATGCAAAAGGACCCTTTTTCACTCAACTGCCGATATCTCAGGAACTACTGGAGGCCTATCAAACCGACAGCCGGTTTCTTTTTCCGCAGAAAATTTCCTACAAAAAGTATCATGTTTGATTAAGAAATTGAGAAAAAAGTTTTTTCACCTGTAACGGTAAGAAAGAGCAAGAAAATGCAATTTCCCATTTATTGGTTAACGGACTGAATCTTCGTCGATATTGGAGGGAAAGCTAAGATTATTAGAAAATTTTACAGCCTAATGTGCCCCAAAGTCCCCCTAAATAGGTAGATCGATCGGTGAAGCGGTTTTCCTGGACCAATCGATTGAAATTTCGAAAGAATTAAGGGAATAAGGTTTTTGTTTCTTAAACTTGAGCTAATCTTTTTGAAAATTATTAATTCAATTTTTTCAGTCATTAGTTCATTATATATTTTTTTGAAGATCGAAGAAAATATAAAAATTTTTTTTTATTCCGAAAAAAAATTTTGAAGTTTGAATAAAAAACTATTTTTTCGTTTTCTGACGACTAAAATTTTATTGATTGGTTTACCGCCAGATCAGCGTTACCCAAAGCATACCAGGTGGAGGTTGCATGCTCGGATTTACGCTCTTTTTGTGCTCAAGTACGTGTGTTCATGATTCTTCAGAAATCAGACCCTGTGGTTCGTCAGTTTCACATTATTCGACGACTCAAAACGTATTGTTTAAAGAGTGTCTTTATCAGTGTTGTGTGAGTAATTTTTAGAAGAAATGAATATTTTATGAGAACGAAAAAATTCTATCGCTCATTTTTTTTGCAAGAAAAATTTCTCAAAAATTACTAAAATTTGTAAAGATTGTTTTTACGATTGAAAAAAAACAGTTGAATTTTATTCTGAAAATATAGGAAAAAAAATTTTCCAGTGAGTATTTCTATTTTTTTTTTGGATATTTTCAGAACATAATTCACCAGTTTTTTTTCTCAATTTTTCCATAACCTCCAAAACATTCAAAATTGAGTAAAAAGTGAAAAAAATCAATAATTGATTCTTGAAAAGAAGATGTCAACTTTAAGGAACGAAAACCTTGTTCCCTTAATTTTCTCAGAATTTCAATCAATCGGTCCAGGAAAACCGCTCAATCGATCGATCTAGCGATTTGTAAGGGTCTTTGAGGTACATTAGGCTGTAAAATTGTCTTATAACCTTAGCTTTATCCCCAATATTGACGAAGATACAGTCCGTTAACCAACAAATGACAAAATGGCATTTTCTTGCCCTTTTTTCACATTACCGTAACAGGTGAAAATTTTTTTTTTATCAAACATGAAAAATTTTCGTGGGAAGTTTTCTGCAGAGGGAGAAACCAGCTCTCGGTTTGCTAGACCTCCAGTAGTTCCGGAGATATCGGCAGTTGAGTGAAAAAAAGGGTCCTTTTGCATTCAAAATTGGATATCTCTAAGACAAAAGGTCATTTCCGAAGGTATTGAAAAACAAATTAGAGCTGAATAAACAGGATATGCGGCCTTCACATCGGTCTAACTCAAAAACTGACTTCTTCGTAAAAATATCATTATAAGCAGTTTCCATTTTCTTCTTATACAGGGCCCGAGGAATGATAACATCTCCAAAAAGTGCACATTTTCGTTTTCGCCCTGTATTTCAGAAACAATGGTAGTTGAAATATTTCTGTTTGTGGATTCAAAAGTTTCACTAAAGTGACACAGGGTCACAGAAACCGCATGTCTCTATTTTCAATAATAGCTGAGATATAGTGCAGTCTCAACCAATTTGGGACACAGTGTACTAAGCTTGAAACGACTGTACTATATGATGAAGAAATTAATGAAACATATCAGATGATGATGAAGATTAATAATAAAACTAATTTTTTCATTCCTTCAGACGAACACATATATAAATTTCAGCCTTACAGAAAAAAGTTAATTTTTGTTCATATTTTACACCCTTTTCGATTCGCCTGGTAGGAACTTGTGCTCGTCGAAATCGCCTGTCAATTTTTTTTCAACTTTACAATGAATGAACAAAATCGTATGAAAGTTTCAAGCTTACAGGAACAAGTTAATTTTTTCAATTTTTTTTACACTTTCAAAGATATTGGGGTTGATGACGTGCCAGGCGATGATTTCCGTCCTCAGTATGCTATGAACTACCACTCTAAGAATTTCTAGCCTTACAGACAAACCGTTAGTCGGAGGGTTCACTAGCTCTTGGATTAATGCCTCTGCTCTGCTATGCTCAATATGCGACGTGCTATAATATCGCGCTTGTTACAAAATCTTCCGCTACACCAGGCTATGCCCGTTCGTAGTTGTGCTGCATTCAATATGCTGTCGTCCTTGGTTCTTGTTCTAGTTTCATGGAGAAGGATAATAGTATATTCTAAAACAAGTTGCAGAATGACCTTCTATTCTAACACGAATGCGAAATTCGAAAACGAGCGACGAAGGATCGAGTTTTCGAAAGCATGAGTGTTGGAATTGCCTTCTGCAACGAGTATTAGACAATATTTTCTCTATTTCAGTCAAGTTTTGTGAAATACTCTCGAAATTCAAATAAAAATTCAGATTAGTGACTTTTCTATTGCATCTTGGCAATTGGTGTGACTTATGAAATTTGACAGATGGCAGAATTTGAATTAATTTGATTTGAAAATTGAGACGATCGGAGGTCAGTACTAAAAACCACAAAACGAAAAATATAACTGAAAACAATGCTGTAATGAGTTTCATTACAGCACTACTTTTAGAACTGTAATGAACTCATTACGATACTGAAACAGAGAAAATATAAGTACATATTTTGTGTGCTTCGAACTCGGTTTCTAACAACATAAATCCAATCTGTGTTATCATGACCGAAAATAATAGTTGCAGACACGGCAGTAAAATATTTGTCCATTTTTCTTCATTTCTACCTTCATTCATAACTACATTTGAATATTTCGATAATAATGAAGAATATTCCGAAAATAATAATGAAGAATAATTTCCACGAATTTCTGGATCAGATTCGATTAATGCAAACTACAGTACTGCGTACTGCAAGAAATCAAAGTCAAAAAAAACATCAAAGTTGTTCGGGCAAACTTCAACAGACCGTAACTTCGAGATAAATGGTCGAACAAGAAGTAACGAAAAAGGATATTGTATCTCCAGGTTTCTAGTTTTTGAATTAGAGCCTTGACATTGTTGTAGCAGCAGCAGTTTGAGAAATCTCAGAAAAACCAACAACAAAAAAATTTTCCAAACTTTTGAGTTTTTCCTTTTGGTCCACGTGAGTGCATAATTCTTTTTGCTTAACCAATATGACATTCGGATACTTTGTTCATTTGCATTAATTTCCTCTTTTCATAGACCCTCCAACGGGTATTCATTGCTTTTTCGAAAAATATGAATTTGAAAATGCAACAAAAAGGTGGCTTCTGCTGGTTTTTTTGAAAATCGGTTTCGCTGGCAATTTCCTTTTTCGATATTTCTTTGTACGACCATTTGTTTCGGAATGAAGGCCTGTTGAAAATTCCCCAATTTTTTCTAGTAGTGTATAATGTGGAATGAACCAATTTGTCTGGATGAGTTAACATACGATCCGTTGATCCGTATTATTTTTAATTTGTCAAAATATGGAGGCACTAGAAATTAGATTCTAAAACGACAGATGATGAAACAAATACCAAAAACCCATTTGTGATTCAGAAATTTTGCGCTATGTGAACCCAAACCCTTTGGTTTGTCACGCAGAATAGAGCGCGGGTACATCAGCTAGTTGGTCATAGGGTAAATTTCAACCCTGATCCCAATACTACTCTACAAAGATTATAATAACCTTCCAGTGCTTGTGGCACGAAAATATATTCCTTTATCATTCACAAATTATTTACGGCTAACCCTCGTACTAAAGTCACCTTTATGAGGTCGTAATTATTTTTAAACGTTGCAACATAGATTTCGGGCTACATCGAGATTAGCGAAAAATATTAGCATAAGGACAATGGTAGGAAACGACACAAAACTCATTAGATTGCACTTTGCAAACATGAAAATTCGTAGATAGTACCTGTGGCGATAGACATCAAAGATTCAAATTCAAATTGGAAAAAGTTTTTTTGCAATTGTGAAATAAAATACTATGATACCGTTCCTGGTATAACTTATGAGGAAATTTTACACAGGGTGTCTGAAACAGGGCTTCGAAGTGAGCCTTAATGAAACTATGAAATCTCTTTTTTTTTCAAAAGGTAACGATATCATTTTGTAATTCCAATCGATTGCTCGTCAAAAAATAGTTAGAGTGTGCCAAACATTTTATGCCTTTGAAATCAGTAGTTTTGCAGTTATCGAACAAAGAATTCAAATAGGGTGTTACATTTGAAATAACGAAGATCGCATTCGTTTCCGGTAGAACCGCAAAGGATATTCTGCTTGAAAATATTTTACAATTGAAGCTCAAGTACTCTAAACAAAAATCCAAAATCTTGAATTTGTATTGTAATTCCTTCCTGGAAAAGTTCGTATGAAACACTTGAAAAAATCAGCCTGTAAAGTAAGTCTTTGACTGGTACATTATAATTTAACAGAAGATGCCTGCGGTCAAGAAATGATTCACGTAATTAAATTTCAGCTGCATTTTTTCGAAGTTTTAGGCTAATACTCAGAAAAAACTTAAGGGGCTTGTTTCCAGGGGTCGCATAGCTCATTATGAAAGTTCAAAATGGCTTAACCTTTTTCTCTAGGCCAAATCTCGAAATTAGCATTACTCTTTCAACTCGAAATGTTAATATAATATATGTTAAAATAAAAAGGATAAGTAGCAACATCCAAAATATGAAGATCTAGTATTAACAGTGCAGCTTCTCGATCACTTTTGTGATCAAATACTTACCTCGGCAAAAAATGCATCCATGAAACCATCCCTGCCTTCAACATTGACGGCAACATCATCTGGACCCACATCATCGTCGTCACTTTGGGCCTACGAGAAATACGAAAATTTCAAATTTGTTTCAACTTCAAAACAATTGTAGGGGTGGGGTATTGTCATTTATGACAAATCTATCATTCACCTAACCTAACATTGATCAATTATTTTAGGATTTCATAAATTTAATTGAATCTCAATTTTAGATCACAATTTGCATAGATAAAGAATTATCAGCAATGTCATGATGCATCTTTTGTGTTGACATTTTACCTCTAGATTTCTATCTTTTTTAAAATATGAAACAGTGATCAAATACTGATTATTATAAGTAGACGTCGAGTGGGCTAGATTTTTCAATTGAAGTCAGAACAGCTTACCGCAACCAAAGCTGCCAATCTGTCTTTCGTCATTTTGTGCCGACTTCAATCACACACTACAAAAAACTTTTATTTCATAAAAAAATCCCATTCAATACGTTTAAATGAACGACACCGAGCCTAGAATCCAACGACAGAACTCAACACCATCGAACTGACAAATCGATAAACTGAACTGCAGTGCTGCGACCACGATACGCATGTTCCACTAATAATAGTGACGTCAGAGGTCATGTGACTATTTTATTTTCAGTTTTTTGGGAATATTTTCAATTTTTAACAATTAATGTTCAAATTTTTCATTTTGGTTGATAATGCTACGTACTAGATTCATCAGAGCATTGAAAAAATCATGATTGGGCAATTTTGACGAATTTTCAAGTGCAACCCTCTGCTCATCTCAAGTTTGCCGCCCATTTCTGAGAGAACGCCATTGTGAGCTCTAACGACTTGTAGACTTTACCAGAGCTATCATTCATTTTCGTGTTCATCACTCTTTCTTGAAGGTATAAGTTTTAAGGGTAAGTTCAGCTTGCTATCCTAAAAATCGGTGTTTTGTTATTTTCGTCATCAATGTACTATTTTCATAAAAAAATATGTGTTAAGTCGGTATGAAATTTCTAAATTCCCATGATACATACGATTCGACATTTATATCGGTTTTGAAATTCGTATTGGTTTGAAGCGTGTTAACGAACAAATGATATTCTAAACGTTTATTCTATTATTTTTCAATACTATATCGACATTTTGTATGATTACTACGAAAGTTTTATTATCTGTATTGGAAATATAGGTTAGAATATTCCAGAATCGTCTGACGCATTTTGTTTTACAGATACAGGAATAAATTCCAAAAATGGCAGCGGAGCAAGAAATGCCCACTTTTAAATGTGTGTTGGTCGGAGATGGAGGTACTGGAAAGACAACCTTCGTTAAGCGACACTTGACTGGTGAATTCGAGAAAAAATACGTAGCCACACTTGGTGTTGAAGTACATCCTTTGGTGTTTCATACTACTAGAGGACCTATTCGTTTCAATGTGTGGGATACAGCAGGTCAAGAGAAATTTGGTGGTCTCCGTGATGGTTATTATATCCAAGGACAATGTGCTATAATTATGTTTGATGTTACTTCAAGAGTTACCTACAAGAATGTCCCCAACTGGCATCGTGATCTGATCAGAGTGTGTGAAAACATCCCTATTGTTTTGTGTGGTAATAAAGTTGATATTAAGGACAGAAAAGTCAAAGCCAAGAGCATCGTTTTCCACAGAAAGAAGAATCTTCAGGTGAGTGAACATTCCCGCCATTTTCAAAGAAAACAGCTGCAGGAATATTTGTTTACAAATAGGGATCATTATAATAAACAAAAGTTCTTACTTTAACAGTCATCATGAACATCATGCCAACAACTGTTGATCCTATTCCTATTGATATAATGCGTTTTACAGTATTACGATATCTCCGCCAAATCGAACTACAACTTCGAGAAGCCGTTCTTATGGTTGGCCAGAAAACTCATTGGAGACTCCAACTTAGACTTTGTAGCTTCACCTGCTTTGGTGCCTCCAGAAGTCACAATGGATCCACAATGGCAACAACAGATCGAGAAGGATCTCAAAGAGGCTCAAGAAACAGCCCTTCCTGAAGATGATGAAGATCTATGAAGAGGCTGTTTTTATCCAAGTGATATACCTTTAATTTTTTCTTTAACTATTTTTATTTTCACCTTGTAAAGAATGAGCGAAGTGTGTGCTTATTTATCTAATTTGTTGAATAGTACTGTAAACAGAGAGTAAATGAATGTCAGTTAAAAGACTTGACTAATTGAGCTGCGAAGAGTGAATAGGCCATAGGTTATTTTCAAATAAATAATTTTTCATGATATGCTTCTCGTTTTTCTTCTCCCCAAACACACTTGAATGTATGTCGAAGCAGATAGTATAGAATATATTTTGTTTACAAAGCAACATACAATAAAATCAAGTAATGAATGTAACTAAATCTCAGTCTACTCATATCCTCTGGATTTTTGGCTATATAGCTTCAAAAAAGTGTGTGGACAGCTTAGTCATTATAATTGGTAACGTTGTGCTGAATATATACCTTTCCCTACTCCACATAATGAATGGATCCAAAAACAAAAAAAATCAAGTCTTGTTTTTAGACATTCAAGTATTTGGCTGCCCTAACCTCACCTGGTGGCTGATTACATATCCTTTAGATGACTTTGACATTCCAACATGATACACTTCTATTGTTCCGGTTATGTTGTATTAAGTACTTTTGTGGTGTAATGTTTGTTTTGTGTGCTCCTCCCATACTACTAGGCTATAGTTTATAATTGATTCAACAAGTTTTGCGACAAGAAGTTCGAGAAGTCAAGTGGAAAATAATTTCGATTATAAGATCGTACTCTGTTAGACAGTGTAAATAGAGAAGAAAAATGATTGGATAGATAAACTTCCAGATGTGGTTTGGAATTGAATAATACTATCAATGAAGGAACAGATGAGTACTCCTCACATACATTAATGTTTGGCTTCGATAAAGATCATTATGGAAATTTAGGTCAGGACATTATCCTCGAAAATAGGCAAGAAATTGCACAAAATGCTAAGAGAAAAATGTTTTGATAATATCTCAAACAAAGCATCACATACAACGTGGGTAGTCTGCGATTTCCTGAATGAAAAGAAAAATTAAAAATTGATAACGCAGATCGACAAGATTTTTGTAACACAAAGCAGATCTTTTAATTTAAAATGAAAATACCCTTCTAATAATAGGAAAAATATTCCTAAAGCCCAAACATTAACCAGTTTTCGAAAGCTCAATAAGACCCCTTTACATTTGCATGAAGTTGAGCGAGAAGTCAATATAATGTTCTGACGGGACGATTAAAAAAGATGCATTTTATGACAGGAAAAGTACTTGAACTGTGAAATTGATCTTCTGTTGAAATTCGAAGTTTTTCGTGTGTAGGCGTAGATAAGAAAGTGTTGAGGAAGGATATGTCGAAGCAAACGCGCCGCAGTTGCCAAAATCTCTTCTCACTAATTTATCTATAATTTTTGGACAATTTATGGTGAAATCATAAGCCTGGCCATTGCCATTTTCTGAATGTGTTACAAAAGCCTACTTGCTATATTTTGTAATATTATAATTCAAGATCAAGACAAAAGTAGTGGGTTACCGATATGTATAGCTATGAAGCTTATCATTGGGGTAGTGGATGAATGATATGGCGAGAACCAACTAATCATTTAGACGATTGCACATTTACCTGACACATTCTGAAGGTTTTTCCAAAAAGTCAATGCAGAAGATCGACTATCCAAATTTGCGGTCCTCATAATTCAGATTTACCAGTGCTGATCGCACCTTTACACCTCTTGTAAACCCCCAAAAAGTCCTTCTGCCTCCTCTTCACATTATACTTCGGCTGATAAAAACTTTGTGAAGGTTATGAATAAAGATGGTGATGGATTCAAATATATAAAAAAAGTCTTTCTCAAGTTAAGTATTTTGCCAATTTAAAGAAAGACATTTTTATTGGGCCACAAATCAGAAAATTGCTGGACGACGCTAATTTTACAAAGAAGCTTTCTAGGCAGGAACTCAAAGAATGGAAGTCATTTGTAAGTGTTGTAAAAAAGAATTTTTGGGTAACAATGTGGATACAAACCCAACAGTTAGTTAATGACCTTGTAGATGCCTACAAATCGCTTCGTGCCCGACACAGAGCCGGATTAACCGAGTGAGTGGCCCTCAGGTACTGCAATTTCGGGGCCCCTTTTCAACCATCATCAGAATTTTTCCTCTTTTGCATGAGGTACGTACGGGGCCCCTAGGCCATCGCCTAATGGGTAATCTGGCATTCACATCGATCTTTTTTTCCTGAAAATTTAGGCTCGATGCGTTGTGTGAATTAAATTAATTGTTGATTTTTACTATTCCTTCGAAATAATAAAAACTTGATGTTTTCAATAAAAAATTGTGCTAAGAGATAAACTGCTTATTAGTAGTGGATAATAATGAAAACAATAATTTTATATAAATAAAAGGCCTTATTGTCCAGGGCTGAAGGTTCACAGATGCGAAAAGGATTTTAGCGTTTCCTTCAATCTGAAAAACTTTCATGGAGCCCTGATTTAGCGGAAGTTCTAAAATCTCAAGTGGGAGAGGATATAATAAGTTTTTTAAGTACATAACAGGAGATGTAGAACTTCTCTCATGGTGCTACTAGATGTCGCTATTTGTATTTCGTTACTCAAAAGGTTGGTTCAAGGGTAGACATTTTTATGAAGATTTTATTTGTGAGAGATATGGGATATTGATGATGCTAAATGAGGCTGCAACCGGTATGTCTCCTCTCAGCGACAAAATCTGATTTAATTCCCCCGACTTCATGATGAAAGATCTATGAGCCTATGAATTGAAGATGGTAGTTATTCATTTCGATGATCACTATTTTGAATTTACCTGTTTCAAAAAATGTTCTTGATGTGACCTCTGTGAAGGCAAACAGATTTTTGTTTTTCCCTTTTTTTTCTTAATGAAACAAATTAACTTGAATATTTTATTAAATTGATTTATCATTACATATAATGATTCAATCATCTGTTCACTTTCAGTTTGAACTGAGAAAAGTAGTTAAATCAGTAATTGTTTTAAATATACAATGTTCAGTTTCATATCTATAAAATGTCTTAACCTAGAAATTGGTAGATGATGGTACTACTCCATAGAAACTAAACCTCAGTTTTAAAACACTCAGAAATGCGTTAAACGAAATATATGTTTCTGTCCATAGGTTTCACTTGCTACCTTCTGCAGACAATCTCTTCTCTCTTGCTTTCTTTCCTTCCAGCAGCTGTTCCCTTTCTGGCTGCTTCATGTCGGGAAGAACTTTGGTCACTACTCCAGTACCAAGAGTTTGGGAACCATCTCTCAAAGTGAACCTTTGTCCTGCTTCAAGGACCATGGGTTTCAACATTTTCAATTGCAATCTAGAAGTTGAATTAGTATTCTAGATGAAATTTATTTATTGTGTGGTATAGCAACAGCAGTATACAAGTATAAATGTCAGTGACCATGAAACAAGATGTACAAAGTACATCTAACATAAAAATAATAAGGAAAGTCGTACATGTAGATATAAGTAAAAAAGGAATTAAATTTGTGATGAAATGAGAATTGAAATTGGTGGAAATAAATTATTTACATTGTAAATTTTTAAACTGTTTCACCTACATTGAATGATATAGATTTTTTAATGTCATTAAGCATTTGTGTCAGTCTTTCAACACATGCTGATTACCATGCAAAACGTTCTTTCTAAATACCCTCTAAGGCATTGAAAAAAAAAGGGCTGTGTTGAAAGATTAAAAAAATGAAAACCATTTTGAGGTAACATTTTGATCATACTTAGAGTCCTCTCCAGGCATTACCATCTCCTTGTCTGGTACTAAAACTTGGACTGCTGTATCCCAAGTTCTACAGAACATTTGTAGCTGAGAGTAGCTTGTGACAGGTCGATTTCTACCACCTTCTTCTTTGCTCAAAACATACACTTGACTTTCTATATTGTCATGACTTTTAACAGTTCCTGGTTTTGCCATAACCATACCTAAAAAATGTTCACGAATGATATTTGAAAAGCAATTCAAAGCTATTTTTTTTTTACCTCTTTTGATATCTTCTCTCTTAATACCACGTACTAAAGCACCCAATTGATCTCCGGCTTGGGCTTCATCTAAGATTTGATGGAACATCTCAATACCAGTTACAACACTCTTTATTCTCTTATTGTACCCCACAAATTCGCATTCCATTCCCTGAAAGATCAAGTTATACATTTCATTACCGAAGAATTATGAATAAGGTAGATAATACTAATATTTGGGATGCATTGACAGGGGAGGTTATGTAATCTCTACAAGCGAACCTACTTGAACCCATGCTCTACTTACTTTTTTCACAATTCCTCGTTCTAAACGTCCTGTTACAACAGTACCTCTTCCAGGAATAGAATGAGTGTGTTCTATAGGTAACAAGAAGGGCTTATCAAGTTCTCTAATAGGAGTGGGTATGTGTACATCCACTTCTTGCAATAACTTAAGTATTGCATCTTTACCAATTTCAGGTTGGGTTCCTTCTAAAGCGCACAAGGCAGAACCCGCTACAATAGGGATATTGTCTCCATCAAATCCCATTTCTGTGAGGAGCTCTCTGATTTCCATTTCTACCAATTCCACCATTTCTTTATCACCAGCATCAACTTTGTTGATGAATACCACTAAATGTTGGACACCTTAAACATATGCATGATTAATTTATAAATAATTGTATATAAAAAATTAAGAACACACCAATTTGTTTTGCTAATAATAAATGTTCTCGTGTCTGTGGCATAATACCATCAGTTGCTGCTACAACAAGAATAGCTCCGTCCATTTGAGCAGCACCTGTGATCATATTTTTGATATAATCTGCATGACCAGGACAATCTGTGTGTCCATAATGCCTTTGCTCAGTTTGATATTCTACATGAGCTACATTAATTGTGATTCCTGGAAGAAAATCATTTTCAACAGTGCCCAATAAAAATTCTTAAATTTCACCTCTAGCTTTTTCTTCTGGGGCATTATCAATATCAGCATAATTTTTGGCTTGAGCCAACTTCTGATCTGCTAAGACTTTAGTTATGGCTGCGGTTAGGGTAGTCTTTCCGTGGTCAACATGACCAATAGTTCCTACATTACAATGTGGTTTATTGCGTTCGAAGACTTTCTTTTCAGCATAAAACCTTTTCTGGTTATATGGAACATTACATGTAACAACAGCGCTACGGTTTGTATTTTGTAGGCATGTGAGATCCGCCAATAATAATTTGTGGACTACACGGCGAAATGCTGAAAATTTACATAACCTATTAGAAGAAACCTGATTTCGAGGCAGGAAATCGTTAATATACCTGGGGTTAGCGCTCGTGCTATTATATATGATGACATATTTATCTACTGTAGACGGATGAGGATCCAGCTGAATAATAAATAAGTAACTAGTTATTTACTACTTCAATTGAATATGGAAAATCACCTCACTTCCACTCGATCTAATAAGAATAAGACTAGATCACAGAATATACATAGCCATTTTTCTGTGACAGAAAATGGATCATGGATGACCAAAAACAATTCGATGAATTGAGCCATAGATATCTATGAATTGAGCACATATAAGGGAACTTGTGTTCACATAAATTAGTAGAAGTTAATTAATAAAAGAAAACTGGCTATCATAACTCACTTGAGTGATGAGTTGTACCAGTTAATGAGGTATAAGTTACAAAACGAAGATGTGGAATAGTTATCCATCTTACCAAATTTTATTTTTAATATTTAATAAATCATTTTCATGCATGGTCTTGATGAAATATTTTCATGCATGGTCTATTTTAATTTCACACAAAAAAAACTCATGAGAACAGATAGAACCGCTTTTCTCCGTCGAAATGAACCGAGCAAAAATATCATCCGATTGTTCAGATTTTCCTTGCCAAATGTTCCGGATGTGTACTTCCCTCAATCTGGATGTCAGAAAAATGCTGTTCAGCTCAGGCTCAGAGTAATTCGAGCAATCCACGGTGGTGTTGCTGAACGCATAATTCGTGTTGCGATGCATTTTACTTCAACCTGACAAATATGTCATTCTAGACGAAATCTCCATTCTTTTCCAAATTTCCGTTTTAGTCCTTTTGGTGCAAAAGTTTACGTGAAAAATTTTCGTGATGGGAAAGAGCTGCGACGTCTCCAAACAGCGGAGATGTTTGATGAAAACTTTGAAAAAATTGGGTGAAAAATTGGAAAACAGTCCTCCGTGTCAAGTGAAACCATATCCTTGTCCCCCTTGTTACCCCATTGGAGCCTACTTACCTTGTGGACCTCCGAAATGCAAATGTTGTTTGGTGCGAAATAGCTGTCCAAAGTCCTCCTGTTCCACAACAAAGTGTTGTGGTCCTTATCCAGACAGTTGTAGTTCTATCTGCTGTTCTGTTTCATCCAATAAGTGTAAATCTTCGTGTTGCCAATGTAAAAACGCAAGAAAATGTTGTAGAACAGCTAAATGCTGTTGCAGACCTAAGCTCTGTACTTGTAGGTGCTGCTACGTACCATGTAAACCTCGATGTTGTATATGCCCCCAGAGGTGCTCGCCCCGTTTGTGTAACCCTAAATGTAATTGTTGTTCACTTTGTTGCTGCCGCAAATGTAAATGCCAACTCTGCCGTCCGAGGTGTAATGAATATTCCTCTAGATGTTGTAAGAAACAGTGTGAAAATGGCGCCGTAGGAAATTTATGTTGCTGTTGTAACACACTATGTATTCCACGTTGCAGCTCTGATACCGCTCTTGTCCCAAGAAAACGAGGTAAAACCCTTACTTGTTCCAAATCGGTAGAAATACGCGGAGGTGTACTTTATAGAGGTTGCGATTGCAACAAAAAGAACGGTCTTCAAGATCGCTGCCTGAGATATTGCTGCATCAACAATCCGAGCTGCAGAACTGAACCTGCTTCTTGTCATTGCAGCAAGTTTTCTTGTGGAAAACATCTGAGCATACGATACGGAAAGAAGAAATGTATCAGTTACACTTGTTACATTTGTGGACCGCCAGTGTGTCCCTGGATGCCATGCTGTCCAACTGTCTGCTATTGCGGATGCAGATGTTGCTGCCAAAATAAATGCGAAACTGAATGTCAGTGTTGCCCTGTAACCTGTGAAGCGGAATGCTGTTGTCAACCTTGTCCACAATCTTGCTCATCCTGTCCAGAACCTTGTTTGCCTTGCCCTGAACCTTGTTTGCCTTGTTCTGAACCTTGTGTGCCATGTCCAGATCCTTGCTCGCCGTGTACACCTCAACCAGATCCATGCTGTGCTCCATTACCTTGTCCAGAACCATGCTGCCCCCCACTCCCTTGTCCAGAACCATGCCCCCCTTGTTATGAGGCCAATTTTAGTTCCCCGGAAAATGTTGGTCCTTGTGAAGAGAGTTGCTTTTGTCATGAAGATACCCAAACAAATGGCAATGATGGTTCTTGTTACGTTGAATATTGTCGCCCACAGGGCATAGCATGTCAAACGCATAAATGTAATATATAAACATTTCTCTAATTGTATTTGTTTTTATTTCAGAAATCAACAATCTTTTATCCAAATGAAAACATTCATGGTTCTTCTAGTATTACTGGGTTTCACCGCAAGTTATTTGCTTGAAGGTCATGATATTCTCCTTTTATGAAATGAAGAGAAGTATAAGGTTTTCAACTTCGGTTTATAAGAATTATTACCAAGTAACAGCAGGATAAATTCCTGTACAATTTCACTTTCAAACAGGCATTTCAATGAATCCGAAGAATAAGTAAGAGCAAACATTCTTTTGGACAAATTAGATATTATTATTCAAGAAAGTTGCTTTCGGTCTTACAAGACCATTTGAGCACGATGTCTTTTTCTTGGAGACAAACCTGAGTATGGCGATCTCAAATCGGATTCAATTATGCCATTGTTTGGTTTCCATCGATTTGTGTATAGAGGTGCGACCGTTTTCTCAGAATTTCTCTATCTCAGTGGGAGCACTCACCAAAGTAGCGCGACACATAAGGGATTTTTCCTCGACCTAACTACAACAGTGTAGTTAGTCAACTTAATGACGTCATGGTTATCTTTGTGCCCTGTGTGGTAAGTAATGGCGGATGAGTGCAAAGGAAAGTGTCAGCCCCTCTCTCTCCCTTTTCAAGTAACTACACAACAAACCAGATTGATGTATTGGTTTACTGGCGTAGTTAACTGTGACGTCACGAAGAAATTCGTGTAGTTAACTATGGTTTGCTCTGGTTTGGTGTGGTAAGCTCGAGGAAAAATCCCTATACATCCTTACTTGGCAAACTGGTGCTTCACGCCCTCGATATGGCGGGAACACGTCAACGAAGCTGAACTGACAAATTGAATGAACCTAACATTTTTTATATATTCTACTAGCTGGCCCGCGCAACTTTGTCTGTCCAAATCAGCTATTAAAATTATTGTTATTATTATTAGTCCAATATTATCTTCAAACACGAACAATTTTGAAGAAGCCTAGATCCTGATTGCCACACCGCCTACCAGATCCAATTGTCTGTCCCTAACTTTTTGTATATATACGACCTATACCTAAATAACTGAAACTATATTCCTATTATCAAATAATCAGTCAACCCCCTCAATGCATGGGCCCTCCCGTGACGCAAATTGAAATTAACCAAGTTGTCAAAAAAGGTATCGCACACTTGAAGTAAGTTGTATCTATCACAAAAGGTCAACTGCAAAAAGAGGACGTAACTTGAATTGTCACTTTCACAAATGATCACCGAAGCCGATAATGACATAGATAACGAAACATTATACTCGATGTTTATCGAATTATTAATTAATTATTTATTATTAATTGATAACATTGGTGTTTTGTGCAAACTTTGCGTCGTCCTCACTTGAAGAAATTAATGATGTTATAATAATGCAAAATCAATTTTAAAACATCGATGTTGAAGTGTCAAACATCGATGATCATCGAAAATAAATGATAATCGATCACCTCTATTCCTGAGGAAAAAACCATATTAAATACCTTGCATTTTGATATTTTCTCAACTTTTAAACCTTTCCTAGAATTCCACGAATAAGTCAAGACCAAAATTAGCCAAATTGGTCCAGCCGTTTTCAAGTTTTAGCGTACTTAACGCTCAGCAATTCATTTTTAAATATACAGATTTGGCAAATACAACTCTTTACAAGTTCCATTTTTCAATGTCGTAGAATATTAAAGCGAAACTATTAATTAAATCAGAATAGACCAAAAATCCACCATCAATAGTATATTCTAAAACGAGTTGCAGAATTGGCTCATATTTCAAAACGAGCGACGAATGAGCGAGTTTTCGAAAGAATGAGTGTTGGAATTTTCTTCTGCAACGAGTATAAGACGATATTTTTTCTATTTCAGTAAAGTTTTGTGGAAAACTCCAGAAATTCATATAAAAATTCAGATTAGTGACTTTTGTATTGTATCTTGGCAGTTGGTGTCACTAACGAAATTTGGCAGATTGCGGAATTTGAATTGATTTGATTCGAAAATTGAGTGGATCGGAGGTCAATACAGACAACCAAAAAACGAAAAATATAACTGAAAACAATGCTGTAATGAATTCATTACATCACTACTTTTAGTACTATAATGAACTCATTACGATACTGAAATAAAGAAACGAATTTTAAAATAAACTGAACGAAATTTTTGAATTTGACGTTTCACAGCTGTGGTTGCATTAAGCCTTGCCAATTCGGGGATGCTTCAGGGGAATATGCATCTCGCATATATTGTGTGCACGATCCATAGAGATAGTATATCTCTATGGCCCGATCACGCGCTACGCCAGTGCTATGATACTTTGGTGGGCCTGTCAGCTGCGTGCGTGTGAATTCACAAACAGAAACATCCTGCCGATCATATAAATTCCCTCAAATTTGGAGCTTTGAAATAATTATCTCTTTTGCTTGTTTCTCAGCGTCATCGGAGGTTCCAATTCACTATCGATTGTGCAGTTGGTCTCTTTTTGAATCACTTTAAATGGCTATTTAATTCCTGGCGATTATTATAAGAAACACCACGCCGGTTGTAGACAATCATTATGTAGATTGATGGCAATACATAACATTGGTTGGGCAACAGTGGTCACTTCGGTTGGAAAAAGCCAATACACTTTGGTTGGAAAGAATAAAGATCTCTGTTACAGGGAAGCAAAATTTCGTTGAGAGAAAACAAGAGCCAACATTTCGACGAAAAGTGTGTATTTTTGAAGGAGTCAACAATTATGAGGTTTATAAAGATAAGTTTCACTCAGAAAAGAAAGTCACTTGTAATTCACACACAGGGGCGGCCTTAGCCATTGCGAGGCCCCAGGCGGGAAGTCTTCGCGAGGCCCTTTTTCCTTCGTGAAAAGTATGTGATGCGAAAGTAAATTCGGCTGTTCTGCATAGGTTATTGTCATATTTTATAAAAATTAGATTTTTAATTAAAATATAATAATATAATATAACATATAAATATAATATAACTTTGGGAGATTTACAAAATTAACAAATACAGAAGTGATAAATTTAAAATTAATGTTTGCGGTTTTTCCTAGCACTGAAATCTTTAATTAAAGTATCATGATCGATCGAATGAGCTACGTCATTTTCTATTGGTAGAATAGCAAGAGCTGAAAGCCGATCTTGTGTCATCGAATTCCTTAAATATGTTTTTATGATTTTAAGTCTAGAAAAACTCCTTTCAGCATCCTTTGTTTGTGAATAAATCATTCAGCGCCTGTCAAGCTTTTCACAGGTAATTAATATTTTCTTATAGTGATATTCGCTGAATCGCCATCCATTTTCATTTACGGAAAAATGAATCAACTCCAACCCGAATTGGACCTTTTAGTACAATCTCAGTTCGGTCCTATACATCAGAAATTGTTATGGGCCACAAACCTTGGTCATTTTGAAGATTAAGATTTTTTATTCCAGCAGACATAGACTCGAGCTCAGATTCTTTTTGACTGGATTGCGTTGGCGGTGGCACCGGTGAGCTAAGAGATAATGATTCACTGGCGTCGCAAGGGGGGGGTTAATGGTGGTAATTACCACACCCCCCCCCCAAGGAAAATATTTACTTTCGAAAACAAACTATACAATCATTACATAGGAACATATCATGACATTTTCCTTGTCCTCAAGAAATTAGAATCACTTACAGGCAATGAATGTTTCGTAGAGGTTTTTTGATCATCATATTTCATGAATTTATATAAAGATCCACTTAGATTTTCTTGTTCCTGCTTTCTTTTGATTGCTCGTTTCCTTTTGGAACTACCCGACTCGAATTTTCTCATGAGAAATGGCGTCATCTTGTATGCATATTTCTATTGGAAACAGGGTTCTTTTACGATATTTTTATCGAAAAATTCTCTGCAAAATCCACCATATATGACTGTTCATGGGATTGTCCGAGCGATAGAGGAGCCACTTATTATGAGTTTGATTGAGGGCGTGAAGTCCCAGTTGTAAATGAAGAACCGAAAACAATGGAAGTTTTCCATCAGAAAAAATTGAATATAACAAAACTGTACCCAATATTTTTATCCCTCATCACTAGGTTTGAAAAAAAAAAGATTTTGCTCTCCTCCTTCCGTAATTCTCTACAATAGAATGAATTCATTCATAAATCGATAATTCAACGAATATTTCAAAGAGACCGTCAAAGAACGGTCAACAGGGCTATAAATATTTTATGAGGTTCCAACATCTGTGATAAGTAAACATCGTACCTGAATACTTAGATAATTTTCACCCTAATTGTGTTGTGTGCATTCTTTTCTACCTACTGATCTAGTGGATCGGACATTTGGTGCCTCAATTACCCATTCGGACGTTCCAACAAAGCGCAATATTCAAAAACTACAGAATGGTTTTCTTCAATTTTGTTCTGGATGAATGTATTAGTGAACTAACTTTTTTCGAATTTACCCTTATGTTCAAACCTTTATACATAATTAGGGATCTAAATCAATATCAAAATTTGCTCGGGTTGTAGCGCGCGAGGCCCTATCAAGTGCGAGGCCCCGGGCGATTGCCCCGTTCGCCACCCCCAAAAGCCGCCACTGTTCACACAATTAATCATTAATTATATGTATCTTGCTCTACCGCTATCCGGACGTGGCACCCAACGTGAGGCCAGTGAGGCCTCCTTTTCCTTTAAGCTTCTTCTTGATTGGCAATGGTAGTCTGGCGACTGGTGGTCTTATAAGAGTTAATAGACTCTTGAAATTAGGGATATTCATAAGTATACTGAGGTACGTTTGATACAACTCCGCCTGAGTTGGGGGAGGGTGGATTGTGAAGCCCGAACACAACTCTGCCGGTCCCAAGCCCGGATAAAAGAGGAGGGTTATAATGTGAGGCCAGAGGCTAGCCACCTGCCTTTTGAAAAAACACTAGAGGGCTCATAGACCAATCGCTCATGCCTCGGAACAGGACGGATTAATTTATACGACGACCGCACGAAATTGGAAACGAATAAGGAAACTTGCCAAGATTGTACGGAATGACAAGGCAGTTGCTAGAAGACCACCAGGACGCCCGGAAGGATAGCTGGTCATCTGCTTCTCAAGAGGTCACGTGAGAGGTGAAACAAGCCTTTGGCTTTAGAAAAGATGAAGACCTCATTGGGTATTCGGGATTTCATCATTTTTTTTTAGTAAGATTGAATTGCCGCCTCGAAATCTTGGTAAATCTTGGAATCCTTGGCGACTATAAGCCCTGCCTACCTCCTAACCAGGCCTCTGTTTTGATAGATACTATTGTCACCCTTCGGACTTTCTGAAAAAACCATTTTAGATAATAAAGTAAATAAATTGAATATTTAATGCTGTTAAAGATGAACACTTTATATGCTCTTAAAGATGAACACTTTATATGCTCTTCATGATCGATTAGATTCTCACACTTACTTAAGACTCATGATCTTATATCTCCGAATCTACCAGTCATCACAAACTTCGTTAGGACTTTCGATATAACTCAAAGGACAAAACACACAAACTTTAGTAGGTTCAAATCTACACGAATCACAAGGAGAGTTATAAACAACTTCTGGAATCGTAAGTATTTTGGGACTTCTTCGGTAACACGGGTACATTCCTCCTTCGAGTGATGTGTATGGTTCTGGTTCGCGTGGAAAAGAAACACAGTGAAGTTGTCGTGTACCACAATTTTCACTACAATTGTTGTGGACATGGCAATCCCCAGAGAAGAGAGGCAGATCATCGTCGTGGTCATCAATCTCATACATCGGACAATCCATATCGTCATCGATGAAATCTCGATAAGCATTTGGATTTCTCCGTTTGGTAGTGAGGTCCGGAAGGTGCTTACCACCCGAAAAACGACTTAGGTAACATGCTGCAGGTTTTGTTTTGCATTTGGGGTTCCTGAGGCAGCAGAATCTGAGGCATCTATCTTGCAAACCGTTCGTTTTATCGCAGTCACAACCATGATACATAAAACCCCCTCGCAACTCCCTGGACTGACAGCATTTCGGAGGAGGGATGCTATTTTGTTGAAGTCTCCTCAAAGGTCTTGTTCTTTGTTCCATTTGGCAGTGATGATCCAGAGGACTATCAGCATACGCATCTTCCTGGATTAGATACAATTTTGGGGATTTCTTTCGAGTACAAGGGTACCTTCTAGTTCTAATCGGTTGGGATTGATTCGAGCACATTTGGTAATGATGAGGGCGGTTGGTTTCGGGTAATACAACTGGTTTCAAACATAGAGTAGTAGAAGGTGAGCACTCGTGTACCTGGAAACATTTCTCTGGACTTTTTTCAACATACGGCACCAAAGGATACATTTTTTTTCGTAGAGTGGACTCGAAGGGTACGTCAGTTTTCGGAACACATTTTCTAGCCATAGCCGGACAGGTTGGATATTTTTCACGCGATATTGTGTCTCCAGTTCCACACGTCGGATGTTCGTTTTCTTCGTTGAGTATATTGAGCAAGGTTCTCAATTTCGTGAGTGCACATCTTCTTTTTCGATCCATGGGACAGCAGATTTAGGATTGAAGGAATAATACGGAAATTTGGAAGAACCACTGCACTTTTTATAAGTGAGAACGTCAGATTGAAAGTCAGTTGTCAATATAAATAAAATGGAAAATACCAAGGGCTCGAAGTTCAGTAATCAAATATGGTCCTTTCTTCATATGGCCCTATCTGTATTTCAGATTGAATTACTTTTGTCAAACACACAAAAACCGATATATTGATAGGGCTGCGGCCAGAGCAATCGAGAGCTTCGGCGGGCCCTGGTACATACCACAAATGCGGGCCCTCTTGATAATGTAAAGTAACCGTAAAATAAACTAAGGATGAATTTCTTCTAAAATTGATATCTTTGATCATCTCCGATATTTTGAATACACAAGAGTATTCACTGAAGGCTCTTGATATAACAAGGTCATAGTGTCATAGAACATTTTAAAGGGATCATAAGGCGATTTCGATTGACGTTGGTTCTTGGTTGGTTCATAGATTGGTCCGTCAGTTTTTGACCAACCGCATTCGAATGACAAATTGGTGACGTCTCGAATCAGCTGTTTCGCCGAAATTTGAACCGAATTCGAAAGCGCGGTACGTTTGACGTTGTCATTTATGAACCGAGCGGTCAACCGTTAACCAACCAAAACAGCCATTCGAAATCGACTATACTCGTTCACAAATAAAATGATGCTGTTGCAAAACACATCATTCTGAGAACAATTGACGCAAGTACAAAATCTCATATACTTAACTGCAAAACATCCAATGAAATGTACTCCACCCTTCTAAAAATTTATAAAAAAGATACTGCTCAGACAAAGAATCAAGTACTGGTTGAATTTTTCAACTTCAGTTACAATAAATCGCTAGTTGTAATGAGCAATATATCGGCTCTACAAACAATGGCTTTCAGACTTAACAGTCTAGGAATGAACATCAAAGATGATATGCTTATTACAAAAATTCTAGTGAGTTGGGGCTGATGAAGAAAACAAGGTTGCTTTTAAAACAGATAGAAGAGAAACAAATGAACGAGGAATATGTCACAATGGTGGAATTATGGGAAATTATCAGAAAGAATGTAAATTGAAATATAATAATGAATTTTGTGAAAAATGCAACAAACCAGGTCATACAGTAGAAACATGCTGGGATGGAAAGAAATTTGATGTTTGCAAATACTGTAAGAAGAACAATCATCTTGAAGAAAAATGTATATTCAGAGCAGAACATGAAGGAAGTACCAATTTTCCAGAACTGGTTGGCCCGTGCAACTCAGCTGAAATCACAGACGTCGATTTTTTCCATCTCAAGTTGAGCTGCGCCTGTCTTGTTTGGGTGTCGACTTGTTTGGCTCTTCGCCGGGTGCCGACGGTTTCTCTACTAACTCCTGAGAGAGTGTGCTTATCATTTATCATATCCCCTTTCCCTCTTATTCAGACGTTCTTTCGAGACTGCCCACTTGCCTTCGACTTGGCGGAGTGCTTTAGTGACGCCCATATTTGAGAAGGGAGACAAGAGGGACGCTGCCAACTATCGTCCCATCAGTTTGGTTCCGATCATATCAAAGGTGTGTGAGAAGATTATCCATGAAAAAGTCCTTCATTTTGCCCTAACTCTCCCCGGACGTTCGGTGGTTACCAATCTCCTCGAATGCCTCAATTCCTGGTCGAGTTCTCTAGATGAGTCCCATCCGGTTGACGTGATCTACCTGGACTTTTCTCGTGCATTCGATCGAGTACCTCATAGGCTCCTCCTTCACAAACTGCAGCATATCGGAATTCGAGGCCCTCTTCTCTGTTCTTACGGACAGAGTCTTCCAGGTTCGGGTCGGAGGGGCTCTCTCTGCGCCAAGGCCTGTATTGAGTGGTGTTCCACAGGGTTCTGTATTGGGGCCACTGCTGTTTCTCCTCTATACATCTGATTTACCCAAGATTCTCAAATCTAATTGTTCCCAATTTGCCGATGATACTAAGATATTTACAAGACCTCTTGCGGCCTCTGTTGAACTTCAGGAGGACCTAGTGGCGTTGCGCCGTTGGTGCCGGGAGTGGCAGCTTCCTCCCGATAGTGACAAGAGTATTGTTCTGCATTTGGGTTACCGCAATCCCCGCCATCAATATTATCTGGAAGATGTGCCTGTCAACGCCTGTAGCAATTCTGGGTGTGATTATTACCGAGAACCTGACCTGGGCTGAGCATATTCTGTCTATCGTGAACAAGGCTAAAAGATCTCTGTTTATGATCCAGAAGGCATTTAACAGATGTGAACCCGCAACATGTGCTGCGTTATTCAAGATCTATATCCGCCCCATTATCGAGTTTGCTAGCCCTGTTTGGTGCCCGGTACTGAGAGGTGATTTGGCTTTGTTGGAGGATATCCAGCGTAGAGCGACTCGGATCCCATATGGAATATTGCGCCCATCCTTGCCAGCATTTGCAGACAGGAGGATTCGAGGAGACCTGATTGCAACCTACCGGGCCCTTCACAATCGATTCGGAGTCGATCTTAGTGGCCTCTTTGGCAGGAACACCGATACTCGTCTTCGCGGTCATGCTTACAAACTTTCCAAGCAGAATTTTAAAACGACGCAGGGCAACATTTTCTTCCTAAACGGGTTTTGATGCTTGGAATGGTCTGCCTCCAGCACTGCCGTGTTAATTGAAAAGGAAGTATCTGCAAAAAAGCACTTTTGAGATATTTGACTTTAAAGACAATTTTAATTCAATTAAAATTGTTGATGGCATAAATGAAAGTCTATAAAGTCAAATATCTCAAAAGTGCTTTTTTGCAGATACGTCCTTTTTAATTAACACGGCAGAGCAGTGGTCAACTCTTCCTTGGTTAATGCTTTCAAAAACAATTACGACAGTTTGTGCCGCCGTGTCCAATAGTGACTTTCGTTTCAGCAGATATTTATGTAGTTTTCCCTTTTTTACTACTCTATTGCACTTCTTTTTTTTCCCTCATTCATATACAATAAGTTCTGCATGTTTGTATATTTTTGTTTATTTTCGAGGTTTATAGGCTTGCCTTAACTCTCAACTATTCTCAAATAATTGGAAGAATAATGAAGAATATTATTGGATTTGCGAAAAAAGGTAGCAAAACTCATGTCTACTGCAAATGGAAGTGTGGAAGGAGAAAATGTTATTTCAACAAAAGTTTCATTAGTTCCAGTTCTATCAAGAATTTTACTTTCTGTAATTGAAGTAACAAAAAAAAGGAGGGGTCATATTATTCGATGACAAACAGGTTGTTATCGAAGCAGTTTTAGAGAAAAACAGAACAAAATAACATTGGATGTGCGAAAACAGGAGCAAAACTCATGTGTACTGCAAATGGAAGTGTGGAAGGAGAAGATGTTATTTCAACAAATGTTTCATTAGTTCCAGATCTATCAAGAACTTTACATTATGTAAATGAAGTAACAAAGAAAGGAGGGGTCATAGTATTCGATGACAAACAGGTTGTTATCGTACAAGGAATAGTTCAATATGAGAAACAGGTAAAAAACAAAATAATGGTCTCTATGTGGTTGATATGCATAAAGATTAAAAAAACGAGCATTAATGACAAACATGATGAAATGGCAGAGTTCTACTGAGAATTAAGACACCAATGTTGAATTACAAGAGAATTTAGAGGAAGTGGAAGACAATATTGTAGGGGACGAAGATGACAATAATGACCAGATACAGACTGAAAATCAAAGACCAAGGAGACAGATGAGGAAACTTGCAAGATTTGAAGAATATAATAATAATAATAATAATAACCGTCTTTATTAGGCGAAAGTTTAGCTATAGCTATTCTTACACTTTTACCTATCTACAAAATGAACACATACTCAGATTTCCAAAAAATAAGGCTTACCACTAATAAAATAGAGACAATACTATACAATAGAATAATATTTCATTTACGACTATATCTGAGTGATTTTTGAAGTGAAGAAGAAGAAATATTGACATACAAGAAATGTATCGAAAAACAAGACAAACATGAATGGAATAAAGCAATAGAGGAGAAAAAAATAATCTCAGAAGAAACAACACTCGGCAAATAGTAGATGAAAAACAAGCAGAATTAAAAGAAGTTTTAACAAGTCGCTGCGTATTCAAAAGGAAAGAGAATGGAATATACAAGTCCCCCGCTTATTAGTCGCAAGAGGAGATCATCAAAAGAAATCAAATTTTGATTTGGAACGAGAGTTACAGTTCCGTGGTCCACACAAATACACTCGAAAAAAATAAGAAAAAACACAAAACAAAAATAAAAAAAAAGAAGAAAAATGAGGCCTAATATTTGAAAAGGTTGCTAGTTTAATGAACAAATGTTTTTAGATCGATATAAAATTTTGTTTCTATGTTATTGTAATTTGTAATTACTATTCATTCGCACTCTCAGAGGGGTGTGTTGGAATTTAAGGTTGCTATGAGAATAGTCTTGTATGAATATTGATAGTTGTTAAGATTAATGTTTTGAAATTTTCACGAAAAAAATAAATATTCTAATATTTAAATATACGAGTTAATATGAATACAAACGTTAAATATACAACACACATCAGAACATATCAACAGAAAGAAGATTTCGAGAGAAATGAAAAAATCGAGCTGAAACACTTGAATAAACTAAAAAACACATCGAACACATTACGGAAATCACCAAAAAAGTATTAACACCAATAAATTCAGCATTCATTAATTTTTCTTTCAAACTGACTAGAGCTACACATGAAAAAATTTAATATATAGCAACTTTGTGAATAAGAGTAGGACGTCTGGCCTTATATGAATTTTTTCCATAATCTGAATTAGATTTTCATTCGGTAGATGTATGTATTTATATACTTTATTATTTCAGACCATGAGGAAATACCATAGAAACCATAAAAAAACGAGCAAGGCAAAACTGTACGCAATATTTCATACTCATGAGAAAGGAGAGAAAAGACGTCCTTTGGTCCCAAAATCTCAATTTTTTGATTACAAGTTTTGGGATTTTTTAAAGTAGTCTCATTTCCAGCAGAGCCGGATTAACCATGTGGGGCCGCCTAGGCAGTGCAATTTTTGGAGGCCCTTAGGCAGACCCCTTTTCAAATATCATCAGAATTTTTCCTCTATTGTATAGGGCACGAGGCCCCTAGCTGATGCGGGGCCCCTAGGCAATCGCCTAATCTGTCTCATGGCTAATCTGGCTCTGATTTTCAAGTCTTCAAAAGATACAAGCTACAATGTTAAAATAAAGAAATAATTATTATCATTTCCGGTTTTTTTTATCCCAAAACAATTTATAGATAATAATAGTAAAGATTGTGGAACCAAAGGACTTCTTTTCTCTCTCTTCTTTCATGAAGAATCACCCACATTCATCAATCTTCCAATGTAAATATTTTTGTCCGGTAATATTGATGGAAGTTGCGATCTCCTTTTCATATGTTTGTAACTATGAATGGAAAATTCTAGTTTCACAAGGTTCGAGCCCCGGGCCCCCCTAGAGCCCCGGTAATTTATACCGCCTTTACCGCCCTCTCGACGGCCAGAGTGAAAACTGGCGTGGTGGTGTATTTTGAAAACTAAATCGTAGAGATGAAATTTTGTATTTAATCAAAATTTGTTAATGATGTAAAAATATTCAAAAGTGTGGGAATTGCCAACGCAGGCTTCCGGTATTTTTTGTATTCCATTCGAGACGATCTTATGTTTCTGTATGAAAATGAAATTCAAGTCATAGGAGACATTTGTGAAAAATTATTAAATGCGAGTGGATGCACTGAACGTTATTGATCATTTCTGTTACTTCGACTAGTGGAAATAATCATATTTCATTTCTATCATTGTTCAAGGGAGGCTAATCAGAGGAAGAGGAAGCAAAGAAAGCTTAGCCTCCTAGTCTTATTTCTATAAAATAAGAATATTTTGGATTCGAGTGAACCATTATAATTTTGAAAAATTAATATCAAGATCAAAAATCGAATGCTTGGTCAATAGAAAAATATAAAATTCATTTCTTCTTCCCTTTCGGACTCTTCTGCTATACTCATCCTTGATCAATCCCTTCGGATCGACTTCGGACTTCGCATATATCTGATTTGACGCTGGGATTAATTTCACAAAGAGTTACGTCAGTTACGTAGGGTTTGTGTTTTTTATGATTTCAATTCAACGGCTTTCTGGTGAACTTGCGAACCTTGTAATTTTGTCATATTCAGGACTAAAATCGATAAATCAGGCGAAAAAACAATGCGAAGCAATTGTAGATTGGATATTAACGAATAATTTTGGTCAGTTAATTATAGGAAGTTATTGTTGAAAATTTAACACGTCCTAGGCCAAATTTGATTTCTTTGAAATCAATGCTTTAATGTTATTCGGTGCGTGATAGATAACTGGATCATGGCTACCATCTTTGTCCTCCCTGACAAGGAATAATGCTAAACTCCACGCTGGACAATGAAATATATTTAGAATTATTATTTCATTGAAAAATAATATCAGGATAAGCCACTTCTTATTACCTATATTGAAAAAAAAAATTGATTCGCTGAGAAGAGTTAAATCCAAAGCTCCTAAAAAGCCTCCTCGGTTCGAATGACCGCGAGCCGCCTCTGCCATTGCCCATGAATTATTTATCTCGAAATTGAAAAAAAAAATTGACAGGACTAGAGGACCTTTTTTTTTGGTTTCTTTTCTTTAACGTTGGCCCGGAACGTGACCTTATCGAAACGCACAGTTTTCAGCATATAATTAACTTACCATACCCCAATCTGATGGGCTCTAATTTATTTATAGAGTTTTTTTTCATGAATCTGGTCAGCTTCTCCACTCTCTCAGTATAACTAGAGGATGTATGAAAAAGTTCAGAAGCTTCGATATAGATATCCAATAAGAAAGTATAAAATATCCCCCATATTTTAAATCTATTGCTCTTGAGCAAATCCCCTGTTGAACTTACGATAGGAGCAGCGGAAGAGAGAAATTTTTTATAACTTTCAGAGTTATTATATTCAGAATTATCATGGTGAAATTATTTTTTAAAATTTTTATACGTGTTAAAAGAAATAACCTTCAAGGCAATGTGATTATTTTCATGTTTGCTCAAAAATATCGCAGAAAAAACACATAAATACGGAATTTTCGTAAGCATGTATTACCTAGGTACTTTTTTGTTTCAATATGTATTGTATTATTTTAGTTCCCTCTATCAGAAGAATATATATATATATATACCTCTCTTATTTTAAGCAGGCTTTTTGCCTTCACTAACTATATCTCTCTTTTGGCATCACAACAGCGCTGAATGACAAGCTTCATCCATGCTAATCTATGGATTTATCCACTTAATGATGGATGTCATTTAAAACATCTATGCAGATATTGCTGGTGTCGAAAATTGTCAGTGTATAACTATATTCTCGATTTTTTTTTAATATCCTCCAAAAAATTTTCGTGAAATGAATTGCTGCTGTAGTTGTGAACCTTGGGGACCACAGTATTATAGACGATCCTGCCTTGATCCTCCCAAAAGAGGAAAAGCTTGTATAAGAGGTTGTCCTCCCAGAAAAGTCATTATAAAGCGCATCGAAACATGGGGAAAGCATAGGTTTTCCTTCAAGCAGGACCCTTTTGGTGGGGCTAAATCTTTCCTAGAGCCCTATGACGACTTTGCTTATATATCTGATATGATCTATGAGTATCCCCAGCATTCCATCAAGAAAAGGCAGTATAGATGGTCGAATTGAATCACAACGTGGTACATCTATTTTATTAATAATTTATTCAATACAGGACCAACATTGCATATCAAATTGATTGCAACCTACCTCACTTGAAGCCTCAGAGTGCCCATCAATAAATAAAAGCATTCTAAAAATCCTGAAACCATTTCATTAAGGTTGAGCAGTCAGTGAAGGAGGTTCCATCAATTTGTTACAATTTCAATAAATAGAATCTTCAAGTATGAAGAAAATCTTCAAGATCAAGTCTTTTAGTATAATTCGAAGATCAACACGTCAATAAAGGGATTTATAAATTATCAGTTCTCCTGTAATTACTTATCACTTAATACTTATAATAGTGTAGGTACCTATTAGAGGAAATCATCAGTATTCAGATTTGAACTGAAAATTGCCTCCTTATCAGGAATAAACAAAGGTAAGTACTGACAGATGAAAGGATAACAGCAAACTATAATTAACTAACGCTTCTTGCTTCTAGTTCCATTCTTTGTTGCACAAATATCAGTCTCACCCAAAATACCTTTTCCTAAATCCATTCATGGACCACTTCATTGCGCATTTTTCTCGTATGCTTTATATTGTGAACTGAAGAAGTCTCTAAGAGCGCTTAAGACTCCAACATCTAATGGCTGTGAACCTCTAAAGGCCAATTTCGCTAACGCCTGACCGACCTTCTCCAACGACTCGGCCTCCTTAGTTTTTGCTCCTGTTGGATTGTTAGATTTAGGAGTGCTCGTTTCTTCTAAAAGCTCTTGAAATATTTTACGAGCCTCAGTGTCTTCTTCTGATGGAGATTTTGGTTTTTCCTTATTTCCCAAGCCCAATTCTCGATCTAGCTCTGCGAATATAGCATCGTCTAATGAGCTACCATCGTTTTCCCTTTTAGTTATAGTCCTTTGAGAAATTACTCTCTCAGGAGACTTGGATTTATTTGTTGTTGAAGTTTTATTTTTTTCGAGTTCAGCGACATCAATCATTTCAACGTCCTTAATTTTATGGTCATCTTCAGGGATCTCTAAGTTTATAGTTTCCTCTACTACTTTCTTTTCTTCATCGTTGGAGAGATCTATAGTGTATTCCTTCACGAATAGCATGTCGTCCACCTCCGAGCTTTTAGTCTCATGTGCTAAACTGGCATCTTCATTGGACGTAAGAGCTGCGTTGCTCTTGGACGTTGTTTGTTCCCCACTGTATTCTTGAGAGTTCTCCAAGCTTTCAGTGAACTTTGATGGATCAGTATTTATAACTTCTGTAAGGTTTTCTGTCTCAACCCTCAAATCCATTTCAGGTGTTCCTGTTGAGGTAAGATCCAAATCTGAAACGAGTGTGGTGGTCGAAGTATTATCTTCCTCATCTTCATCCTCTACCTGGTCGTTTTCTGAGGGGGCGTTCAGAATCTCTGGAGGTAATGCAAGGTTCGGGTTGATAAGCGGTATCACCTGATCGACGCTTTCTTTTAACCATTCGATATGGGTTGAGTTGGCAGGCACAGTCTTGTTGTTCCGCACCTCCAGTATCTCAGGAAGGATTTTGAATTTTTTCTCCTGGATCTCTTTGGGCACTTCCGTTTGGTTCAGTATTTGACTCATTTCGGGTTTCAACCACACGTCTTCTGGTCGTGTGGGATTCGCCGGGTCTTCATTCGTTTCGAGCTCGAGTACTAAAGTTTGTTCACTGATGGGGGATTCGGTTATAGTTTGTTCTGAATTTGTTCGAACTTCGGTAACGTTTGAAGTTTGAGGGGTAGAATCCGGTGAAGTGGATGAATTTTCACTTGGGATTTGTGTTGTATCTTCAGTTGAGGATATGCTTTGCGCATCGGTGGTGTCACTAGGCGAATTTGAAAATGTGAAAACAGTTGTTGGAGGATCGTATGTGGCAGCAGTAGGAGTAGGCGGTTGTTGTGTAGAAGGTTTCTTCTTCTTTTTGACGAGCGACAAAATGTGGGATGAACTAGCAGTAACAAGATCGTTTCCTCTATCTTCTGCTGTTGTGGAAGGGATATATTGAGAAACCGACGACAAGGAATCCAGATGCGTGTTATTTTCGACCTCTTCGAAGCCTCCTCTTTGAAGACCTTCAGCTCCTATAAGAGTTATGATGGAAGACGGAGTGCTGCTTGCGTCTTTCTCGTTAACTAGTTCGTTCTTCTTGAGGAACAGCAAGTTATCGCCGATCCTTATGACAGGTGGGGGACTCTGGATGACTTCTTGGACTTCACTGGACTGTCCCTCGGAATCTGTGACGAAGAGATCGTTCTCCTTTCCTATTTCCTCCGTAGCCTTGGCCTCTTCGATTATGAGCTTCCCTTGCGTCTCTGACTTCAACTCTTCTTTAGGGTTGGAAGTGATCGGTATCTCCAGGATTTCAGGAATAATTTCTTGGATGGTGATCTTAGAAGTCTGCAGAGAATCGACACCGTTTGATTGGATTTTGTTGTCGCGGTCTTCAAGGTTCTGAAGATCGTCGATGGTTGTTGGTTTGTTCGTGAAGGTGCTTTCTTCGGGTACTTGGCTCAAGCTGAAGGTTACGTTAGCTGGTACTTTTTCCAAAGAATCTGCAGAAAAAAATGCTTTTTTATGATATATTGAATATAATAGTGAATTATTGAATAGAAACACATTCAAATATCGATTGAAATGAATTTATTATAGTCTGCCGTTTCTAAAACATTCAAGGGTCTCGCTCCCAGTCTCTGAAACAAAATCATTAAAAAAAATTATAATTTAAAATGCTCCTGAGTAAATTCTAACACTTCGTGGTAGCTCGAGCGAATCAGTTTTAAAAATTCTTATCTCACAACGAAGGAACCATTTAAAAACGTAATTTTAAGTCTATCCCCGAGTTGCAGCAACGTCCATTTAAATTTAATGCTCGCTTATTTCTCTTTTAAAAGGAGTATCCATAGACGTTAGTCATGGATACTCCGTTTAAAGGAAGATTTAGGGAATTTTAAATTTAATGGACGTTTCTGCATCTCAGGGTTACTGTCATACTCCTTCATTAGACATAATCTAAAGATCGGAATCCTTCAGAATAGTTGATCAATTCGTTTTTTGACATTCTCGAGCACAGTTACAATTATTTATTCAATTTGAGATTTCCTTATGTTAATTTTGATTGGTCTGTATCTATGTGGCTGACTTACAGATTTGTATATAATGAAATTCTGGAAGTTTTTCTGTAAATGTCCTATTAGAAGTGTCAATTTTGATTTGGAACTACTTCGTAATAAGATCATAAGGTAGAATTTATTTCTCTGTGAAATTAGACCGTAAGTATTGATTATTGAATATATTTATGGTTAATTTGTGTCTGTTTCAACAAGAACGAAATTTACAAACAAAATGCAAAAATGAAACACAAAAGTAGTTAGGAACAGAAAAGTATTTTATATTCTGTGACAAAAACAAACCATTCAAGATAACCTCATAATATACCTTTCGATATGTTTCCTGTGAGCTACAGATTCATAGAAAGCGTCGAGAATCGTAATTTTCCTGTGATCTTATGAAAAGTTACAGATTTGCTTACAGATGAAAGCAAAATACCGCCATAAAACTAATTAAATTGGCTATACAAATTATTTTCTTCAAGCTCTACTTGTGAGATCAATGGTTTCGATGTAATCTCTATCCAAAGAAGAAGATCTATTTTCATAGTGCCGTAATTCGGCAATTAATTGTCCTACAGAGCTCCAGTTGTGTTTAATTTGTCACAAATTTAATGCTCTCAAAAACCGTATATAATAATTTTTGTCGATGAATTGATGGATTTGGAGATATAGAGCAGAATCTGAAACAAGTCCAGAAATTTCGCGTTTTTTGGTGTGTAAAAATGTTTCCAAAACATTTTGATAGTTGAAATCTTCGGTTTACATCACTCTAGTACTAAAAAATTAGGGATACATCATGTTTTTCCAATTCAGCGAGTTTTTGTGTCGATTATTATTAATAAATATGAATATCTCAATCGCGACCAACGATATTTAACAGGCCAGAATGTTGTTTTAAAATGCGACGTTGCCGGAACCGCTATCTGGGGTCGTACCATGCTCAGATTGTTATGACTTTCTGTTTTGAAGCGTAATATGTGAAATAGTTCGCATCAGAAATTCGACCTGGAAACGTGTAAAAAGATGTGTGTTTTTTTCGTGTTCGTGTGATTGGTTTTTCAATCAACAAATAGAGTGAAAATAAGTGTTGCAGTTGCAAGAACAGTGTGTATCTGGTTTGTGATTGAATTTTCCGACTTTTTCTGTTCATATCTGGAAGGATTTTCCACAGTAAGGTTTTTCATTCTAATAATTATTGAAATTTCATTTGAAAATCTTCGTTTTGAGTATGCTTTTACTTGTGAAGTGCCCGGTTGCAAAAGCACTTATAAATCTACTAATGAGAAGGTGTCGGTATTTAGATTTCCGAAAGATCATGTGAAGAGGAGAAAATGGCTTAACGCAATTCATAGAGAAAGTAGTTTTAGTCAACGATAACAGTGTAGTTTGTATAATACATTTTGTAGATTCCCATATTTTGAGAAATAACTCTTATCCAACAGCGGAGGGTTCAGTTATTAATATACCCCGAAAAGCTCCTAAATTAACTGATGATGCATTTCCTTCATTTCTTCCAAATCGACCGAATTACGTCTTCAGTAACTCCAAAAAGAACTGAATCTGAGGAACGAAGACAAAAATCAGTTGTCCATTATGACAATGCTTACTTACATCGATTGGTACAAACAAGATCAAACCGATTTTCCGACTTTTGTTGTCATTTCAAAGACAAGACAATTTTCAACTTCTTTTCCAACGTTGAAGAAAATGACTTTATTCAGTTCTACAATATTAATTTTGAGGGGGCATTTCCAAAAATATCGGGGTTTAAGATCTTGAGTAATTTGAGAATCGAAGTCGTATTTAGAGACGAAGTAAACGTATCCATTTCTATTTTCAAGAGGTTATTAGGTGACAGGTATATTTTTGACTTTTTTTCCTCTTTTGATGCTCATTCACCTACTTTATACGTTTCAGAAAGTAAAATAATTTTAATCTGATTGTAATCTTGTGGAACTCATTACAACAGCTACCTCCTCGTGGTGAGTTCTGGATTATTTGCGATAAAATATTAAAAAATTATTCGCAAATAAACGAAATGCTGTTTTGTCTTCCTCCCTACAGTTCTTCATTTCATTGTGAATTGAAATGAATTCGAAATTATATCGAAAACATTGCGAATTGCATAAGAAAACCGTATACTTTCTAAGTCTACGCCTGCCACTAGACACGTTGCTAGTAACAACGGCAACGTCTAACCTTCCGGCCTGTTAGAATTAGTAGGCCGTGCTCCATCCAAAAAATATAAGTGAATTCTTTAATTTTTCTTCGAAAACGATCATGTTCCGTCAATAGAATCTGCGTTCCGTTTTTGTTTTTCCTTTTATATTCATGCTTTCCTATCTCTCAAAGTCTTGATGTCTTTCCTGTGAAAAAATTTCCACAAATGCAGGAAATCTTGTGAAAATGATTTTCATTTTTGTTTCTTACTAATTTAATTTTTTTTGAGTATAGATCTAAAATTATTCATTTTTTAGGAATCATTCTTATGTTGAATTTAATACAGAAACATTTATCCCTCTGAATTTGATATAATTTTCTATTTAAATTATGCTGGGTATTGATCACCTCCAAAGAATTGATTTCATTATTTCTATTTTCGGGTGTATATGAAATCAAATTACCTGTTTTCATGATAACTATTTCAACACACTCTTGATGATTAAAATAAAAATTCAGATTTCTCTAGATGTGTCTTTTTTCGAAATTCGCTTGTCACAAAATTCCACATAAGCGTATTTCGAGAAAAGGCACTTACTAATAGATTTCTGAGGATTCCAAAACGTGACATGATTCAATAGTTCGTGTTTCATTGTAAGTTCATTGTCAGAGAACAATTTTCCAACCGATTTTCTCCTACGAATTTAGTACAAGAATTTACGATCATTTTCATTATATAATTATTTAAGTTGAGTTTGTTTTAGACTGTGAAAACTCTTGAATGTTGCGGAAAAAAAGGGGCATAACAATTTGAATACGGACTTTCCCTTGAACTATTTTCATGATAATATGTCAACGTTAAAGAGCCGTCTAATTTTTTTTGTGAAATTGTTTGAATATCAAGCAAAAACTACAGCACTGGTTATGTATGTGGTTTCCACTTTTTGTACGTAATTTGTGGTATATTCATGAAAAATTAATATAAAAGATCTCTTTCTCTGAATTATCAAACCTATGATTAATTAATTGTTCGAATAAAAGTTAATAAAATTGGAAGAGCATGAAATACGAAACGAATTTTCATAGTACAACTTTTGATGCGGCAAAAGCTAGTCTGCAAGTGAATATATCATCAGCCAAATTGAAGAAACATCTCAATAATTTTTTTATTTGAAAAAAATTATAAAAAATAATGTTTTCTCTTTACCTCTAGTTGGACAATGGTCATATTTGGGACAACACTGTCCTGGTACTTGCTTTCCCTCACAATCGTTTCTAACGTAGCATGAGAGATCTGCACATTTTATTTCACCTCCTCTACAGTAGCACACTTTGCATTCATCCCCTGGTGATGTTTCTAGACGTTCGCCGTTGGAGTATCTTCTACCTTTGTATTCACATTCTGGAAGGAAGAAAAGAATTATTCATTTTAACGAGAAAATCTTCTACCTTTTTCAAAATGTATCATTTCTTTGAGAATTTTCTGAAACTTTTTTGTGTTTTCACTCCTAGTCTCAGAAACAAAAACAACCAATAAATTTTCAGATGATGAAAATATTTTTGCGAAAATTTCAAAGAACAAAATAAAAAATGAACAATCATTAAGATTTCGGAATTTATCAGATACTGGAGTCTGATAGAAACGTTACGTGATTTTTTTAATAGTTTGATCGCCTCTAATCAACTGCGTCTGAACGAATCTTTGGTAAGCACCTGCCGATACATTCAGGAGTCTAGCTTCAAGTACCTCCTTGTGTGTCTAGTCAGTGGTATACTTGAGGTCAGTAATGAAAAAGAGTTGAAGTCGAACAGTGAAGAATATCTTCTGAAACTTGTGTTTTGCTATATATCGATGTTATTTCACACAACCATGACAAACAATAAATTGGCCTACGAAAATTATGAAGACTGCAAACGATTAAGAACAAATAAATGAGTAGAAAATATAAATTATGGGCAGGGTTTAAACACTCTTGGGACAGGGACGCAATTACCCCATTAATATAGAATTTCTCTTCAAAGGAGTGTGATATTCTGAACGTTACGCTTAAAAGTTCAAAGTGTTTTCTTTTTGTTCATTGTTATGCAACAATTTCTGCTCGTAAAGTTTTGGCCCCTGACAAATTAGTGCTCAAATTTTTAAGCAGGGGCCTTTCTTATATTATTCAAAAATTTTTTCTAATTGTTTCTTATTTCAGAGACTGAGAGAGAAAACCCAAATTAAGTTTTCAGGAAAATGCAAAGACCTCCCAGACAATATTCCAATAGAATCACATAGAAGACTAGAAAGATGTACTATCCTCTCCTAAAACCGGGCAAGTGTCTGTTCACATTGGTATAGTTAAGTAATATCTCAGTAGAGTAGAATGAGATTTTGGAGGTGGAGATGGGATAGTCGAGTGTACTATTTCACATGTGCTATCCACTCTACCGTTTTCTATCTTTAGTACTCTACCGTTACTACCACGACCTGTTTACATTGTGCTAGTAGGAGGATAGTAGGTGGATAGCACATGTGGAAGAGTACACAGTGGCGTAACGTTTCTCAGCAGCCAGCCCCCCCATGATTATTCCCGGGCCCCTTCCCTATTAAAAAATTTTCGGAAGAAATTTAGCGGAGTTGAAGAACTAATAATTTTACACTCGTTTCGGCTGTTGCATTCGATCATTATACAGGGTCTTTCACGAGGAACCTCACCCATATTTATACGGGAAACTACTGAACGTATTTTCATGAAATTCAGCACTTATAAGTATTTCACGATGCTGATGAAATCTAAAATATTTTCAAGGCATGAGCACCTCCGGTTTTTCCGGAAATGACGTCAACTTCCGTTTTTTCAAATTAGAACACCATTTTTTTATTGCAGAAATAGATTCCTTAGAAAATTTCAAGTTATTTTGATGTAACATTTTTCAGTTTTGGTTGGAAAATTCTCTCTGAGCGGAAAATTCGAAAAAAAAATCGAAAATAGAGCTCCGCTGAAACAAGAATAACTACGAGGTTTTTGGATGGAAAATTTTCATTTTTGGGATTTTTCAAGATGTAAGATTGATGTATCCACTTTAAAAATCGAAATCGCAATTCATGATACAGGGGGTGAAAAAATCGCTTTCAAAGTTAGGGATGACAAAATCGTGAAAAATCAATTTTTTCAAATTAGAACCCCCATTTTTTTATGGCAGATATTGAATCTACGTTAAAAAATAATGTGAGTGTATGCATCACACCCTTGCCCTAAAGTGGATATTTTCTGAGTTATTCACAAAAAACTGTTTTTCGTCTTGAATTTTCAGCTATTTCTTTTCCCTTCACGCCAAAAAGATGAAATTTTCAGGAACTGTTACTTAAACCATGTTTTAGATTTTACTACCCTAATATGCAAGAGAAAAAAGTTACGGTTGTTCCTAAATAGATGGCGAATTTTGATTCGAATTTGTATCCGAAACCTCTTCATTTCAACTAATCGGCCATCGGTTTTCTCTCCAGTGATAAATAAATAATTCCTTATGAACCATATGCAAAAACCTACCATGTTTTACATTCTTTTTTTTTTAATGATAGATATCATTAAATACATCTGCCAAATTCCTCTTTATTCAGTAGCATTTTGTGTTTACTATTAATTTGGTGATAATTCGTATTAAGTTATAAAATCGATCACTATGCCTAATTTTACCAATGAAGATTATTTAAATCTCATTCTACTTCATGGAGAATGTAATAAAGTTGTAGATAGAACGATTCGACTGTTCATTGAGAGGTTTCCTGACCGACCCAGACCAACGAGAGATACCATTAACAGAACCATGACAAACTTGAGAAATGTCGGATCTTTCGTTAAGAAAACTATACACAGAGAAAAAAGTGTAGTAGAAGATGAGAACAACGAAATTACAGTTCTTGCATATTTTCGTGTGAATCCTCAAAATTCTATCAAAGATGCCGAGATTGATCTGGGATTATCTCAATCGAGTGTTTGGAGAATATTAAAAAAACATAAAATGCACCCATATAAATTCAATAGGGTACAGCATTTGAAGGAAACTGATTTCGTCAGGAGAACAGAGTTTTGCGAAGCTATGATGATTCGATTTCAAGAGAATGAAAACTTTTTGGACTGCATAATTTGGGCAGATGAATCTAAATTCACAAAGAATGGTTCTTTCAATAGGCATAACAGTCATTATTGGGATGAAGAGAACAACCACCACTTCAGACAATGGAACTTTCAAGAGACCTGGAGTTTCAATGTTTTTTGCGCCATCAAAAATAATGCAATTCTCGATGTTCACATTTATGATGGGACTTTAACTGGTAAGATAGAACACTACACATGTTTGCATAATTTAAAGAATGTTCTCCCTTAGGAGATAGATATTCTGACATATTGACTCAAATAATTGAGCCGCTAGTACAGAACCATAATGACTTATGGTATCAACAAGATGGCGCGCCTCCACACAATTCACTCAATGTGTCAAATATCCTCTACAGGCTATTTGAAGATCGATGGTTGGCGAACAATGGTCCACATCTTTGGCCACCACGTTCTCCCGATTTAACTCCTTTAGATTATTATGTTTGGGGTAGGATAAAAATATTGTCTACTCAACTCCCCTGACTGATAAAGAGGACTGCATAGAACGAGTCAGAATTGCGTTCAGGTTTGTTTAGATTTTTAGATTCATAGTTTTGAAACTCAATTTGGTTTTTAAACACTTTTGTAGATCTCTTCCTCCCGATGAAATAAGAAGAGCAACGCACGAAGCATTCCTGAGACGTATAAATAAATGTCTAGAAATTAACGGTCAAAACTTTGAGCATCTTCTCTAGTTATAACTGCGAGAGTTTGCCATGGTTCTCCTAATAGTAACTTGAAGTCGGTTTCAAGAAGGGTGAAAAATCTACAGCATGGTTCAAATAACAGTTCCTGAAAATTTCATCTTTTTGGAGTGAAGGGAAAAGAAATAGCTGAAAATTCAAGACGAAAAACAGTTTTTTGTGAATAACTCAGAAAATATCCATTTTAGGGCAAGGGTGTGATGCATACACTCACATTATTTTTTAACGTAAATTCAATATCTGCCATAAAAAAATGGGGTTCTAATTTGAAAAAATTGATTTTTCACGATTTTGTCATCCCTAACTTTGAAAGCGATTTTTTCACCCCCTGTATCATAAATCGCGATTTCGATTTTTAAAGTGGATACATCAATCTTACATCTTGAAAAATCCCAAAAATGAAAATTTTCCATCCAAAAACCTCGAAGTTATTCTTGTTTCAGCGGAGCTCTATTTTCGATTTTTTTTTCGAATTTTCCCGCTCAGAGAGAATTTTCCAACCAAAATTGAAAAATGTTACATCAAAATAACTTGAAATTTTCTAAGGAATCTATTTCTGCAATAAAAAAATGGTGTTCTAATTTGAAAAACGGAAGTTGACGTCATTTCCGGAAAAACGGAGGTGCTCATGCCTTGAAAATATTTAGATTTCATCAGCATCGTGAAATACTTATAAGTGCTGAATTTCATGAAAATACGTTCAGTAGTTTCCCGTATAAATATGGGTGAGGTTCCTCGTGAAAGACCCTGTATTATAATTGCTTTTTAAACGAACAGTTAATACATCCTTTTTCACACGATGTTCGTTGATTGTTTTTCTATACTTTTCATTAATACATTAAATGGTTTTTTTTTCAAAGCTCAACGCCCCAATCAAAAACACACACACACAAAAACAAAGAAGCGAAAATCCGACCGCCCAACCTTCACACGTGGTAGGTACGCTTTGTATTATATCGCTAATGCCAGCGGTAACTATTTCCTTGAAATTTTCGAATTTTTCGTTTTTTTGAAATGAAAGTACTATCTGCAACGAAATTGTGGAAAAAGCTCGAGAATTTTTTGAAGATTATGAGCTTTTCATAGCAAAAATCATGATCCTTTAATTTTTTCGAAAATTCGATCGAGAGAAACGAAAACTTGACTATAGATTGATTTGGCTCTTTGCATTGAGTATATATAATATATATTATATTAATACTCAATGCTCTTTGCAAGTTTTTTGTGAACATATTGAACTGTAGATAGCACACTTTATATTATTGGTTTTCTCAATATGTTCGACCGCTTAATTTTCCAAAGGAACACAAGAAGAGCTCTTTTCGTTGCATTTTCAAATTCATGTGAAAAAGAGAAAAAAAAATTCTCGGAAAGCAATAAAAAGCCGATGAAGGAAATTCATCCTGGTTCTCGAAACCAATCGACAACTTTCTACTTTCTGTGTGATCATTGATGGTTGCTGCGACGTCGATAATCAAAAACAAAAGGACGTATGAAGATAAAAAAAATGGAGCGGTTAGTCAAAAAAAAATTTCTCGCGCTCGTGGACAAAAAAAAACGAAAGTTGAAAAAGCTTGAAATTTTGTTGTTGTTGGTTTTTCTAATATCTCTCAAAAACTACTGACGCTACAGAAAAATTTCGATTTCATTCTGATCCTTTCATCCTTTAGTCCCGTAGTGCATTATAAAATCCAAAAAACGAATTGCATTAATTTGAACCGATATATATTATATTTCGTTATAAATCACATTATTATTATTTGAATTTATTTGAATTTAATTTTTAGACTTAGCTAGATTTTTTGGTGTCTTTCAAGCCTCAACAATTTCAATAATAATTTTAAATCTATATTTAAATATATAACATTAGCAGAAAATTAGTTTTTACTGTCTTAATAAGATGAAGAAAATATTAAATAAAAGGTTGAACAACCGGGCCTCCAGACCTCGCGGGCCCCCCTCCCCAACGGGGTGGCTGGGGGGATGTACATTACGCCACTGATAGTACACTAGACTATCCTAACCCTAAATCCAGAATCTCACTCTACTCTACTGGTTTATTACTTCACCATACCAATGTGAACAGACACACGCCGGTTTTCGGAGAGGATAGTACATCTTTCTAGTCTTCTATGTGATTCGGCTCATCGAACATTCCTTCCAAAATACTAGCAACGTGTAAACAGTTACTCTACCGAAATGAGTAGAGTATTTCCGTGAAAAAGTATGCTAGTGAACTCGACCTCTTACTCTACTCATGTAAAAGGCCCTTGAGGGCTAACAGAGATGTATATAAAATTTTCATTAAGATTCATGGTTACCGAACTGCTGCAACAAGTTCTATCACAAAGATTATAATTTTGTCGCTGAGATATTAGTCACCAACAACTATTTTCCGTATTCTATTCAGAGACGAGGCCATGTTCACTAAGAATGGAATTTCCAATATCCACAATTTTTTCGAATGGGCAAGGACAACCCACATTTGAAGAAAAGTCATAATGAAATTGATTTTTCATCAATATTTGCCTTTGAATAATAGGCGGAAACTTAGTTTGCTCTCACCTTTTTTCAGGCAAAGACTGAATAGAGAAATTGACCTCAACCCTTTAGAAATTATTTCATCGAATCTATTGTAAAATGTACATACAGGTACGCTTTCATCATTTTGCCTTGAATGCGAGAAATCACCTGAATATGACAGATGGATTGGTTATGGAGCCCCCATTGCTCGGCTACAAAGATCGTCTGATTTGACTCTCTAGATTATTTTGTACTGAGATAATCCGCCACTGGCCCCAAAAGCAGTCATTCATCTAGGTATGGTCGCATGTGCTCTTTGGAAACTTAAACCATATTGGTATTGCATTTACAAAAATAAATTATCACAGACATTATTCATTGGAAAGTCCTCGGGATGTGCACGAATGGACAATCTTCAAAAGAAATATTCCAAATATCAGCAAGAAAATTACTAATTTAACGGTATTTTCTTCGTGATTAGTATATTACTACTATACCTAGTAGCAATTCAACATTCGGAGAAACAATTCATCTAGAAAAAAGTCGGGATATGTGAACAAACACAAATTTTCTGGCAATTCGAAAACTGGATTTGCACACGAAATATGGTTAAACAATTTTTCGGGCATAAATACGACACACTAAATTTCGTGAACTCTAAGGGTGGGTTTCACAAAACTTTATTTGTGCCATTAAAAAACCTAACGTCAATTCGAACCAATCGAATCCCTCTTTTAGAAATTTCAACGAATCGCGGTGACTCCAATTGATTTTACGGTACAATCGAAGTTTTGTGAAACCGACCCATAGGGTCGGTTTCACAAAACTCTAATTATGCGATTAAAAAACCTTACGTAAATTCGAACCAATCGAATCATTCGTTTTGAAATTTCAACGAATCGAGGTGGTTCCAATTAATTTAACGGTACAAAGTTTTGTGAAACCGAACCTAAATGTTTCATTCAATGAAATTCTGGCAACATCGCAAGCTTCGCCAGTATGCATACTGGAAGAAAATATCAGATTGTTGAGGCCACATCTTCCGTTCATAACGGGGCAATTATGAGAGGAAAGCCTTAAAGAAGGGGAAATTCGAGCCGCAAGAGTGCAATTCAGTTCTTCAACTTCCTAACGATGAACAACAGAGGCGGAATACAAATTCGGCAACTTGTAAAACTCCCCAGCGTTCAAGTCGCGACCTCAAAACGTGATTGAAATTGCAAGGAAGCCGCAGCAAATATTTTGTGTAATAACGCCGCAATTTTAGGAGAAGCTCATGTACGAGGAAAACTGTTAGACCCTGCTGGTGCAGAGACGGCAATATTTGCGCCGTATGTCAGGAGTCATACAGTGAGGAGTAGGTGTGAATATGCATCTCAAAATTCAAAGCTTCTATGGATTCTGGCAATCTTTTCGTCTGAATGAATTTAACACGAATATATAAAAGTTGGAGAGTTTCTTTCATTGATTCTAATTCCATTCCATTCCATTCCATTCTATGCCCATTCTGTGTCCAACTTTCAGTCCAACTACTGCCTGTGTGAAGGGAGTGAAAATTTTCCATTGGTTGTCTAATAGTTGTCCCACTAGAGATAAGGTATGTATAGCAGATACGTCGAGGGAATTCCATTTTAAGGTGGACTTTCGAGCCGGACGTCTCTAGCGTCAGTAGAAGTACAATGAAATTGCCTAGCGTACCATTGGAGCGCTATTGACGAAATTTGATACATATATAAAATCCCAATCACATGTTTTATATTTTGCATTAATACCATTACATCCCATAATGAAACCAGCAATTCACGAGACCCAAGCCTCTTGGATTGCTTCTCCTATGATGTTAAGTGAATGAACACTATTTTCATAATTTATTTGTACCCATTGGCTGAAGGACTTAGGTCGATGGCCATTTGATGATATCAATAAAGTACTGTTATCTATCTATCTGTCTTTGTACCGATCTTCTAAGACACTCCTGCTATTTGGAAAGGCTTCCAAATATGTAAAGTATTCATTTAAAGTAAGGAATACTCTATTTTCATATAAATCTATCATTGCAATTAAGAAAATATTACGAAAGTAACTCGCTTTAGGATATTCCGAGGGATATTCATAAACAAGTAACGACACTGAGGTGCTGTTCCAGCAAACTCAATGTTTACAGAAGGCACAACCTACCCTTGAATTGCCTTTAGCATAGATAAACTAAATCAATAATAAATAGCTTATCTATGGCCTATAGCGTTACTGACGCAGCGACAGTGACGGTGGACTTTCGAGCCGGGCGTCTATAGTCTATAGCGACAGTGACGCCGCGACACTAGAAGTGCCTAACACTTATCCATCGAGTGGTGATAGCGCTTCAAAACAACAGAACCGGGTTTAATGTTCAATGTTTCAGATTTCAGATTCTCCGGAGAATTATATTTCCATGTTAACCATACGCTAGATAGATAAATCAGATTTCAGTTCAGCCGATAAATATCTTTCGTGGTATCGGCACGTTCAATCGAACATATTGCGAGTTATAGTTTTACAAACAAAGTCGAGTTCTACAGATTCTGCCCAGGAATTTACTACGAAAAAGCGGTCAAAATAACGTGCATTTAGTAGTACGGAAAAAAGCGTTATAAATAATATTTATACATCGACAATGGAATCATACAAACTTATACATCCCCTGGTCCTAAGGGTTGGGGGTGAAAAATTAAAATTTAAGAATTTTTCCGTTGTTTGTGTATTGAAGCTAGGTTTGTATGATCATCAGTGAGTGACTGACGAAATCGGGGTTTTTAGATGTCTATAAAATCTGAAGTGGAGCTATGCACTTAAATCTTTGTACTTCTGATGAGTTCACTACTTGCATTGTATCCTGAAAATTGTGTTCATCTACTATATCCCAAACTCAAATTATGAGCGTTCAAAAATACGACGAAACACTTCGATAAAAGATAGATAGTGTCCCGGCGCCGCGCTTCGCTAGGCTCGTGTTGGCGGGGGCACTACCGTGCCACAAGATTATAGCCGACTTTGTAAGTACATACATTGAATCAAAAACGACCAATCATTTTAAAATATATATTCATAAATAAATCACTTAATTGTCGTACCTAATACAGATCTGGAGAAGGCGGAGAAAGCACTAAACGGGAGCCAATGAAAATATTCATACCTTGCAGGCGTACATTTAGTTGTTTACTGCCACTATCAGTTCTGGCTAGATTTACTTTAGAGTAGCATTGGAGCATAGCATTACTGACGTGGCGTCAGTGACGCCGCGAAAGTAACAAACGTCGAACGTCAGCGACACTGCCGAGGTTGAACTTCTACTCTTGTCGTGTTTTCGTAGTTGAGTGGTTGAACATAGCCAAAATGAGAAATTTCACGTAAGATAAAGATGGATGTATTATCAATTGGTGTTGGTGTTGAAGCATCCAATACTATATGAATTGAGATCACAAGATTATAAAATATAAGCAAAAAAGTCATTGTGCGTTTGATACACTTGAGTGCACAAAATTATGAAAATTTAAGAAAAAAAGACATTGTGTGTTCCGTATACATGAGTGCACCAGACACAAGATTATGAAAATATAAGAAAAAAAGGACATTGTGTTTTTCATATTGAAACAACAATACTTTCTAAACATGTCATCGTCAATATTCAAACCTCATCGTCGATATTCCACCTCATTTCTACTCAGAAATAGTAAACCAGTAGAGATTCTTTTGAAACTCAGGAAGTATACCTGTAAAAGATCACAGTCTTCTCGTTCTTCTTCGATGAATTTTCGAATGTTCATGATGAATTTCTATCTGAAAACAGGTTAATTCGACGTAAACTACCCCGGGCCACTGAACGTCCGACGCTGTCATCGAAAGTCACTACGGCGACACCGCGACAGTGACGAGGCGGCAGTAATTCTATAGACGCCGCGTCACTGTCGCCCGACTCGAAAGTCCACCTCAACAGTCAGTATCTAGCTCTGTGATGTTGACATCCCCCGATTCGAATTTCGACGAAAACATTTCAGAATTGTTTGTACATCGTCAGTCCACGTGTATCCATGTTTTTTTTATTTGTCCAGGCACCGTTCAACAAATATGCAAAAAATATGCCGGATATCAGATCTTACAGTTAAAAGGATCATGTCGTTCGCGTGGGTGGTGGTGTAGATTTTCACATAAAGGGATCGATTACCTCTGAATTGGTCTTGTGTGATTTTATTGCACCGGATAGAGAAAAAGATTTATGGATTGTTTTAAAAGCGAAAAGTGGTACTATTCTATAGTGATCAATATATCACACATTGTCCTGTAACTTCAATTCAAACTTCATTAATTGTTTTGATGAAATCATTTGTATCACCTCAGTACGACCAGGGGCCAGTAACTACAAGTTACGCAGATTCGGAAAGGGGAAATTGATGGAGTTTTTTTTTCATTTCTTTCAAATTTTGTGACATTTCTGTCATAAATATTCATAAACCTCCGAACATTATTTGGCCAAGAAATTTGAATGTTGATGTTTTTCAAAGTAGCAAATGCATTTGTAAAATGCATTTGATTTATTTTGAATAATCGGTTTCTTTTCTGCTTTTGTTTTTTTTTCATTTCAGATTAAGAATTGCGAGTCGTTTTAGGAAGAATTTGTTTATCCGAGCCCATCGACTGATAACATGAAGATGATCACACTGATGTCTTTCAAGATTTTCCTGATATTTAATATTTCATGTTATGTTTTTTACGAGGAGACAGGTTTTTTTCGGATGAGGTTTTTTCCCCTGGCTGTATAGTATCGTATGATATTAGTTATGATAGTATCGTATGATTCTATAGTATCATACGAAGAATGATATGATACCCCGTTCTTTTTTTACCTCAGCTTAGGTACTTTTTGTTTCAACATTTTTTGTATTATTTTAGCTCTCTTTTTCATAAGAATATATGAAAATATATATATATACAAGTGGTCCTATTGGGATATTTCTCAAAAGAGATCTTGACACTGCTAGTTATGTAAGTGTTCCCAGTAAGGTAATTCTAATATCACAAGTATACATTTACCTAGCTTGGAAGGTAGGTAAAACATTATCTACACTTGCTGAAAATTCCGTATCATAATTGTACAAGAGTAAACTTTGTGCTGTTTACATATGTGGAGATTATTCCTCAATTATTACTGGTGCCGCACGGGTCATTCTAAGTTGTAATTGTAGCTACAGGTAGATTCTACACTTGTTACACTTGTACGGTTTGTGTTACGGGCCCCAGTTCTTTCAGGGGATGTGAATATTTATCAATTGACTGAAATAGGTAAGAAGATTGCATTTTAGTTGTTAATGCTTCGAACAGTTGATATCTGAGCCTACACGTATGGCAGTTTTATCGCAGACGGTACTCGACATTGTTTGCACAAATATATGACTGATATACAGGGTGCCATACGAGGAACCATCAGCATCACGAAAACGCTACTTGAAAATGGATTCCACCTTTCCTTGCCAATATACAACATAATTTATTCATTCTGACCGAACTTTTATTCTACTAAATTTCTGGGACTGTGTAGAACTTAATGATTTTTTTAGAATTTGTAATACTTTTTAGCATCTATTGGATTATGTATACCGAATATCATACTTCTAGTGCCGTACGCAATTTTGACTTCTGATGTGCAATTGACCACCCTATAAGCCACTCTCCTATTTTTTACATTAATTCGAAATGCATAAACACAGGAATAGAATATAATCATTCAAATTTTTGTCACACTTCTGAACGTTTTATAATGATACAACAAATCTAAGAATGTTGTGAATTTATCGAAAACGATAATTTTCATCCCCATTCGGTAGATTCAAAATTTTGAATATATAGGTATGATAGTTAGGAAATCAATTCGTCACTAATCTGCGTATTTTCAGAGGTCCACACCAAAGTAAGTTTTCGAATGAGAAACTGGTGGTTATGTGATCAGAGGAAGAAACTACTGAAGTCATGGTATGCAAGTGTCTAGAGCTGGCGAAACTAAGAACCATTCACATGAGGAAGTCGGTTCTGGATCCTCATGAGGTAATAGCTAAAGCTCCTCCGGATGTCATTGGATTTATCAATTCCATTGGCGGGGGATCCAAATGAATGAGTTGGGTAAAGAACAACAGATCCTTGCTGTCGAAGCTCCCAGAATGTGAAATGTTACATTATCATCTTCGGGTGTGAGCCATGTTTCTGAAATTTCAATTATATCCAATTTGTGATCAAGCATAATACTTGTAAATTCGTCAAAACCTGATTTTAAAGAGCGTACATTCAGATGAGCGACAGTGAAAAGCATATCATATCTATTCACTCCCGTGCGTCCTTTCATGTTGTTATGTTTCATCTCATTCATTCATTCATTACATTAGAAATGTAATGAAACCCCATGTACCATCGCGAACACCCCATCCGCATCCCCAGGTTCAAAACTGACTTAAAAACTAAACTTAAGAAATACACCCCGCAAGCATTTATACAAAATCCCATAAGAAGAACGTTCCACATCGTTTCCATCCAAATTTCCAGTACAATAAACAAACTTGACTTTGCTGGTGCATTTGAGATCCTTGATCACGAGCTCTCGTGTGCTAAATTGTATTTCTGCGGTATTGATGCAAATGCCATGGGATTCTTTAGATCTTATGTCTTGTTGGTAGATTTAATCGGGAATATATTTTCTGATGACCTATTCGGCAGGGTTCGAGTATGGATCCTACCTGTATATAGTATAGTTTTCATTTTATCTCGGTGATTAGTATGGGGTAGTTATGTATCATATAATAAATTTTTATGCAGGTGACATTGTTAATGTCAATTGATAAATAAAACAATTTTCACGACTCTGAAAATTTTCATGAATTTTACGCAGAGAGATTCTCGTAATTGCTTCTTGTTCTAGAGATTGGAGAGGAAAATCCATTTAAAGATTCAGAAAAAAATAATTTTGTGGTTTCGTAGCGAATTGGCGAATGAGCCGGTATCCAAGACTGTTTCTTGTCTCATTCTGAAGATTTCGAATAGTATATTGAAACAAATCTCCGATAAAATTGTGTTCTCATGGGCCCTTGAAACATATGCCAACTTTCAAGTTAATCAGAGTTTTCGAAGTTGGGGAGAATTTAACTGAAAGAAAATCCTTTCATAAATATAAGTTAAGTTGATGAAAATGATTTGCGATCTCCCACTAACTAAAACTTAACCTCAGAATGAGAAACAAAAGAAAAAAAATTGTGTTTACAATGTTTCCTGTATTTGTGGAAAAACAGTGAGAGTTATGAGAAACATCAAGACCCTCAGAGATGAGAAGAAGTGAACATAATAATAAGATGAAAAAAAGAGAAACTGGTAGATCGAAAATTGCAATACAGGACATCTCATAAATATGAAGGTTTCAAACAACACAGATATTCCGATGACGGAACCGAAAATGGGTCAACTTCTATTTTGTGATTTGCAAATGCTGATCTTGCGACTTGTCCAGTAGGAGTAGAGCGTATAAATTTGGTTTGATTTGTTGGAGAGAGAAATGACAAGAAATTTTAAAATAAAATAAATCAATTTCATTATGTACCATTGGAATTTTCCAATTAGCGGAGATATAAATTTTTTTCGATATCGCCATTTTTCCAATTTTCGCTTATAACTCGAAAACAAAAGAAGGTAGCCAAAAATGAATAAAACTCTTGTTAGTTTCTCCGAAAAAGAGATCGAGAATGGGGTATCTTTTGACTGATTTATTTATGTAATGAACTCTTTCCATTGAGACTTTTCTAATACGAATATTCCAAATGACATTTACTATACTTACCTCAATCAACCTGAGATCTGTAAATTCCATGGGTAATTTCCTAATTTTTAGTATATCTGTGAGTTTTTGATTCGATGTTGTTAAATTATGTATGAAAATCAAATTTTTAATTTCAGGGTACATTTCACTCAAAGAGACCCGACTAAGCATGAATACTAATTATTTTTTTTGCAACCGTGAAGAAAGTGACTCTGGGCATATTAACATTTTTTCAGGAAGCGAAACACCAGAACGATTATTTATACATGTCGTTAAGAGTATAGTCACCAATTAATGTTCACCTATGCAAAATAGTCGAATTTTATTGGTTCTTCGTGACATAAGTTATTTGATCAATTTTATGCGATATACAAATTCGATAGGATTCATACAGCCGTATTTAACAAATAAAATTGATGGCACAAGATCAACGACAAGAAATATCGGTGCAGGCGTGCCTAAAGGATAGGTCCTAGATCCTAGGTACCTCACTATTTAATATGAACATTCGCAAATTAGACAGCCATAGCTACATATTTCACCAAATGAAGAAGGTGAACGTGAACCAAACCATTGCTATTTTATTTGGTTCAACAAGAAAAATAGGAAATGTCACTACCAAAGGATTGCATGGAGTAAGCAAGCTTAATCTGTAGGGTCGACAAGATATAGAGCTGAAATTCAACAAACTAACAGAAGAAAATAGAAAAAGAACACAACAACCACACTACTACTCCTCATAAATGGAGGCTATATGGCCCAACACAGTAAAAAACGGAGTAAACGGGAAAGTACTTCTCTGAAAACAAGTGAAAAAAACCGGAAAAATGAGATGGGAGTCGTATGGGAAAATATTTCTGGTCTTCATATGAAAACTAATGATCATTGATGAACGGAAATGGGATTCACATTTCTCAAAAGTAATAATAAGAACAAATAAGTATAATGATAATATTCGCACGGAGAACAGATTTTTCAGAATTTCATTCTCTACAATTTTTAAAGTAACACCAAATACTATTGATCATAAAAGAAGAGATTTGGAAGTTTCACCCTAGGTCTTACCTTAGCGAAAATATCTGAATGAAGAATATGGAACCTCGACAGTCTTCTGATTCAATAAAGGTTGAAAAAAAGGTTCGTTCCTCCACCATTTCTTCCGAGGTGAAGCCACTGAAACTACTTCAAGAACGCCCTAAATCCATCACATCCAACTAACTTTGTTGTCTTATGACGCTTCTATCGATCTCGCGATTTGCATAATATATTGCCCGGATGTACTTACCGCATTGGTAGTCTGGACAGCATTCATTGGGCCTGTGTACCATTTTACAACCAGGTTTCTTGTTAGCACATCGTAAAGCTTCACACTGAACTCCTGGAGGCTGACATTTGCATTTCAAACACGGCTGCTCCGATGGAACAGGTTCGTTGCTGCCATAAACCAAATCTCCGACAATGCAAACTGTTTATTAAAAAAATTATATTAAATGCAAAATGTAGAAGAAAATATGCTTCAATATAGGTTTGAATCAGGGCGGAGAGATCAATTGCAACACTAGGTTTCAGCCGTTAATCGTTCAATATCTACCGATTGAGTCCTAATGATGGTAGACAACTCATTGACGATCTAAGTAATCGGAAGTTATCGTAATTCTTCTACCTGTACATATTAATATTTTTTCTATTGTCAATGTATCATATATGTGTTTCTTTTTTCCTTTCCCTTCACTATAGGACAGGGGTTCCCAACCAGTGGTCCGCAGCAGCTAAAATATGGTAAAAAAGCAATTTCTTATACCCAACTTCGAGAAATAGCTTGGCGCTATTTTATGATTTTTTTAAGCATTTTTTTGTGGGAACAAGGATTTTTCGCTTTGTTGGTAATTGAAAACAAGGCAAGTAATCGTTTGAAAGTGACTGATGATTTGCATGTAGCTTTGAGTAACAATATTAGTTATATCTCATATTAGTATAGCTCAGAAATCACATTCATAATTATTCAAAATACCGAAATTTATACTATAAAAATTTTATTAATGAAATTTCCTGTTATTCTCTCATTGAAGGTCCAGTTTGATTATAAGAGTTTATTTTCATTATACCGACATAGTGGTCCCTGCTAACAAGAATAATATTAAAATGGTCCCCGACCAACAAAAGGTTGGGTACCTCTGCTCTAGGACTACTCAGTAAGAGCGTTTATATATACATATACACGGTGAGTCTTTGACTTGTACATAGATTTTAACCCCAGATTTCTGAGGTCAAAAGAAGCATATTTTGTCTCTTTCATTTTTTTTCCGATTCGGGTCGGTTGGAAAGATACAGGCTGTTGAAAATGCATAAAAAATTTTATTTTCGAATATATCTCGCGAAGTCAATATTTAAAGTTACGGGTCTTCATGAAAAAACCAATGAAGGTGTAAGTACAGACAAATATGGATGAAAAGTAATTGTTTTTGAAATATCAAAATGGGAAATCTTTAAGAAATGCAATGGGAATTCACACTATACCAGGGACATTGAATCTTTGAATAGACATGGGGGTTGCAAATCAACTGGAGTATCTGTGGGCTATATAGAAGAATCTCTTCGAAATATCAAACCTGAGACAAAATATAAATGAAATTGACAAAAGTTGCATTGAATTCTATTCCCTGAAATCCTCGGTAACATTTTCAAAATGCAACAATTTCGCATAGTACATTCGATATGACTGAAAGTTTAAGTTTTGTTTTAGTTTGATAAATATTGAGTTGTTGATGCATGTTTTGTGGAAACTGAAACTCCGACGGGGGAAAAATGAAACTTTACGGTCGCCTACTGACTACTGACGTTTGAAGAAAATAATTATTTTTTCTATTTCAGTATCGTAATGAGTTCATTACAATATTAGAAATAGTGCTGTAATGAACTCATTACAGCATTGTTTTCAGTTATATTTTTCGTTTTGTTGTTGTCAGTACTCACCCCTGATCGTCTCATTGATTTTCAAATCAAATCAACTCAAATTCCGTAATTTGTCAAATTTCGTCACACCAACCGCCAAAATACAATACAAAAGTCACTTATCTGAATTTTTATTCGAATTTGAGAGTATTTCAAAAAACTTGACTGAAATAGAGAAAAAATCGTCTAATATCATCTAATACAGAAAGCCATTCCAACACTCATGCAAATGAGTTCCGAACATTATGCAATATTCCTGAGATTATTTTCTGACATTTTCGAATAAATCGTTAACGTTCATCTATTATAGATGCTGCAAAAGTGGCATAGTTTTGTTGATTTTTCAATTATTATGTATTATACATTCTTGTTTTCCTCCTGTAGATGGAAATTCAACAATGTAATAATTTATGGGTGTTTTCATTTAAAATATTTGAAGAGCTGACCAAACGAGGAGGGGGTTTGAGTTTTAACGTCTACATATGAGCAATATAAGCTTTTTTCATGTTTTCGTAAAAGTGACTGCTTCTGAATTATGTGGGGAGAATAGATCTGATTTATCGAAGATAATGTCGAAATGTTAGATGAATTTTAACATGAATAAGAGAAAAAAGGTTACCGTGGGCTAGTAGCGAGTTCGAATATTAGGAGTTGAATAATGAAGAACGGACTATAGCTATAGTGAAATATGTATAATCGTTGAACGTGTCGGCATTTCCCTTACTTCTGACTTAATCCTAAATTTTGCTTATTCAGACGATCGCCTACCCTTCCTTCCCCTGGGAACGGCCTAGCTGGTTGACATGATAATTTAATAATATATGTGGCTCTCGCTTGTTGCGAAGATTCGCAAAATCACAAAATTTACACTACATTGTGCGGCAATAAATTTTACCTTGCGATTGGTTTACATCCCCATCGGATTCTATTTCAGGGTAGACTTCTCTTGCAAACCTCCTGGACGTAGGACCTGTAAAAAAGACATTATTGAGAAAAATAACAAAGTAAACTTGAATATGAATGAGATAAAGAAAGCTCGAAATTTCAAACAAAGTTCATCATGTTCCTCTTTTTGTTTGCGTTTTCTTGAAAGGTTAGAAATATTCAAACACAGCGCAGAGAACACCAAGAAACAAGAAAGATTCATTGAGTGATAGTTTAGATTGAAGGATTTTTGGCAAGGTGGAAACAGTTGAGTAGTGTTACTAAGTAGTGGCTAGCAGCGCTCTCGATAACACTTCAATTTTTGCTCGTAGAAGTAATAAGTTCATTATATTAAGGGCCATCCGCACCGCGTTGGCTTAGATCCAAAGTGCCGCTTGAATATGCTGCTGTACCTGTACAACCCGTCCTAAAGTGATACATCGAATTTCAGCCAGTGCGTGCAAACGGCCTTGCATGAGTTAAGTTGATCAGATCTACTTACTTGTGTAAGTTTACAGTTATGGGATAATTAAGATATATCCGTTTGTCAACCAGGTTTAAGTTTTAGTTTATATGTATTCGTTTCACCTTTTCCATGAGTAGTCTAGACTAGATTATTCAATCTACGATTCTTCACGTTGTCATAAATGTATTTCGAAGCACCAGGATCGTAATTTTGAGAGTTTATCTCGACCAATAGACACGAGCTTTTTTGGAAGATTGAAATGTTCCTGCCTTATTGATGAATGCTGGTTCCACTAGTGCCTAAGGTTGTCACTTTCTCATGATAAATCACATGACGATCTTCCAATATCAGTTCGCCCACAGCATCAACGGTTTGAGCAACAAAAACTGTTATTGGACGGTCTTCACGAAATTCTTCTTGAAGCGACTAGACCCTCGATTTCACCATCCTGTAGATAAACACTGACCCTTTACGATGCTTCATTGTCAGAAACTGAATTGAACTAGTAAATCGATGCACTGTTGCTGACTTTATCCACGACGAAATCGAAGGGAAATGTTCGATCCAATTCGATTTTTGGGCCGAGATGAATCTTTTACGTTACTGAATACACAAAAATGTCAAACTTTACGATGCTGCTGTAGTGCTGTCAGTTCCCATATTGCAACACTAAGGTTGTCCAATCCCGAAACGAAAAAAGCAACCTCTTGTGAAAAAAATTATGGAATCTCAGAAGTTATCCGGTTGTGAAAATCGGAAACGCCGAATAAAAAAAAAACAAAATCTGTGCGGGAAAGTTGACAAATATTTAAAAGAGGAAAGGATGTAGTAGTGCCAAGTTAAATGGGGGTAAATATTTTAGATGTTGCTGGTAATAGCGAAAAATTACTCGAGAACTGCCAGAAAATGAAAGGCAAGCGGAACCATCTGAGCCATCCACATCCAAACAAGAAACTTAATATTCAAATCCGACCTTATTCCAATTCGTGCAGAATTTGAAATATTTCAAAGTACCTACATGGTTTTGTCGCATGACACGAATGTCAGAATCTGAGCTGGGTTAAATTTGTGAAGTCCTGATTTCAAGAATCAATTCAGATATTCATACTGTTATGTCCAGATATATATTAGAAAGAAATAATGAACGATTTGTGAAATACATGGAAAAGATATAATGGACATAACCCTCAAAGATGAAAACTAAAAACACGTGTATAGGGTTAGTTTCGATAATTCGAAAATTTCGAAGTAACTGTCGGGTCCCTTGAAAAACACTCGCTCAATCGAAATATCACAATGCAATTAGGTAGACTTAGTAATTCGGAGTAAAACAAATCTCCAGAAGAAAAAAAAACATTCTATAATTCGAAGTTCTTCCACTCATACTTTCTATACCTATGTCGAAGTTGCGAGTTTCAATTTGTCCAAATCCCAGCGTACGTCAACGATCGGTTATGTTGAAATTTTTATTCTTCCTTAGGATGCTTTCAAAGGCACTCTATGACAATTTCAACCCATTTAATTTTTCCCATTGATATTATGAATCTCTCTATATTTCCAATCTCACGATAATTCGAAGTTTTTTACTGATCCCTGCAACTTCGAATTATCGAAAGTCAACTGTATATATGCCTAGTAGGGCATTTCCAAAGCCAACAATGTACTGATTCTTCCAACCTTTTTATTTATGAAACCATTATTTTTCCAGAAGAATATACATTCTTTTGATGAATGTATAAATGTGAATAATACCAGGAGCAAGTTTGCATATTATTTTCATTGTTATTTCCGTTGTCTTTCTTATTAATGCCTTATTGAGTTTTTTGTACTGTAGATGAATCTGCTGATTGTTCTGAAATGTAAATGTATGCTATGATGCTTATTAGCTAGGTGGAAAAGGTCCTAGATTGATTTCGCTTTTATTAATATCACTGAAAATATCCCGATGTATTTGTCCATGAAGATCTACAAAATGGTTTCGATAACTACGATATGTCAGAATCTTGAAAGATCTCAAATTCTTCCATGAAATAATTTATTTTCTCATTTCTGATTCTGGATTGAAAGATTTTTGTGCTTGTTCATGATGGTACTATTCATTTATATATACACTCTTAAATATCTTATCTATACTTATTCCTTCATTTTATTTATACAAAGCGTAGAATAACTATCAAAGTTGCATTGCTCAACTTTTGGAATCGTGACTGGTTGCATGACCAAAGGTCTAAAGCCAACTCATTCAATTAAAAAAAATGATGGTACTAGCTGGCCGCGCAACTGCGTCAGTCCAAACCGTTTTAAAATTGTTATTATTATTCCAATTTTATTTCTGAATACGAGAAATCTTGGAAAAACTAGATTCTGGTTGCAATTACATCTACCATATCCAGTTGTATTTCCAAACTTCTCTAATATATACGTCTAACTTTTATCTTAATTACTGAAGGAACAATCCTATAATAAAATAAACTAGAATAATCAATTTTGATATTAATGAAATCCCAATAGAAAGTAATTTATACTTCTACTTCAAATAAACTGAAAAAATTACATTTACTTTACTTTACCCCAATACCATAGCCAAGAAGGGGTTCGATGGGGACCGGTGTGAACCTACCCGACCAAATCCATCAGACCGTTTGTCGGAAACGCCCGAACGCGGTGTCCAGTGGCGTACGGATCTGCAGTAAGATGAATGGTGTAACACGGCTGATTCGCATAAATAATGAACAAGGAACAAGGGATGTCAAATTTTATTGAATTTCTATTAAAAAAGACTTCTACAGGAAAGGAGGGTTGATTTTAACGGAGCTATTTCGGAAAGATATGAAATATCAGTGATCCGCTATATAGGGAATATTTCGTTGGATCATTACATTATCACGGAAAATATCCAACGAGAGCATAATGACACTCGGTATACGAAATTGTTATTTTGATGTAAAAATTGCCTGGAAATTTCGTTCCCTTGCAAAGGATCCAGGGGGTGAAATTTCATCCCCTATTTTGAAAAATTCGATATCTCGGAAATTACTCAACGGAGCACAATTAAACTCTGTACGTAGTACTGTTATATGGATTCGAACATGTGGTGAAAAATTTTGTCCAGTTGCAGAGGGAGCCGGGGGTGAAATTTCATCCCCTTTTTTGAAAAATTCGATATCTCGGAAAATACTAAACCGAGCACAATTAAACTCGGTAGGTGGGACTATTATATCGATTCGAACATTTGATGAAAATATCGTCAACTTGCATAGGGATCCAGGGGTTGAAATTTCATCCCCTATTTTGCAAAATTCGATATCTCGGAAATTACTCAACGGAGCACAATTAAACTCGGTACGTAGTACTGTTATATAGATTCGAACATGTGGTGAAAATTTTGTCCACTTGCAAAGGGAGCCAGGGGGTGAAATTTCATCCTCTATTTTGAAAAATTCGATATCTCGGAAAATACTGAACGGAACATAATTAAACTGGGTACGTAGTACTGTTATATCGATTCGAACATTTGGTGAAAATTTCGTCCACTTGCAGAGGGAGCCAGGGGGTGCAATTTCATCCCTTATTTTGAAAAATTCGATATCTCGGAAAGTCCCCAATGGATCACAATTTAACTCGGTACGTGGCACTGTTATATCGATTCGAACATTTGATGAAAATATCGTCAACTTGCATAGGGATCCAGGGGGTGAAATTTCATCCCCTATTTTGAATAATTCGATATCTCGGAAATTACACAACGGAGCACAATTAAACTCGGTACGTAGTACTGTTATATGAATTCGAACATGTGGTGAACATTTCGTCCACTTGCAGAGGGATCCAGGGGGTGAAATTTAATCCCCTATTTTGGAAAATTCGATATCTAGGAAAATACTGAACGGAGCACAATCAAACTCGGTATGCAGAACTGCTGTATGGATTCGAACATGTGGTAAAAATTTTGTTCACTTGCAGAGGGAGCCAGGGGGTGAAATTTCATCCCTTATTTTGAAAAATTCGATATCTCGGAAAATACTCAACGGAGCACAATTAAACTCGTTACGTAGTACTGTTATGTGGATTCGAACATGTGGTGAAAATTTTGTCCACTTGCAGAGGGAGCCAGGAGGTGAAATTTCATCCCCTATTTTGAAAAATTCGATATCTCGGAAAATACTAAACGGAGCACAATTAAACTCGGTACGTAGTACTGTTATATCGATTCGAACATTTGGTGAAAATTTCGTCCACTTGCAGAGGAATCTAGGGGGTGAAATTTCCATCCCTATTTTGAAAAATTCGATATCTCGGAAAATCCTCATGGAGCACAACTGAACTCGGAACGTATACTGTTATATGGATTCGAACATGTGGTGAAAACTTCGTCCACTTGCAGAGGGAGCCTGCAAGTGGACGAAATTGGATGAAATTTCACCCCCTGGCTCCCTCTGCAAGTGGACAAAATTTTCACCACATGTTCGAATCGATATAACAGTACTACGTACCGAGTTTAATTGTGCTCCGTTCAGTATTTTCCGAGATATCGAATTTTTCAAAATAAGGGATGAAATTTCACCCCCTGGCTCCCTCTGCAAGTGGACGAAATTCTCACCAAATGTTCGAACCGATATAACAGTACTACGTACCGAGTTTAATTGTGCTCCGTTTAGTATTTTCCGAGATATCGAATTTTTCAAAATAGGGGATGAAATTTCACCCCCTGGATCCCTCTGCAAGTGGACGATATTTATACCACATGGTTGAATCCATATAAGAGTCCTACGTACCGAGTTTAATTGTGCTCCGTTGAGTAATTTCCGAGATATCGAATTTTCAAAATAAGGGATGAAATTTCATCCCCTGGCTCCCTCTGCAAGTGGACGAAATTCTCACCAAATGTTCGAATCGATATAATAGTCCCACCTACCGAGTTTAATTGTGCTCCGTTTAGTATTTTCCGAGATATCGAATTTTTCGAAATAAAGGATGAAATTTCACCCCCTGGCTCCCACTGGAAGTGGACGAAATTCTCACCAAATGTTCGAATCGATATAACAGTACTACGTACCGAGTTTAATTGTGCTCCGTTTAGTATTTTCCGAGATATCGAATTTTTCAAAATAGGGGATGAAATTTCACCCCCTGGCTTCCTCTGCAAGTGGACAAAATTTTCACCACATGTTCGAATCCACATGACAGTACTACGTACCGAGTTTGAATATGCTCCATTAAGGATTTTCAGAGATATCGAATTTTTCAAAATAGGGGATGAAATTTCACCCCCTGGATCCCTTTGCAAGGGAACGAAATTTCCAGGCCATTTTTACATCAAAATAACAATTCCGCATACCGAGTGTCATTATGCTCTCGTCGGATATTTTCCGTGATAATGTAATGATCCAACGAAATATTCCCTATATAGCGGATCACTGATATTTCATATCTTTCCGAAATAGCTCCGTTAAAATCAACCCTCCTTTCCTGTAGAAGTCTTTTTTAATAGAAATTCAATAAAATTTGACATCCCTTGTTCCTTGTTCATTATTTATGCGAATCAGCCGTGTTACACCATTCATCTTACTGCAGATCCGTCCGCCACTGGACACCGCGTTCGGGCGTTTCCGTCAAACGGTCTGATGGATTTGGTCTGGTAGGTTCACACCGGTTCGATGGGGACCGGCAACCCATTCAACGCCCGGGGCCCCTTGTGTCGCGGGATTTTTAACGGTGTAAGTTACTCTAATGACTTAAAAATAAAACGCAAAATAAACACAGTCGTCAACAATGTCGACTCTTCGTGTAGTTGTCTGCCTCTGCAGACCACCGGACGTTTAATTCAATCAAACTTATATCGCAATAACCTTCAAAGGTATTGTTATTAATTCGTGTAAAAGACAAAGTTCATCTACAGTGAATACATAAAGCGACAAAAGTAACCATTTTGAAAGAAAGTTGGTAAATACTATGAACGAAGGATATCGAAATCAACTGTATGTATGGCTTCATTATTTTGGATATCATGGCTTCCATGCAAAATAAAGATAATAAGATCGTATAAGCTGTCGTAGACTTTCATTTAGCACTTTTTGAGACAAACAAACCCATGTTCGTGTAACTTCAACGGTTAGGAAGTAGCACTTGCAGGATATCATGACTCGGCTAACTCGATCTTGTCTAATAATTGTTTGATAATGATTTGGGAAATAAATTGATAATATTACCTACTATATCTGTCTCTGATATTTGTACCAGATTCTTCCCATTATTCTCAAAAGTTTAAGAATGAAACAAGAAGATTGGAAATTGAGTTGATGCGAGAAAAAAATTTTATTTGTCCGTAATTGTGCAAATCGTATAACGTTTTCTTCTCGTCTCACATCGAAAGATATTTACTCGAATTCTACCGAACGTAGCTGCAACAACTAAACTTTTAACGACACATAGAGTTGCCCTAAATAAAATAGCTAGCCCCTCGAAAAACAAGGGAGGACGACGTACACATAAATAATGTCCGAAGCTTCATCGTAAATGGTCCAGATCTGCGGAGTTTTGTCTTCTAGTCCGGGAGATAGCACTTCATAAAGTTCCCTCACAAAACTGTGGAAGCCTCTAGTAGAGTGAAATACTCCGTGTTCTTATATTTGAAAATTAAAAAAGCTCTGATACACGTTAACTTTTGATTATTCAATGTTATTTAGGAGTTACAGTTAAGGAATATACAGAGGGGTTCATTTTAAAATAAAGAGGACTGCAGTGTATGTACCGAGCATGTGCACTGTCTTAGGACCACTTGCCACTACGCTAAATTCGGAACTAATTCAAGCTCTGAGTCGTAAATCAGATGCGCACGCATAATAAATGCGGGATTTTATTATGCACACGCATCTGATTTGGCATTAAGTACTCAACATAATTCCGAATTTAGTGTAGTGGCAAGTGGCCCCTACGTAGGGCCAGAGGAAACATACATAAGGCATAGGGCTTACTTCTTATCTCTCTGTAACTCAGCGACGGATTAAGCATGCGCGGGGCCCACAGCGGATCTCAATCAAATTTTGAAAAAACTGTATTTATCTTCATAAAATCATAATTTCTTGAATATGTCTTGGTGCATTTGCCACAAAAAATATATTTTTGATGAAAGTAAGGAAATCTTGACAATAAATTCAGTAAAGTATTGAATTTTTTCAGTCAAAAGGTACCATCTCCTTTTTCGCTCCAATGATCCTTTTCTGATCACGTAATTTTTAATGGACTTCTTGAATATTAAGGGTCTTAAATGAAAAAAAAAGTTAATAGTACTTACAGTAGATGAGATTGTCTTAGCAATCCGTAATAGTTTTGATGAGAAATTTATAGTTCGAAACTGATATTCTTTGATTCTCATAAATAGGGGATGTTGTGTTTCGTCAATGGTGTTCTTCGAGTCATTCATATCAAAATAAAAATTGTTTATTCATCAAAATATTACAAATAAATGAAACATTCTCATTTCACAACGGGTATGATGAACCTGTGACCTCAGCTAAACTCGTATGACACATGTCATCTTTATTCATATATTTCGTATTTTGCTGGTTTCTTAAATTATACTTCTCGTAACAATTAAAGGAACAGAAAAATTTTGCAAATTTTTTGGTGTTTTTCAACAGGTTGTTTGTCAGTCGAATAAGAAATAGAAAAATCAACTTTTGAAGCCTGAAGACTCTAGTTTCTGAGTTTATTGGTTAACAATTTTTCGTACCGGCAGCCATGCAATCCTCAGAAAAAGCACGAAGAAAAAATTTTTGAAATTTTTCAAATTTTTATGTTTGCTCTACGTGCATGGAAAAAATTTTTTGAGCTAGACCGATGCAAAGCCCGCATAGCCTGTTTATTCAGGTCTAATTTGTTTTTCACCGCCCTCTGAAATGACCATTTGTCTTCGAGATAACCCATTTTGAATGCAAAAGGGCCCTTTTTCACTCAACTGCCGATATCTCCGAACAACTGGAGGCCTATCAGACCAACAGCCGGTTTTTTTTCTGCAGAAAATTTCCTACAAAAATCATTTATGTTGAATCAAGAAAAATTTTTTTCCACCTGTAATGGTAATGTAAAAAAAGAGAAGGAGAATGCTATTTTGCCATTTGTTGGTTAACGGACTGTATCTTCATCAATATTGGATAGAAAGCTAAAGTTATAAGTCAATTTTATAGCCTAATGTACCCCAAAAACCCTTACAAATCGGTAGATCGATCGATTCAGCGGTTTTCCTGGACCGATTGATTGAAATTCTGAAAAAAATTAAGGGAACAAGGATTTTGTTCTTTAAACTTGAGCTAATCTTTTTGAGAATTATTACATAATTTGATTTTTTCAGTGAGAATATTTATTTTTTTCACCATTTTTCAAATTTTTTTTATAATCTCCAGAACATTCAAAATTGAGTAAAAAGTGAAAAAGAAATCAATAATTGATTCTTATAAAGAAGAGGTCAACTTTAAGGAACGAGAACCTTATTCCCTTAATTTTTTCAGAATTTCAATCAATCATTCCAGGAAAAATGCCGAATTGATAGATCTACCGATTTATAAGGTTCTTTGGGGTACATTAGGCTGTAAAATTATTATTTAACCTTAGCTTTCATCCCAATATTGACGAAGATACAGTCCGTTAGCCAACAAATGGCAAAATAGCATTTTCTTGCCTTTTTTTTCGCATTACCGTTACCGGTAAAAAAAATTTTTTTTGATCAAACATGAAAAAGATTTTTGTGGGAAATTTTCTGTAGACGAAGAAACCGGCTCTCGGTTTGCTAGGCCTCCAGTAGTTCCGGAGATATCGGCAGTTGAGTGAAAAAAGGTCCTTTTGCATTCAAAATTGGATATCTCGACGACGAAATGTCATTTCCAAGGGTGGTGAAAAACAAATTAGACCTGAATAAAAAAAAAATTCCATGCGCGTAGAGCAAAAATAAAAATTTGAAAATTTATTCTTCGTGCTTTATCCGAGGATTGCATGGCTGCCAGTACTCTGAGAAATTGTTAACCAATAAATTCAGAAACAAGAGTCTTCAATCTTTAAAAGTTGATTTTTCTATTTCTCATAGACCATTTTTCACTGAGATACAGCCTATTGAAAAACACCGAAAAATTCTGAAAATTTTTATGTTTCTTTAATTGTTGGGAGAAGTATATTTTTAAATTTCTACAATCAATTTTTGTTGATTTCCAATGGGCAAATCTAGATATAATGCTATCTGTATCAATTTTTCTGAGCAAATCATATTCTATATACATTAGGGAGAGAGAATGCAGACGTCTTTGACTCACAGTGTTTAAAATTTTTTTTTATATTTCGCAAATGAACTTTCACCAATGCACTTAGTGCAGGAGTCCAGGAATGCACTCTTCTTACTTTCGAATTTTTTGAATAACATAAACGAACACAGTAGGTACTGATTACTGAAACAAACTATCCCATGAAAACCTTAAATCACATGATGACGTGAACTGATAACACCAGAGATGGCTCTTGGCTGACTGTACAACTTTTTTCCATCATGATATTTTTCTTTATATTGACACAATGTTTTTCTCTCCATGTCAGTGCTTACTTCGGATCTCTCTGTAACTCAGCGTCGGATTAAGCATGCGCAGGGCCCATAGCAGATCTTACTCAAATTTTGAAAAAACTGTATTTATCTTCATAAAGTCACAAAAAAATATATTTTTGATGAAAGTAAGGAAATCTTGATAATAAATTCAATAAAGTATTGAATTTTTTCAGACAAGAGGTACCATCTCCTTTTTCGCTCCAATGATCCTTTTCTGATCACGTAATTATTAATGGACTTTTTGAATAATAAGGGCCTAAAATGAAAAAAAAAGTCAATAGCACTTACAGTAGATGAGATTGTTTTAGCAATCCGTAATAGTTTTGATGAGAAATTAGAGTTCGAAACTGATATACTTTGATTCTGATCAATAGGGGATGTATTGTTTCGTCAATGGTGTTCTTCAAGTCATTCATATCAAAATCAAAATTGTTTATTCATCAAAATATTACAAATAAATAAAACATTATCATTTCACTACGGGTATGATGAACCTGTGACCTCAGCTAAACTCGTATGACACATGTCATCTTTATTCATATATTTCGTATTTTGCAGGTTTCTCTAATTATTTTTCAAATTTCTACAATCAACTTTTCTTGATTTCCAATGGGCAAATCTAGATATAATGCTATCTGTATCAATTTCTCTGAGCAAATCATATTCTATATTCAGTAGGGAGAGAGAATTCAGACGTCTTTGACTCGTAGTGTTTCTTAATTCTTTTTTCACATTCCGCAAATGAACTTTCACCAATGCACTTAGTGCAGGAGTCCAGCAATGCACTCTTCTAACTTTCGTATTTTTTTTGTAACAAGAAAGCGTTTTATTGCATTAGTTACAATTCTGTTAGTCTGCGATCGTTGAATAACATAAACCAACACTGTACTGATTACTGAAACAAAGTATCCCATGAAAACCTTAAATCACATGATGACGTGAACTAATAACACCGAGATGGGTCTTGTCTGACTGTACATTTTTTTTCCATCATGATATTTTTCTTTATGTTATCTCTCCATGTCAGTGATGATTTTTCTTAATTATAATAGTACCTTTTATAGGATTTTCAAAGGTAGTATAGTTTTCATGTTCCTTCTTCATCAGTTTGCCTATAAGTACACTCTCATTTGCGACGCCTACCCCCGGACTAAGAGTTTGGCCTGGAAAACAAGGTCCGGACGGCGTACACATAAATAATGTCCGAAGCTTCAATGTTAAATGGCCCAGATCTGCGGAGATCGGTCTCCAGCCTCCAGGCCTGGATGAAATGGGGAACGCGCTCGATCATCCTTGAAATTCAACAAATCCATTAGGAATAACGTTATTGGGGAGACAAGTTTATGATACGACTGGGGGAGATCGATCCTCTTGCGAGCGCGCCCCGCGCGTGCAGAAGCGGAATTCCCCCGTCGATCCGTACTTTCGAGCAGGTCCAAAAGTGGGCCCAATTGGGATTATTGAAATTTTCATATTTCGTCTAGACCTGGAAACTTCGCAGTTTTTTATGAATAAATATAATAGTATATTCTAAAACAAGTTGCAGAATGAGCTCCTATTCCAACACGAATGCGAAATTCGAGTTTTCGAAAGCATGAGTGTTGGAATTGCCTTCTGCAACGAGTATTAGACGATATTTTCTCTATTTCAGTCAAGTTTCCTGAAATACTCTCGAAATTCAAATGAAAATTCAGATTAGTGACTTTTGTATTGTAGCTTGGCAGTTGGTGTGACTTACGAAATTTGACAGATCACGGAATTAGAATTGATTTGATTCGAAAATTGATTGGATCGGAGGTCAGTACTGACAACAACAAAACGAAAAATATAACTGAAAACAATGCTGTAATGAATTTCATTACAGCACTACTTTTAGTACTGTAATGAACTCATTACGATACTGAAATACATTTTTGGTGTTTAATATTTTCTTCCTCCCATTCTATTTTTTTTCCTTTTTGACAATTGAGGGGAAAAGCTTATCCCCTCCTCAATTTTCAGGTATTATATTTTTCGTGAGCTTGTATCTTGTCGCAACTTGATCTGCTGATAATTTATCAGTTTCTCGAGTTTAAAAATAATACGAATCGTCCTACGTAAGCAATAATGCAATACATATACAGGGTGATTCACTTATCTTGGTAACCCCAATTTTCTCGAAAAAGTAAGAATGTTTTTTCATTCTGTGAATGGCGTTTTGAACAAGCTAATGTCGACTCGAGATGCGCATTAAAATCTGCGGAATAAATAAAGACGCCAGGCGTCGCGGCGCTATCAAAATTTTTTCTCCAGGGACATTCCTTTTTTATCATGTCATTCGAAAGATAATTTTATTCGGAATTTTTTTTTCGAATACAATTTTCGTCTATTTTTAACCGTCTGCGAACTGCAGCGTGTTTTATGTTAATTTTATTTAATTTATATTTTTCTGTATTGTGGTAGTGTGCCTTTATGTGGAGACATATATATGATTTAGTGCCTTGAATTCAAGGAGGCTAGTTATCTAGGTAATGTGCCTTTTCAAATAAGATGAAAAATGTGGCTCCAGCAAGATGGGGCTCCATGTCACAACGCTGCCATTGTGAAGAGATATTTATATCAAGAATTCGAAAATAAATGGATAGGAACCAATGGACCCATCAGATATCGCCAGACCTAACGCTCATGGATTACTTTCTGAGGTTTACCCTGAAAAGTATGGTATACCAAACTGATTCTAATAACTTGAACCATTTGAAAATAAAGATAAGAAACGCATATGTCCAAGTAGACCCTTATATTTTGACCAAAGTAACGTTTTATGAAATAGTGAAATGATATAACATATGTATGGATCATAATGGCCAGTATATTGAAATTATATAAAATAATTAAAGGAAATATTTATTGTTATAAGATAAGATAAAATAATATTTAATGAATATAATAATAGAGAAATAGTTTGTAACAAAGCCTCCATCAGTTTACGAAATAAAATTATATTCAGGTCATCTAGACATTATGATCCATACATAAGTTATATCATTTCCCTATTTCATTATAAGTTAATAGTCAAAATATAAGGGTCCATTCATTCTCTTCTTGATCTCAATATCTCTTCACAATGGCAGCGTTGACATGGAGCCCCATCTTGCTATATCTACATATTTGATCTTATTTGAAAAGGCAAATTGCTTAGAAAACTAGCCAATTCGAGGCAAAAAATCATATCTATGTTTCTTAATAAAGGCATACTACCACGATACAGAAAAAAATAAATTGAATAGAATTAACATAAAACACGCTGCAGATAGCTGACGGTTAGAAATGAATAAAAATTGTATTCGAAGAAAACATTCTGAATGAAATTATCTTACGAATGTCATGATAAAAAAGGTATGTCCCTGGAGAAAAAATTTTTGATAGCACCACGACGCCTGTCGTCTTTATTCATTCCGCAGATTTTTATACGCATCTCAGGTCAACATTGACCAAACCTCCATTCACAGAATGAAAAAATATTCGGACGTGTTCGAGAAAATTGGGGTTAACAAGATAAGTGAATCACCCTGTACATGTCAGATAATATGTCTTTTACAAAATTGGTTCATTCGGTATAAGCATATTGAATTTGTCCTTAGAAGATAATTTTATACTTAAAAAAGGGGAGATTGTACCATACTTTTGCTAAGATGCACATTTCTTAGATCTCTCAGTAGTTTTGAAAAAACTTTTTGGAACGACAACACAGCAAAATTCTGCCAGAGGTTTTCTCGGTTTTTCCTTCTTCTCTCTTACTTAAATTTATCTGTACCACAATATGTTCGCCCCATTATTATTATTATATTTGAACTTCTTGCCTTAGTAGAAAACAAACATGATATTATGAAATTCGTAAAGCAAAGTCGAACACCTATTATAAGCTCAATATAAAAAAATCAAAACTGACAACTATCACGAATGAATTTCTGTCCACCATCGTTCCAATTGAATATATTACTCAAACTTGCACTGAAAATTTCTGAAGCTAGGGAATCCCAGGCTGTGAACACGCAATTGCCTAAGAAATTTTCTGATAGAAAAGTCTTCTTCAATTTGAAATTGACCTCTCAAACTGTTGTCAGATACTTCATATGTCTCTCAGAATATCTAACCCCAAAGTGAGGAAGATGATAATCAAATCCCCACGAACTTGGGAATCAAGCTTACTACCATTCTTGAATACTGGTGCGATGTAAGCTCTTTTCCGAAGTTCAGGCACTATAGACTCTTTTAATGATAAATTAATTATAATGAAATGTGAAATATCAAGAAATCAGATATCGACTTCAGAAGTACAGGTAAGGTATGTTCCAGTCCAAGCTATGAATTTTTCTCTAACAAATTCAGATGTAGTTTTCTCTGGAGTAACCTATATCGTTTGAGGGAAGGTTTGGATATTGAGATGGAGTATCCTCAACTGTATGAACCCTCGAGAAAGGTTCCGGCAGTATCCAGACTTACCTCATACATCTCCTCACCACTCTTTAGTAATGGTATGCCGACCTTTGATATTAAATTTAATCGAATATATTGGTAAAACTTTTTAGGGATATTGATGGTGGTAATGGACTCTTCATATCTCGCTCGAGAATCATTTATGAATCTCTTCGAAAATTTTCTGTAGGTTTAAAGATTCATTGTCATCTTCAGAGAGTTGATATTTACGCCAATGTTGTTTTTTATATTTTACAATGGAGAGAATTTCGCTAGTTAACTAAGGTCCCAGTTAATCATGAACAATGGTTTTCTGTGTTTCATATGGAATTTAAAAGTATCAAGAAAATACCTGAAAACAGGATCATTATCCAGGAACTCAGACTAACCAGGCCTTGTTATTCTTGCCTATTTCGTTATCATGTTCGAATCGATGATATGAGAGCTCAATTTTTTATTGCAGCCTGACTGTAAAACTCTCGGTTCGAATGTATCGCATCATATTTCTGAAACTTTCCTACAAGGTTCAATTCTACACATTTTTGATTGAACGTATTTCTGCCTCTTGGACAGCGGCCTGAGGATAGTGAGTATTTGAATGGTAGGTACTAAGGATACAATAAAATCCTGAAACGTTCATAATCCTACCTCAAGAGGCTTCTGTAAAGAGCCAAAACATGTAAAAATTTGAAAAATGGCAGATCTAACACTGAGTAACTACTGTCTCCTTCTACTGTTTCATAGTGTGAAGAGAGTGATTGTTGAGTAATTAAAATTTCTTCTAACATGGAGTTGGTACTTCTTTCAAGATTTACAACAAACATGATTTCACGAAAAAATAAATGTAGTTTTTGTATACATATGTTTTATTCACATTTTTAGTTGAGCTTACCTTGCAAACGTTAATTAATTCTCAGTTTCCCGAGTCTCATTCAACTCATCGCGGAATCACCCTAAATTTCCGCTTGAGAAATCCCTGAAGTTTCTTCTCTTGGGGTGGAATGTTGAAAGCACCCTATTGTTTACCTTTCGGGATAAACAGAGAAGTCAGGTACACATTCCGTTTCACCTGTTCTTTTTCTCATTCTATCTATAGCCATATCGTATTACTTTCATGCATGGGCGTCGTTGAGAAGATGCAAGAGGGTTTAAATCAATTTGTTCGACGATATCTATATGGGTAACTCAAAAAGCCTTATTTCGTCTATGTATTCTAAAGATTGAATTTTGTTCGATTATTTGAAACCCCAAAAAAAAGTTCAAGAAAGTATTTGTGCTTTCTGAGTTTCAAATAAGGCTTTCGGTTGGATAAGAAGGTTTTCTAAATTATGACATGGGGTTGAAACATTTCTTTATGATTTTTTTTTGAGAATCAAAAGTGACGCACCTACTATTTGCAATAAAATTACTACTCAATAACCCAACCGACAGATACTTTCTGAAACTTATCCGGGTTTTCAATCCCTCTGAAACAAGCTTGATTGAAAAATTTTCAAATAATATAAATATTCCTATAAATGATTTGATGATCGTATCATTTACTTCGAAATTTCTGTATTAGACTGTTAACAACTGTTTTCATTTCAATAGAAATATGAAACAAATATGTTCAGAGTCTTGCCTTGAAGAATTATTAAATTTTTATTCAAATCTTCCCATGTGTCGTTGGAATCTTTCCATATTATGTTTGTGAAAAATTATTGTTTTTCTTTCCAGTTTTCGAAATTGTCAACCTTGAAAACGTTTTTATGATTTCCTATATCATGAATTTTAAATCTGAACATTGTGATAACACCATCATTCTCACTTCTCATGTTAGCCTAACAACGACGTTTTTCCAAATTTGAAGAGCTCCATTTTCAATTTTTTTTTTCATAATTTTAGGTTAAAAAGGAATTTTCTGCAAAAATTCGAAGTTTGACATTGAAACAGCTCAGCACTTCATAAAGAATCCATTTTCATCATAAAATATTGGGCTTTCTTTTTGAAAAACGAAAATTTGTATCAATTCCGGTGGAACGAGAAGTCCCACTAATCTCAAAAAAATTTCAGGCCTGAAGAAGCAGAAAATTTCTGCGAATGGTTGCTCCGAGGGTTGCTCAGTAAAAAGTGTGAATCCAGTTTGTGATTATCAAGATGCACAATACACTCAAATGTCATGAAAAAAAAATCAAACCTTCTTGTTGACGAATTTAAATTTCCTTTTTTTTTCTAGAGAAATTGTTGCCTTATTTCGAGAGATTCTAGATATCCTTGGCATAATTCTGTGTTTTCATTGTGCAGAGCATGAATTTAATTGGAGTGCCCGACCAGTTTATACATGCTCATGAGTGGGAGCAGCGACGCCACTGGTCTTATTCACGAAATAATTCAATTAATCAGCCCCGGCACCATAGATTTTCGTCATTCAACACATCGAACGCCGTCTTCTTTGAAATGGAAACTTGAATTATGGATCCACTTCGTCGAAGTTTTAATGAGGGCTGTTTCTGGGAACGGGAAGTGAATTTCTTCATACATTATATACAAGAATTTCGCTAATTTCCTCCCAAGCTCAGACTAATTGAATACTCGAGTTCTGAGTAGTGTCCAAATTGAATTTCGACGTTATTCTGATTGGGACAAGAGCTCCTCGTTAAATTCTAGTATCGCCGAATCAGATCGCTGCATTCGATGTTGTTTTCTTTTCGTTTCAGTTTATTCTTCATAAAATCTCATGATTTCAGTGAAATTTATTGGGAGATAACCCATAAGGGAAGCAACACATTCAAACCATCGTTTTCACGCATTTATTTCAACTCGGGAGGAAATGATTTCTCTAACTTGATGTTTCGGCCAAGTGCTCGTTTTGATGAAAAATTGAACGTTATAAATAAAATCAGGAAATTATCCTCATTGCCTATCATCTCGACAAATCTTACAAAAATTAAAAAGAAGTGAAAAAGAATCATTTATTTATGAATAAAAAATATAACTAAATACGTAAAGGCGATGGTCGAGACTTTCACGACAAGATATAATAACATTACAGAAGCCTTCAAGACATATTGACCGTGCTCTATTTGCAATGATTTCAATACAATACTTTTCTTCAAAAATCGTGTTGAAAATGCGATAAAGTTACAAGATATTTAGTGATATATAGTTGGTAAGCACCGAAAAATTTGAAAAGTGTTGAGTTTGATAGTTTGATCCATGATCCATTGTTTATTAGAAATCCGCTTGAAGTCGAAGTTCTATTGAAGACAGTTGAAAGTGGGGATATTATAAAAGCTATAATCACTTATCTAACTAATCTGAAATTTGTTGTCACCTAAACAGGTGCGTCATCTATCCCATCAGTTTGGGATAGATGACGCATGACGTTTCGGGATAGATGACGCACAATATTTCAGACCCAAAATTCCCACTTTCAAACTAGTCGTAAGAGTACAAGGGGGAAATGGCACAGGAGGACTTGACGAGTGAGTTTTCTACAAACGATTCCACAGATGACGAAACTTTTGATGAAAATGGATGCGTAGGATGCTTGGAGCGCTACGAAAATACCAAATCGACAGCGGAATGTTGCAGGTGCCTTCATGACACGAATTAATCCTTCAAAAACTATTGTTTACCCTGTGGGAAAAAATAGTTGCCAAAGTGAACATGTTATGCTGAACTCCTATTAGCAATATCTCCCATACCCAATGCGTCGTCTCACCCATGGGGTGCGGGAGAGAGTGCCATAATCAGAATTTTGTATTTTATTTTATTTTTGACAAAATTTTCGAGTTTTATGTTGATGCTACGCAATGAAAGTTTAATACCTGAAGAATTATTTATGATTTTATGACAACGTTTAGTTCAAAACAGTAGATTTTCGTCACATTTTAAAAATGGTACCCTATTGAAATTTGGTAGAATATGAAAAACTAAATTGTAATATAAAATGCATCAAGAGAATTATGAATCTTAATGGAAGCAGATATTCGAAGAGTTCACCGCGAACGCCTTGGCAACATCCTAACCTCAATCAAAAGTTTCCTCCGTTATTATTCAACATCTCAGAAGTGATATTAGATCTTCAGATCATTCAAATCAAGGTGTTTAGTTCTGTGCACAATGCTCTTCACATATCTCTATTGACATTAAGAGAGTCTACCGGGCTTATTGGCAGTGGTCTATTAGGAATTATTTCAACTAACGTTTCATCCACAACTGCGGTAGGCATCTTCAGAGGATTCTTGGTCCGAGGTTGTAACTCGACCGCTGAATTTCCGAAAATGATGTTGGATTCGATCTGTTGGCCCAACTTATACACTGATTATTGGCGGGAAAAGTTGGTGGGGTTACGCGCGCTATATTGACTGGTCCAGGATACCTTGTGACTGCGGCAAAGTCTACATTGGAACAACGAAGCGAAGTATCAATACGAGAGTTAAGGAGCATGAACGATGCTGTCGACTGAATCAGACAGAGAAATCCGCACTAGCGGAACATGCTCTAACAGATGGACACAATATTGTTTTCTCAAAGGCAAGAATGCTCTGAAGTCTCGATCACAAAATAAATTTTTTTGTGCCAATTATGAATAGATCAGGGCGGATCTATCTTTGATAAATTGGAGGGAGCGATTATCGGATGCGGATGTCGATAGGTGTGTTGATAACTTTTATGAAACTTTGAATGAAATCATTGAAAAATATGTCCCACAAAGAAATATAAAAAGAGTAAAGTACCCCTTTTAGTATTCAAAAGAAACAATCGCGGCCGTCAATGTGAAGACTAAATTTCACAGGAAATTCAAAAGATTTAAGGACAGATTCAATTATGAAATGTTCGTTCAGACTCGAAAAAAGTGTAAATTATTGATTCAAAGAGACTATAAAAATTATATTTCTTCTGTCGAATTGAACATTCCAGATAATCCTAAAGCATTCTGGACATATGTCAGTTCTTTGAGGAAAGGATCTTCAAACATACCATCTGTAATGAGCTCGGGTGATTCGACTTTCAAGGATGAACTTTCTATAGCTTTCTCTTCTTATTTTGCTGATGTCTTTGAAGGTTCGGAAAAACCAATTCTTTATAAAAGTAAGAACTTGTTCAGCACATCGGTTTGTATCGGCAGTATAGGTTTGGATTCAATAAAAAAGAAAATTAATGGTTTAGAACCAAATGATGGCTCAGGACCGGACTCGATTCCTCCCATTTTTATTAAATCATTTGGCGATTTACTTGCGAAGCCACTGCACATAATTTTCAGTAAGTCCATATGTATTGGTGTCTTCCCCAGTAGATGGAAGTTTGCAAAGGTTGTCCCTATTCTCAAAAACGGTAACAGAAATGATATAAAGAATTACAGACCAGTATCTATCTTGAGTCATTTCGGAAAAATTTTTGAATCTATAATATCCGATTTTTTTTTCATGAGATGAAATCCAAGTTATCAGATCGTCAGCATGGATTTTTTTAAGGGAGATCCGTTTTGACAAATTTGGCCCCCTATATTGATTTTATTACAAAAAATATGGACCATCGGACTCAGGTAGACTCCATGTATGCTGATATGTCAAAGGCTTTCGATAGAGTGCACCATGCCACCCTGTTGGCTATTTTAGCAGATTACGGCGTAACGGGAAGTTTTCTGGAATGGATAGGGTCCTATCTCTCGGGTAGGCAACAATTTGTGGTGGTAAATGGAGTTTCATCTGACGCGGTCGAGGTTACATCAGGAGTCATACAGGGTTCACACTTGGTTCCATACTTGTTTGAGGAGTACATAGATAACATCTCAGATTGTTTTCTCTATGCTCTATTCGAAATGTATGCGGATTATCTCAAAATTTATAAGAATGTTCGAAGTTACCAAGATCTTTTATATTTGCAGGAGGATTTGAACCGATTGAGTGGGTTTTGTGCGGAAAGATACCTTGTTTTGAATCTGGAAAAATGTCTTCATATTACGTTCACGCGGAATATCAATGTGATCAGATATTCCTTATCGCTTAATGGGTATACCTTGGTGACGGTTGACCATGTCAGGGATCTAGGAATTCTTTCAGACTCTAACCTTTTTTTCAGTCTCCACATTGATAGCATAGTCACAAAAAGTTTTAAAATGCTTGGCTTCTTCTTACGATTGACGAAAGAATTCAAGAGTATTTCAGCTTTGAAAACTTTATATTTCTCCCTTGTAAGAAATAATTTAGAGGTATACTACCCCTATCTGGTCACCACATTATCACAAGTACATAGATAGAATTGAAAGGGTGCAGAAAAAAATTCTTCAAAAGTCTTAGTTATAGATCCGGTAACCATCAGCCTGCCATTCAATACAAAGAAAATTTGAAGAAGTATAATATACTGAGTCTGCAGCAAAGAAGAGTTTTCTTCGATTGCACCTTTCTGTATCGGATTCTGAATAATTATTTTGACTATCCGTTGATAAATTTCTTCTCCTTTAATATTCCCCCAGTATTCGGATCGTCAAAGAGTACTCTTTCATATAATGTAGACTGCGACAAATGGCCGATATCATTCAGTGTTTCTTAGAATCATGCGTTTTTATAACTGGCATATAAGCAACATAGACGTCTTCAACGTCAGCATGGATTGTTTCAAAAAATCGGTGATAAGATACTTGAAATCATCATATTGTTGAGAGTTAGGTTGTGATGTATAAATAATGGTCCCATTCACTCATTGGCGATGGAGAGAGTTTGTCAACTTTCTAAATATTAGTTTTTGTTAGATGTTAAGTAACCACATATATTTTGTTATTTCAATTTAATTCAAAATTTGTGAACCTCTATTATTGGGTTTCCTGTTGAGGTTCCTGTTCAAATAAATAAATAAATAAATAAATAAATATATAATGCACAATTGTTGTAGCCTCAAGAATAGGAATGATTAGTTTATGTGAATACTTCAAGGCTGTTATTCTGAGTTAAACTGTAAGATATTCATTACTGAATGAACTATGTTAGAATTGAAAAAATGGTCTACAAACCCGCAGTATTTTTTACGCTCAACATGGCACAAGAATTGAAAATGACTGCGTTCAGGGGACACAACAGTTGTAAAAAAGTTGCAAGAATTTTCGCTGAAGGCGTCTGATCAGTGATCGCATGCTCATCATGTTTTGAGCGACTTTGAATTCCGCTCACTAAGCACAACACGTTGTGAGAGGCCAGATATTTTCAAAGTGCTAATATGAATTCCCATGACTTGATTTATGAAAATCTATCTATGATTAATTAGAAATGATCATTTGTGGAGTGTTGTACAAAGGTCCAAGTCAAATTCTGCTTGATCATATTATCATTAGCAGAGCTAGTAAAATCAGATCGTTAGTAGTTTGGTTACTAGCCGTTCTTCAAATTCAAATATTAATGCAACAACATAATCAGGTTATGTTGATACAAATGTCACCGTTTTAACCGTTCAGGATTTCGCTATCTCATCACTTTAGGATCTGTGAGCGCTTAGTGATCAGATTTGCAACTGTTTTTTCCGCTGAACGCAGCCAATATCTGCACTATGTAATTGTCATGAACTGGTCATCAGTACAACGGTGAAAGGACATCGTACATAAACAGTTGCAAAGACGAGAGGACATCGCATATAAATTACTTATATTCGATAAAATACCAAGCGATAGCAGAGAGAACGTGGGTCATAACATTATTTCAAGAATTTGACATAACAAGTCCTATAATTAAAAAAAAATTCCATCTCCGCAACTTTTCCTTTCCCTTTATCCAATTAACCGAGCGCCGTTGTCGTTTCTCTGAGAGATTAGAACAGATGAAAAGTCGTAAGGAAATGGCGAGAATTTGTTATACCGTGTAGAAATTCTTATCATCGAGTTTTCGTAAGCGAGACAAAAGCGAAAACTAACATGTTTTTGTAATGAAAAACTTACGAATCGATGTTTTTGTTCTGTTTAGTATGTCTACTTTTCGAAAAACTTTGAATTATTAGTTGGAGAAGTTCCATTGTGAATTGATTATTCTGAATAAGTGGTCAGAGATTGTTATAATCGAAATATGATACAACTTTCACTTCATATCAATGGCTAAGCCTTCTTCAAAGGCCATTGTTCTTAGGATATAATATAATCCAATTTGTATTCTGTTGAGGTACGCAAGAGAAAGACGCGATTCAACAGATAATTAAGGAGCTAATTGGGTTCAATGGTAACCACTAGGACTAGAGGATTATTCGATACTCCGAGTTACAATTTTGCCACTCTTCATTTGGACTTCCTGAATTTCAAGAAGCAATATTTAACATAGTCATAAAAATGATCCTGATTCCGAAAAGCAGGAATTGTTAACATTAATCGACTCTGTCATTGCAAAAGAAGATTGATGGTTGAAGCCAAAATAGTAAGCATTAAACTAACTGGTGATAAATCATTCTAGGTTGAAGTTTGTTGGAAAGTTTCACCAAGTTGCTAATCATTGCCGTTGAGTTCTTGCCACAGATTAATAAATTTTTTACTGTGATAAGTTTAATGAAACTTCCTAGATGAGGCCCTCCAAATTAATTTACAGCACAAACGTTTCCTGTCGAGAATAAATGTCTAAACTTAAATGGCTCTTACCCCATTACACACGAGTTGGCATGGAAAATATTTCACGTTCGAAGCACTATAATATGATGCAGAAACATTCAATAGATACTTCAATAAATTTTCCACTTAGTGTGCTGCAGAGAGTTGGAGTGAAACATTTCAGAAAAACCGAATAGTTGTACTATATATATATATATATATGAAGTGATAATGAAAGTGTCAGAATATGATAACATTCACTGTCGGCATTCACTCAACCATATAAAAACATAATTTTAATTGTGATATGCAATAAGAAAACGTTAGAATATAAACATAATAAAGATAGTATGGAAATGAAATTGTTTCACCAGGAGAATTATTATTTTGATTGAAAAATGGGAAATAAAAATAATTCCGTGTACATGAAAGAAGCCGCCAGCCGCCCTAAAAATGAACCAATAGTCTGCGGCTTTCATTAAAAGAGTGAATTTTGACGCCCTAAGCGACACCTACCCCATCTACCACCAAGCGACGACCCTATCCCAGAGGGGAAAAACAAACAAAATGGAAACAATTTTCGATTGAAAATCAACGAAACAACCAGAAGCCATTTTGAATTAATGAAAGTTGACAAATTTCACTACTTTCCTGGCAATTTATTTGTATCGGAGAGTTACATAATCCGCTCAATTATAAATAACAGAGTGAATGACAACCTGCAAATTCGTGAAATGCGGTAGTTTTCGCTTCAGACTCGGCGTAATTGGTAATTTGATTGACATTGGTGATTCCGACCAGGTTGCCACATGTGTTTGTCGGTTCGTTTTTCAATTTCCAAGTACGAGTTGTTCGCTATAATGAAAGATTATATGGACCTAGCACAAATAAGATTAATGTTCAAAATACTGGGAGAATAGGTTCACGCTTCAACCCGTAGGTCACTGGTGAGGTGAAATTTCACTCACATAACTAGTGAGGTAGGATCGATGGTGGGATATGACAAACCACAAATAGACAACAGTATAATTTTGGATTTATATGAAAAATAATGAATTGCAAGCCATTTTAGGTGGGCCCTTTCATAAATAAATAATTTATCATTGATAGTTCAAAATGAAATACGAAATATGTTTATCTATTCAACTTAAATTCGAAGTGTTGAAATGAATGGAGCAAAATAATGTTCATACATTTTCGTACTTGAAAAACTAAAATAATATAAACTTTGCAAAGAAGCCATTGCACTATCAGGAAAATGGTGAGTAGTAAATACGACCATATGTCTTCCAGATATCCAATTTTGAATACATAAGGGTTGCTTCTCACTCAGCTGCCGAAATCTCCGGTATTAGATACTGATCGCCTATGGAGCCGACAGGGTGTTTCTATTTCTGCAGAAAATTTCCTGTTATGTTTAATTGAAAGAACAATTTTCATCACCTACAACGTGAACGTAAAAAAAAGAGCGAAAAACTACCATTTTGCCATTTTTTGGTTAACGGACTTTATCTTCGTCAATATTAGGGGAAGAACTTAGGTTATATGAAAATTTTTCAGCGTGATGTTCCCTAACGGCCGTATTCAATATCCAATCTCTCCATTGAAACAGTCGGTAGCTAGACACTGAGCGTTGAAACATTTCGTTGATATCATGCGCACTAGCTATCATTCCTGAATCGGTAGATCGATCAGTTCAGCGGTGTTCTTGGACCGATGATTTGAAATTTTGAAAAAATTAAGGGAGCGAAATTCTGAACGATATAATTTTTTCGTTTTCAACAGAGCCATTACGTAAGTACTAAAAAACAGTTTTTCAAAATTCCAATCAATCGGTCCAAGAAAACCGCTGAACCGATCGATCTACCGATTTGGGGGGACTTATCTTAATATAAAAAACTAAGTCGATCGTTTTGTTGGTTCACCATTTATAACTCAAGATTGAATGAACTGTTTGTTTTGAAAGATTTTTTGTTGGATTCTTCTACGGCAGTGTTAACATAAAACACATTAAAACTCTGAAAAATTTGATGAAAAGGAAAAAAATGGGAAATAATTTTCTTTCTTGCTAACAACACCAGTAGGTGTCGCTACGGTTAGAAGCATTTTCGTGAAAGTATTATAATTGATATTGATTCGGTGAACTACATTTTCTAATAATATTAATATTAACGCATCTGAGTCCATGTGTTATTACACCTACATATCTTTCTTCCGAACACTACGGAAAATTTCATGACGAAATGTTTTGAACAAATCCTCATTTGTCATCAATGAAAACAATTACTGTGTATTTTGAGTTGCCTAAACGTCTTGATTGTGCTGTCAAAATGGCAAGGTGAAATGAAATTGCCATTATTGATTGCCTCTTCCCCCTGAACCATTGCCTTCTCTGCCCCGTGGAAAAACATTCGAATCAAGACATTTTCTATCGAACACACAAAAATACAATGGGTGTTTCCAAATGACTTCATTTGGAGCATATAATTAAAGAACGTGGATTCAATCCAACATTCAAGGTAAGAATGTGATATTAACATTAATGATTTTAAATCACTTACTTTGTCTTCCCTTTCTGCTATTTAGATCCACGACCTGGGGCCTGTTTCATAAAACAACAAGTTACAATTTTACAAGTACAAGTACTTGTAGTGAACATAGAAAATGTACAAGTGTTTCACCGAATACAGCTCAGAGTTCCTACAATTGTACGAGTTAATTTCAATGTTACCCTAGTTACCAAAATCTCAATTTTTCGAACTGTCATTGTCAATAATATAAATTCGAATAAAATGTTCAAAAGCAAGGAGGGAAAAATTGAAATTTTGAAACTAATTAGAGATTCAAAAAGTATACTGCTGGGAGCTTTCTCAGATAAACTGACAGACAAAGTAAATGAGTGGAAAAAAATCCATTCAAGAACATTGAGTTTGGGGTTAGTTCCTCAGAGTAAGGACTATACATACACAAGGGATGTTTTTTGGCAGAATATCAGAAAAAATACCATGGTGAGTATCCAAGATGATGAAATTCTTATATAATTCGACAAGATAAGGAATAAATTTTTCATCACTTCAAGAAAAAGATTGATAATCGCCGAAAGACCGGTTCAGAAGGAGGTGCGGAATCGGATTGAGATTATCGGGAAAGAAAGTCCCATTGTAGAAGGTCTCCCAGTATCGGAGGCATGGGATATTCTTGAATCCCATTCAAGATCAAAAGAGTTGGAATATGGGCCTCTGGAGCAACCTCCCGTAGCTGGAAGAAAAAACTGCGCCAATTTTAAAAGTCGACGCAGTAGTAGTGAAGAAGTTATGCGGTGCAAGAAAATGAAACTCTATAGAAATAATGGAAAGAAAAAAACATTTGAAAAACATAGAAATATTAAAATTAGAGAGACAGCTTCGTTTGAATTATTCCACCTATTCACTTGAAGTTTTAGAAAATTAAATTAGTTTCATTTTGAGTTGAAAAAATTACACTATCAGTCAATGTTATTCGTTATCATCTATGTTACATATTATTATATATACACATTTTCTAAGTGTTTTTATCTGAAATAATGAATAAGTTCATCAATTCTACGGAGTGCAGCTGGAGAAGATAATTCTTCATTTTCCACAATACTTTCATTCACCTCCGGATCCTCTTGAAAATGAATTAATCTTTCTTCTTCACGAGAAAAATTGCACATAACAGCACAACATTTGAATACTTCTGCAGCAAACAATGGTTGTAGTCTTAAGAACTTAAGGCAAAGAAATTTGGCCTTTAGTACTTCTAACGAATTTCCAACAAGCCGTCGCGTAGATTTGTGAGCTCTATTGAACCTTACTACTGCAATATCATCAAGATTACGACCGGTTGGAGTGATCAGCCAATCAAGAAGAGGATAGCCCGAGTCTCCTAATAAAACAGATTTTGGAAGAGGTCTCCAACCTTGTTCCATTCGCCTGAATAAATTTGAATTTCTTTAAACCCTGCTATCATGTGCGCTACCGGGCCATGATGCATTTATATGGTAAAATTGAAGATCTGGGCCACAAACAACCATACAATTCAAAGAGTGATCACCATGACGATCTATGAATTGAGCCTCATTTTCATGCGGCTTCTCAATGTTAATCAGAGTGCCATCAATGCAACCTACTACACAAGGCATGCGAGCAACATCATGAAATCGGTTCACAACATTGTACAAGTTCTCCGGCCATTTAATTATTTCATTAAACAAAATCTCATTCACTGCGACAACAAAAGAATGAAGAGCTCTACAAACGCTTCTTTTAGATATCCCATGCGCGTCTCCTATTACATGGTACTATCCACCATTTCCTAACCAATGAAGGGCACAACAAATTTTCAATTTTATAGAAAGAGCTTGGTTTCTATCTGAATGGCTTTCCATTCTTTCCCCGATTTTATCTGAAAGACGTTGCAACTTTATTGAAGACATTCGGAACCTCTCATTGAATTCAAATAATGTAGGAAACTGGCAATTCAATCTTTTTCGAAAAACTCGTCTACGCCTTGCCCTCACTCTTCTATTCAGAGCGTATTCTTCTTCACTCGACGAAGAATCCCACATAACACGTTCATAAACTTTGACAAAATGAAATAGAGAATTTTTCAAAAAATGTTACAGGTCAAAAATGACTTGTTGAGATATTGCTGATTTTTACAATTGTATGTCTGAATTTGTCAAGAAAAAATAGCGAAACACTTAGATAATGTCAAATAGTTCCTGTAAAATTGATATTCACTAGTATCTACAAGTCTACAATAGTAGTTTTATGACACGCATAATTGTCAAAAAACTTACAACTTGTAGAAAATTTGCCTGTAAACTTGTAACTTGTTGTTTCATGAAACAAAGAATTGGATCATTACAACCACTTGAAGATACAAAACATAAATTCCTCCAAATTTAGGTACTTCATAGGCAATATGGATGATCAACTTGATCAACGTCAATCATTTAATGCAGATGTGAGAAGAAAAATTCTTCAAGATCAGCATCATCGAGTGTTTGTGACCTGTGCATAAACTTTCGATTTCAAATAATAACTCATCAAGAAGTAACCTGAAGAAGTCAACCTCATTTTGGAAAAAAATGCCATAAACCAAACCGTAGGGTTATCTTCAGGAGATGCAAAAACTTCTCGTGAATCTGTTGTGGACTGTTTCCACATCAAAAACAGCAATCTTGCTTGTTTAGGTATCATGAGTTTCACCTGAAAAAAGAATATTTTTTTCGCAAAATTGCGATACCTTTCAGGTAGTTCTTAACTACAAGCAGCCAATTCGCAGAGCCGACGATTGTCCAGTGGCTAGTTGCATGAGTATTTGGGTCAAAACAATCTTGTACGGGTGCAAATTTTAATATTCTTGCAGATTTCGCCGAACTAATGTGCTTTCAAATCCTAACTTTTGAGCACGAAGGGGAAATTGATAAAGTTGGATTTTCTGCAACACTAGCTCTTACAGCAGCAGCAGTACTAGCTTTGGGAGCCAGTATTCAGCCATAATAAATTGCTAGGGTTTACTAAAAGTACATGACAACTATCTTTATTACCATTAACTTTCTGAATTCGAACTTCAGCTACAAGGAAATCTGGAAATCCGAATGGGATGCATGTGCTTTATCTGATAAAGATCTAATATCTGATCCATCGAATAACGTTCCTGGTTTTAACCTTTCCAGGAGAATTTCTTAATCGAATAAGAACAGGTCATGGTCGTACCAATAGCATGCTTTTCAAGTGGAATTCAGTTGAGAGTCCCAATTGTGAATGTGGTGAATCAGGGGAAACAGTTGAACACCTAAATTATAATTTTTCGATTTATAAATTTCAAGATGGCATTAGAGCCACACACAATGTATCAAATTCATTTTTGGAATGGGTCGAAAATTTTAGATCAATTTGATGAAGTATAAATTGAATTCTCTTGCTGTTCTGTCTTTTTTTATTTTCAGGTTGGAGTTTGAGTGTGGAAATCCTTCCTACGAAGAGCCGTTCCGATAATCGTGATGTCCTTCTATATAGAATATTCAGATACAACAATTTTATTTTATTTTTTTTTACGGGGAGATAGGTTTTTCGTCTGAGGTTTTTTCCCCTGGCGCTATAGTATCGTATGAAACTAGTGATGATAGTATTGTATGATACTGTAGTATCATACGAAAAATGTTATGGTACCCCGTTCCTTTTTTTACCTCAGCTTAGGTACTTTTTGTTTCAACATTTATTGTATTATTTTAGCTCTCTTATTCAAAAGAATATATGTATTACCATGGTTACGAAATCATATCATTTGTATTGAAAATCTATGATTGGTGAGCATATTGAGTTTTCCAAACATCAGAAATCTGAGCGATCCATAGCTATGCTGCAAGATATATAGCATTATAACACTTTTCCTACAATTTGTGAAATCCACATCGTTACGTATAGATCCGACAACCTTGCATAGGGGCCATGCAAGTGATTTCCCGTTTCGTTTGAATTTAAATTAATCTGGGAATTTGCGATTTATTCTGAAACAGGATATTCGTATCTGGTTCAACAATTATCCACTCATTAAATGGTTGTTTATTGTTCTCTCAGAAGCCAATGAACATTACCTTACTCCGAGCCTTACTCATTGCTTCAAAACAATATCGTTATTGATACAAAATATTCCGATCAAGTGCAATTGTTGCAGTTTTAAATTATGGTATTTACTGCTTCTCATCTGAATAATGAGAATTTCTAAGTAATTTCCATGAATACTGTAATTGTAATAGGATGGTTTTTTCAAATTGCTCCTTATGAATTCAAGAGGCATCCACCTCATTTTCATGCTAATATGGATGAGTCTCGGGATGAGTATGTCCCAACATTCCAAGAGAATTTTTCAGATGCACGATTGTGGACTGGTGAATGGAAACTATTTACAGAACTTCTAAGTTTGAGATGTCTCCCTTGTATACAAGTATATAAGCTTTTTAATCTTAAGAAAACGAATAAGACGAAAAAAAAAAATTTTTTTGCCTTTACAGAGCCACACCTATTTTGAATTCATCTATGTTTCAAAAATGTTATCGGTGTGGCCTCTGTAAAGGCAAAAAATTTTTTTGTTTTCGGTTTTATCAGCTCTCTTAAAAACAGGTGACTTAACGGTCGCGAAAAGAATTGGGCGTTTCCATCACTTTAGGGCTACTGCTAAAATCTCATTGAGTGAAAGAGGACGTACAGAGTTCTTCTTAGCATGTGATTCAAAATGTGGAACTTCATTTTGAAGCAATTGGATGTCACTGCTTTGTAATTTCTACTCAGTATATCACACCTAATTGCTTTAAATGTCGAAGTTTTTTATGAAGATTTTGTCCCTGAGGTGTATGGGATACTGATGATGCCAAATAAGGCTGAAACCTGTGTATCTCTCATCTCAGTGACAAAAGTTAATAAAATTTCTCCAACCTCATGATAAAAGATCTGTGTCATTTCGATGATAACTATTTTTAATTCATCTATGTTTCAAAAATGGTTTTAATCTTAGTCTTAAGGAATTCAGGAAAACAGTTAAGAATAAACTTTTTAAAAAATGTTATTACACGGTTAGCCAATACTTTTCCGACCAATTGTAAATGTTTAATAATTATATTTATGACTTGTCCTATACATGTGAAATGTCTTAACAGGATGCATAAAGTTATTGTTATAAGTTTTTATATGTCGCAAAATATAATTTGATATGATAGAATTCATACTCAAAGTTTTTTACCTGAATTTACATCCACGGTCAATATAGTGAGGTAGGTAATACTTCCTAGGATCAACCCATAGCTTCTCGTATGCATGGTCACAACTGTAAAAAAAAAGGAATTTTAATGATGGCCTATTTTTATTTGTATAGGTATTTCAGATTTTGAGTGTCCGGGCTATGAGGAATGTTTGATTAGGTAAATGTATTAAGTATTCTCTATTTTTCTTGCTGCAGATTTCGTCAACAAAAGGAAACTAGGTTGTTTCTTGAAGATATTATTTGTTATTCAAAGAATTAATTCTGTTGGAAATTGTAAATTTTTATTATGCCTTCCATCAGAGCTCTTCTCGGGATTACATAGTCTATACACGCCCTCCAGTTCCAGAGTTCTGATGAATCCAATACCAATACCTAGGACGGCTTTATGGAGGTTACCGTCAAACGGGGTGAAGTGGATCAAAAATCGAGGTTTTTCAGTAATGACATTCAAAGTATAAGATCGATTGGGCTGATGTTTGGAATATAGATTATATCATACCTCAGATATCGATTGGATCATTGAACAATGTTTTCGGATGCACAGTTTTCGAAATTTCTTCGATTGAATTGTGATCCACTTCAGCCCGTACCTTGGGGTGATGTAGATCGCCTTAAAAAATCGATGAATATCAACTTTAACCATTACAGGGAATTAAGGGAATGACTTGAAATGAAAAAGAAGTGCTCTAAAATAGAAACTGAAACAATCTAAAAAAATTGTCATTAAAGTCAAATATCTCAAAAGTGCTTTTTTGCAGATACACCCTTTTCAAAACACGGCAGCGTAGTTATCGCCACAGATATAATTGAATTTGAATAATGGAAAGATTGCTCATTCGAGAGAGTGTATATATACAGGATGTCCCACCGGGAGTGCCCATTAGAAGTTTATGGAGAAATAAAAATTCGATCATTTCCAAATTTTGTGTGAAGATATAAGCCAAGAAGACCTTCATTTATGTTTATGATATATTTTTGAATATCAATGATATCCGCTTTCACCGGAAGTGGAATCAACTTTCTTATTTCAAATGCAATACCCTGTATATTATGACTTTTTCGGATAGATCTTCGAATGCCACATTCATTTTAGGTATCACTCCCTATATCCATCTAGAACCATCTATTCACTGTTTTTCGAAAAAATTTACGAATTGAGGCTTGTAGAACACTGAGAATTCATTGAAAGCGCAACGCAAAATCTCGGATCTGATTTTTGAAATGGGTTACTGACAAGATATTCAACATAACTCTGTAGAGAAAATGACGTTTTGATATACTGGGGGGTTAAATGAGAGTTTCAAAGTTAAAATTCAAAAAAGGCCACAAACTCGATTTTTTCAAATGGAAACCATATTTTTTTCACTCATATCAATTTTTGGGGTAAAAATAGGTAGAGTTTATTGAGGGTTCCTTATATCCAAAATGTACCATTTTCGAGATATTCAGGAAAAACTATTAGAGTGTCAAAGTTTGAATTCCAAAAAAGGCAGAAATTCGATTTTTCCAAATGGAAACCTTAATTTTTTCACCCCCATTTCAATTTGTGAGGAAAAAATAAGTAGAGTCTTTTAAGGATTCCCTATATCTAAAATGTACCATTTTCGAGATATTCAGAAATGACTGTTAGCAACGAGCATATTATAATATGTGAGGCATCTATTATGATCTATGTTCACCCTTTCATGAGAATCTGTATGACTTTATTCAAAATAATCCACGTTTGTTCCAACTGAAGAATGAAGAAATCCACCAACCAAGATATATTGAGAAGGTGCGAAAAATGTTGGGAAGTAGGTGGACGAAATTTTCAAAATGTGTTATGATTCAATTTTCTATTCTGATATATCTGAATAAAAGTTCGGGAGGTTTCAAGACTTGTTTTTTAAGTTTTGCATTACGATTTAAGCTTTCAATATGTATGTCATATTTTCCGAAAAATAAGTCGTTATTTTCATTATGAGCAGTAAAACAACTGGTGGTCGTTTTCTTTGAACAATGAAATAAGTTTTGAGGAATATCAACAACAGAAGCATGGAAAAATATTCTGAATAAAGTCAAAGATTTTTATGAGAGGGCGAACATAGATCATATTATAATAATATTAAGCTCGTAGCAGTTATTTCTGAATATCTCGAAAATGGTACATTTAAGATATAGGGAACCGTGAATACACTCCACTTATTTTTATCCCACAAATTCATATGTGAGTGAAAAAAATACGGTTTCCATTTGAAAATATCGAGTTTTTGGCTTTTTTTGAATTCCAAATTTGAAACTCTCATTTTACCTCCCAGTATATCAAAACGTTATTTTCTCGACAGAGTGACGTCGCATATCTTTTTGGTAACCCATTTCAAAAAACAGATCTGACATTGTGCGTTGCGCTTTCATTGCATTTTCAGTGTTCTACAAGCCTCAATTTGTAATTTTTTTCACAAAACAGTAAATAACTCGAAAACGGCATCAGATGGCTCACAGACAGATCACATAAAATGAATGTGGCATTCGGAAATCTATCCAAGAAACTCATTATATACAGGGTGTTTCATTTGAAATAAGAAAGTTGTTACCATTTCCGGTGAAGGCGGAAGTCATTGATATTTGAAAATATATCATAAATGAAGGTCTACTTGGCTTATATATCCACACAAAATTTGAAATTGATCGAATCATTATTTCTCTATAAACTTCTAATGGGCACTCCCGGTGGGACACCCTGTATATATATTGTTTTTTTTGAGAAAATTTACCCTGCATAATTGAATTCAAGGCACGACTTATCAATCTGAGTTGTCAAGAGCAGGTGCTGAGCTTTTTTTCGCTGTGATTCAGGATCTTGTCTATGACTTGCGCGATAAAATAGGCAGAAAAACACGGTTGATCCATTTCACCCCTCTATTCCACTTCACCCCGTTTGACGGTACTTCCCCACTTCTACAAGTCTCTTGTCCAAAGCATTTTTAGCGTTGACTAGAAATGGCGTGGTATTCCGGTGATCCAGAGTTTCTTCCTCCTCCCCACAGAATCTTCACTCGTCGTTTTCTGCTAGACCTAGACTCTATACTCTGTTCAAATATAAGAAGGAGCTTGGTAAACAAACAGAATCGTCTGGTTTGCGCACAATAAAGCTCGTATTGGTCAAACGGTCATAACAACGTTCTCTCCGACAGCCCCCAAAGATTGCCAGGGTCGTACTCGGAACTATGCTCGAGATTGCGGCAAAGTAATTCCGGGAAACACCAGATTTGGGTCCTTTCCATTCAGTTACAACTGAACGATTGTATGAAATCTCCTCGATTCGACTCTGGACGGAAAGTAAACATCCGAAGGCCCTCCTACCGCTGCGCGAACTGCTCTCACTTAGGTTTGAACAGAGTATAGACCCATTCTCATGAGGTGCTGTCTATGATTTATTCTTTCAATTCATTATAATAATGCAATTGGTTGCTCTCATAAACATTATGACAGCCCTTAGTTATTTTTTTCCAATTCAGGTTCAATAGAAGCGTGTAGGTACACACTCCCTATAGAAGAATTAATTGAAATCCGCTCTAAATATTATTTTAAGATTCTGCCAAAAAATTTATTCGAACAATATTATTAGAAAAAAGATTCTATAAAATTTGATGAAAAAACTAGTTTTCTCCAATTAATGGATTAGAATTATATCTTGTTTTGTGTGAATTCAATTGAACAATAGTACAAAATTCCACCAACAAGGACAGACTTTTTTAATACCCTATAAATCATTTTAGTAAAAATGACGGCAATATGTGTTCAACTCGTTTTAAATTCATTCTTGCTAAGATAAAGATACTTCTTAGATCTCTCGGGATCAAAGTTTCGAAGAAACTTCTGGATATAATTCAACCCAGAAAGACTGAAATATTACGACTTAACCATATAATATATGCTGTAAGGCTCCTTAAATCACTGTTTCTCACCTCTATAAAAAATTTGGGTTCACAATTTTTCATTTGCTCATTTCGGATATCAGCTGGCCATAGCTGAACTTGATGGATAGAGACCGGATTATATGCATGCAAATATGCATGAAAACTGCTTGAGATATGCATGAAAATTCATATATAGCGTGATTCTTTTTTTTATACTTATATTTTAACAACAGATTCTTGAGGTGAAAAGAAATACCTTTTTACCATTTTTATCCTATTCAGAGTAGAGAAAAAAATATAGCCATTTCAAACTTTCATAATGAGCAATGCCACTCCTGGAAACATGCCACTAGAATTTCTCGGAACATTAGATCTACCCCTTGAATCTTCTCGAAAATGTAAAAGAAATCATTTGAATAGAGTTGCATTCAGCTAAAGGGTCTTTTTTCATTTTGCTGAAAAAGATCTTTTAAATGATTATTTACATACTCGAAAAATGCCACTTTACGAGATTTCAAGAAGAATATTTTTATAATCAAAAATGGCCAAATATTCATTGAATAATAATCAATTTCCTCTTGAGAGGTGGGTCCCTTGAACTTCTGTTATAATCATAGATTGTAGATAATGGGGGTGGCAATGGTCATTACGAAAAAAAAATAAAACATAAGAGGAATTTTGTTTTAGTAGAAGATTTAGCACATCATTTAAAACATTCATTTCGGAAAATCATTTCATTAGATAATATCATTCACGAGGTATATTCGAAAATTGCATTTTGTATGGTCTTTCAACCAAGCCGAATGGAGAATAATCGTGAAGACGAGAAGAGTTTCTTTTGACCCCATAAATCTCCCAATAAACCTCGCATTATTGAATATTTTCTATGTCAACTCTTAGAAATTTGCAGACCTGTCATGAGATACTCACCAAAAAAAGGTCGAGGGGCATTGGCGTAACTTACACCCCCGCAGACCCCGCGGTGCGGGGGGGCCCAGGCGTTAGGGGGGCCCGGGCGTTATGGGGGCCTGGTCTCCGAGAGAAAATTAAAATAATTTTATCGTTAAAGAATATGAACATTACTTCAGTTGTTACTTCAACTTCCGAATAAACTCTTTTAGAATTGCATTGAAATCAGAGACTCAAAAAGATCATCAATGCGACAGTTAGCTGACCTCCTGTTTTCACAAAATTTTTTCGATTGCAACTAGTTTCCCAGATCTCTGTACTGCTTTAATGTTATTTTTAATATAACCTGTTGCTGTAGCAAGGGCAGAGCGATGCTTTTAAAAGTTAAAGTTAATAAAGAATTATTTGAGAAGTACAATGACCCAAAAAAGACTTAGCGGGCCCAGTTTGTTGAGAATTGAGAATGAACGAGCCAGGGATATGGACCTTCACGAAGTAATAAATGTATTTGCAACAAAGAAATCAACCACTCAAGTTATTTACCCATTTACTTCAAGTAACACAGTATTTTCTGGGATTGATAACTATATTTGAAATAAAGATGCAATTATGTATACAGTGTGACACAGACTCATGGTACACCCCCATTTTTTCCTTTGTTTTTGTAGTTTTATTTTTGAAATTTGGAACATTGAATATACTCACTATAGGGCACTTTTTGACATATTCGGAAATGACATCAACTTTCAAATGGGACACCCAGTATATTATTACATTTTTGAAATCTCCATAATTTTCTTAATCTAATGATACCTTATAGTTGATATTTCATTCGTCAGAACGCCCATTTTATTTTTCGATCTGGAGAGCCATGAACTCCCCAAAATTATTCCAAATAATCAAAATAATGCTATACTATAGTAATTTCGGTTTAAAAAGTATGGTGGTTCTATATACGTGCCAAAAAGTAAACCAAAACCTTTTTTCACGCGAAACTCCGTTTTGTCAAATGGTAGCATAATGGTTCTTTGAAGTCATTCGAAAATACCGTCGGTGGGGTATCCATCCATATCAACTATTTTTCTGTACAACCAATACGAACACGATGATGGAGTTTAAACAAGTTTAAGTATCTTCTCGGTTCAATCTAAAGTTGATGTCAAATCCGGAAAACCGGAAATTGGATTTTTTTCTAAATATGTCAAAAAGTGCCCTATAGTGAGTATTTTCATTGTTTCAAATTTCAGAAATATAGCTACAGAAACAAACTAGAAAATGGGGGTGTACCATGAGACTGTGTCACCCTGTATTATTTACTACAAATTTTGAATGATATTTCAATAAATAAAGTATAGAAAGTATTACTTCAAGTATTATTTCGGAGTAATTTTGGTAGTGTTACACCTAAACCATATACTTTTCTTAAATAAAGTTTTTTTCAATAAATACGCATGCCCGTACGAGGGGGCCCGAAAATTAATTCTGCGGGGGGGCCCGGTCGAAATTCGTTACGCTACTGTCAAGGGGGATGAATCTTCTGACCAAATATTAATTTTTTTGGAAATGAGTCCATGATGGTACTCTCAAATGTTCATTTTCTTGGGATCAATACCTGGCAACTGAAGTATTGTGGTGGCCACGAAGAGAACAAAATGTTTTTCGTGAATTCATTACTATTTTTTCTCTCATTATCTCATAAAATTACATTCGTCTGCGGCCTGCGTTGTTTTCAATTTATTGAATTTTTAACCATGTTATCACAAAATGTGACTGAATGTTCGGTCCGGAATGCCAATCTCATGAGAAATTTGCTCGTGTGCCTTTAACGAAGCACATACATCCACATCCCTCTCGAACACTTTTTCTGGTATGGGATGGGTATCTTCTTCTTCATCATCATGATGCAATTACCGCATTTGTTAATTCATCCGGATTTCTCAGAACGAATAAAAATATTAATAATTGTCCAAAAAAACAATCATCGCCACTGTCAGCTCAAATAATCAGTCGAGTTGAGTTCAAGCCATACTAACGTCACGGGGTAAAAGCAGGCTCTATTTCGCACCTAGTTTGGTTCATACATCTTTGTTCCATTCATTGATTCAACACCTCTGAAAAATTTTTGCCGAACCTGTAGAGCCAGAAACGTAACTCTATTTTATAATTGTGAACGAGATATTCTTGTTGATGGCATATTTGTTGAAAGATTTTTTGAGCTGTTTCCATTATCTGTATGGTTGGTTGTCGGCAATCCTTCGCCTGCCGAAACGTCGGTATCTGTTTTATCAGTCGTAGAATCATTCATCGTTAGGCAACAATTTTTCCATTCATTAATGCACCATTTCTAAACGATATTTGGTGAACCTGTAGAGTCCGAAACGTAACTCTGTACAATTTGTTCGTGGAATTATTATTCATTCATCGATATGCAACAATTTTTCCTAATATATTTGCTCCTGACAATTCATTGCAACAAATTAGGTTCCAGTATTTTCATTATTAAAAAATTTTTTATTCGGTTATGTTTCTGTGAGTGTGACAACCCCAAACCCTTAAGCGATTCATGAAATTCAGAATCATTCTGGAATATATATTTCAATTGATGAAGTTTTTTGCATGCACAATTCAACCGAGCCATAAAATCTAAGGCTATGATGTACTGAAAGCGAAAAAAAGGGCCAGAGACGTTATCTTAAGATTGAATGGAATTTTATTTGTTCCTTTCGACCAAGAATTCCCCACTTCAATCAATAATTTGTGAAACGATAAGAATTATCCGATTAAAATATTGGTGTTTGACAACGTGGGTTTATACAATGATATTTTGTCTGGTTTCATTATTCAAGAGCTGTGCCCGAAAAATTGCCTTGCGATTGAATGATTTTTAATTTGTTCTATTTGACCAAAAATTCCACTGCTATCATTAATTTGAGGATGGAAATTAATTATTCGATTGTTCAATAACTCCTCCACTCTTTCGTTGAATACGTAACAGCTATATTGAATCGAGGATCGGATGGACGAATAAGTACAAACAACTTTAAATTCCCAAACATCAGAGCACCCCGAGGAGCACCCTTATGCATAACCGCTCTAATTCACGTAATGTGATTACTAATACCGGATACAAACTAATACCATCAAAACATGGATTTCCTCTCGAACAAGAGATCATGTCTCTCTCTAATACCGATATACTGATGAATGAGACAATTTTGCACGGGCTCGCAGTCACCACAGACATACGGTATCTCTCTGTTACATGAACGCTTGATCACACTGCCTTTCTCATTGGCTTCGTGAAATCTAATTCAGGAACTCCAGTCCTGATTAAGTTACGTGTACCTACAGATAGATGAAAAGAAAATTTAGCGCTGTTCAACGGATTGCTACTGTAATTGAAGCGGAAATCGAATGGATGTTGAATTTTTCACTCTCTGAGTGGACACGGATGTGCTATTAGTTTTCCAATTCGTCCAGTTAGTTTATGTAACGCAAAGCTGAATAGTATATTATGGTAGAATGGACGTATCCAAATACGAAAATAAAAAAAATAAATAGTTGTAACAGTAAAGTTTTCCCGTTTCATTCATAGAACCACATTTGTTACAATGTGTGATTTGTAAAGAAAAAGATTATTTCAGATTATTCAAACCATATATATTGACTTTATCAAGTTTTACAACTGATAAACGTATTTCAGATTTAAGAAAAACACACAAATTGAAAATATTTACTGAAAATACTAATTAAAATCGCATTTTTTTTATCAGGGGTCATATATCTTCTCCCTTCAAAAACCAGCAGTAATCACCCATCATGACTGGATCCCATCGTCCTCGATGACGAATTTTCATGTTGTTGGTTTGCATCCATATTGTTGCCCAAAAATTCTCTTACAACACCAACAATGCTCTGAATTCTTGCCTGGTAAGCTCCTCTGTAAAATTAACGTCGTCCAGCAATTTTCTGATTTGGTATCACTTAACTTAGAATACACTTCTTCGAAATATTTGAATTTTTTTATCAGCATAAGTTCAATGTTAAGAGGAGGCAGAAGGACATTTTTGGGGTCTACAAGAAGTGTGAAGGTGCGATCGCCACTGATACATTTGCATTGTAGATCGCAAATTTGGATAGTCGATCTTCTGCTTTCCCTTTTTGGAATAACCTTCAGTCTTTGTCATGCGAAAATGTCAATCATCTCAATGATGATCAGAAGACTGATTTCTCAGTACTTTTTCTGCTATAAAATGCATCTTTTTTATTAGTCCCCTCATCAGATTGACTTTCAGTCCTGTCTCGTAGAACAAAACAATGTTAGAATATTTAATTCTTGCTCTATTTTCAGTAATATTTATTGATGACATGTGGGCTTCCTGCCACGGATTTATTTAACATCTGTCAAATTCATGAGACAGAAAACACTTCTGCCAATAAATATTTTTCAATGCAAAAATAACTAAACGATATCTACGGCAATATTTCATTAATTTTGATAATTAATGAATGATTAATTCAAAAACTCGCCACTTCGTGGCTAGTTGTTGAATGTTGCCTCCTGCACTTGTATATAACATAAATAACTATTCCTATAGTTGTCGGATGCGCAATCGGTAAACACGATCGTGTCAGACAGAGAAAAAGTTAGGTGAGAAATAGTGGAAAAAGGAGGTTTTAAATTGTGCGAGTAGTGAAAATTGATGGTTAAAGTGAAGTTTTTCGATTCTGAAAACAAATTATAGCCTGAAATTGCAAGAATTAACTTATCAAAAATCTTGGTAAATATATCTCCCAAACACCGAAAGGTATTATTGGGATTTTGATTATATATATATATACTATTCCTATCATTTGCAATATTACAAGAAGAATATACCTAAGTTCAAAATAGTAAATTATAACAGTCCAACAAAAAAACAAAAAAAAAAACAAATAAACTTGAATCACCAAAAACCACCAATTTTGACTTATACTCCTTTCCTCAAGAACCCTAGATTTGTAACAATAAAAAATGCGAAATAAAAGTTGACAAATTCGAACTTACACCTGAAATGGGGTTCCAAAAGGTTCAATTTTAGTTCTGGTATTTTTTATTCAACGATTGATGATCTCCAAGATGGAGATAATATTGATTGTAATTTGTTTCTATACGAAGATAATGCTACTGCAACAGCAATAGGCAAAGATAGTCGCAATAAACAGGAAAGTTTATAAAGAAACCTGAATGTTCTGTGTGACTGTTTCAGCCCAAATGTATAACATCTTGACATAGAATACTTAGATAATAATAATAATGACCCTATTTGCATCCCCTGAGAGTATTTCTTCAACCTTTTATTTAGAAATTCTACTTCTTCATGACATATTCAAGGGTGGTTCCATTTTTCCGATATTATAATATGTTGAACTTTGGAAGTTTCAGGGTGATTTTGAACATATTGCATTTTCGAAATTACTGTGTATCTCAATAACCACTCATGATATTCTCAAGATGAAACACTCTTTGATAGATATTTTTACATATGAAAACTGTCTATATTGTAGGCTGTCCTATTGAATAAATATGAAAATCAGTGCTTCGAATTTAACAAAAGTGCTGAATCTGGCCATTTCGCAACAATGTTTCTAACCTGTGATTTTTTTTATTGGAATTTGAAGCGTCTGGGAGGAAATACGGCCCACGGAAACGGTCTGGCAATATGAAATATTTATTTTTCATAATATTCTGCGTGACATATATAAAAATCAGTTCTTCGAATTTAAGAAAAGTTCGGTATGTTTTTGTCTATCTTTTCTACCTGCTACCTGTGAACGGGCCGCCTAGCCAAGATAGCGAGTATGCCCGAACTATTAAACACATATAAGACTATCTATACTGTGAAATTCGTTACTTCAAAAATAAGTAACGTCTGGGGGTCATGGGATCTTAGACTAATAAGATGTCAATCGAGATGCACAGTATCCCCGAAAACGCAATAATTCCAAAATCAACCTGTAACTTTCAAAGTTGAACATTTATCAAAAAAAAAAAACATTTGTCATGAAACGGAAGTCCATATATAAATTTATGGACTTCCTTTTCATGACAAATTGACATACAGTATAATCGCGTTAGTATGAACATGCGTCAATATGAATTAGGTACTCCGTAAAGTGAACACAAAATTTTTTGTATTGAATACTCTGTAATATGAACAAAGAATAATCTCACTAATATGAATTTGTTGTAAGTTGTCTATTTTTTTCGATTTATGGTCTATTATTCATTGCCGATTCACGCTTCCATTAGTTGTTTCGCATTTTTATCCCTCGGAGTACTACTATAGCTGAGGAAATGGTGGAAGTTAGTAAAAATTCAAGATGTTGTTCTCTTCATTAGAAAATATCCTTACTGGTGAAATAATTCGGGATTGGAAGAGACGTGGTCTATTAGAAATTATTCTACCTAAAGTTAAGCCGACATACATGGAAATGATCTAAGCATATTGACAATTTCAAACCTCAAGAAGTTTCTTGGAAATGATCCGATCCTCACGAAGCATGAAGCATCCGAATAATTATTGCATTGTCCTTGAAATACAGGAGTTCGAATTAATTCAACTTCATTTCATAAACCCGGAAGACTTATCTAATGTCATTATAACCCTATAGATGGGACTGCAAATCGAACGGTCTGTTCTATAAAAGTCCAAAAAACACATATTCCGAAAAGAGTATGCAGAACATTCAGATTGATCAAAACATACACTCTAAAGAAGGCAAAAAGCTATAATAGAAATTCAGCAATATAGATTGTTTCTTTTCCAACGAGAAAGTAGTTTCTGGACAAATGATCAAACCAGAAAGTCTTTAATTTAAGATTGATCAGTTTTGATTATTCTTTAAAAATCTCAAGGCTTTTTTCATTGAATAGTTTTCTTTCAACTATAAACGCATCATTATTATTTATACTTATATGTACTCTTGAAGAGGTAAATCTAGAAAACATGCAAAAAAATATATATTTCTTAACCTTCACATATATGAGCATATATGTTATCGAGATGCAGATCCCCGAAAATGCAATTATTTGAAAATCACGCCGCAAGTTCTAAAATTTAACATAGGTAGAATTATCAGAAAACTGACCATTGCAATTTTATCCAGGCATGTAAAGAGCGGCTAGATTATTCGAAAACTGACCCATATTTTCAGTATTTTAGAGTAGGTATTCGCTTTACCCGAGCATTCGGGCAAAGTAAATACTTCCACACTTTTTCGAATTTAATTTATTGTAGTTGTTTGATTATTTAAGGTTTATGCGAGGGTTTATGAAATTTGCGAGGGTTAATGAAATTTGTTTTGCGGGGACTGTTTGATTAACTATGACTTGGAACAAGAGCGCGAAAACTTATCAAACGCTTTCCTCTTGTGAGACTTCTTTTCGGATTCCAAGGTTTCATAATGGCACCGCGATCAAAGAAAGCATAGGAAGACGTTGAGAAATTGAAACAATCTACTGAAAATACAGGCTACCATACAATTCCATTTTTTCTTCATGAAGAGTTTATTTCCAGTATCGGTTTTATTATTCTTACTCAGGCAGGAACTGTTTTGCATTGGAAAACAGAAGCCCCAACGTCAGTGGAGCAGTGGATCAACAGTGAACATTTGAATAAAATAATGGAATAAATTTCACCGCGACTCCTTTCTTGTTCCACGATCTGTTTCTGCGGAAGATATTCAGATTGCGTGACGCTCAAGTTATTTCATATAAACGCAGGGACCGTTTGTTCTATGGCTTGGTCAGCCTATCAGTCCACGGGCTTTTCTCTATACCTAAACTTACATAGAAACATAGAATAAAGAATATAAAAGAAGCGTCAATTTAGCAAGGAAACGGTTTCGACCAAAATCGGCCATTTTGGAGAACCAATTTCAATTCATCCGATCATTATCATTCGATAATTATTGTCAAATTTGAGTTGGTGATTTGATACTTTTTGCAGCGTCTATTGTTATAAGTGTTTGGAATTTGGGATTTATTTGGTGTGTTGTATTTGTTTTTGGTAGATATTTTCAGTTTTTATAGTTTATTTGCAAGAACCATTCCGGTCAACAAAAATAATATTCCAGATTCTATGCATAGAAATATCTCTAGATCAGAGAAATTACAACTTACAATGGCAAGACAAGTCAAGGATTCATCCTGTATAGTGAAGGAATGGGATTTCCTAATTTGAAAAAATTTACAGACGGAATTTTTCATCATACTTGGAAACATGGAAATACTCAGAAAGAAAATATATAGTTTCAGGCTTTCACGACCGGATATATTGACATCAAGAGAGTCTTCCGGGCTTATTGGCCGTGGTCTATTAGGAATTATTTCACCTAACGTTTCGCTCACAACTGCGGTAGGCATCTTCAGAGGATTCTTGGTCTTAGATTGTAACTCGACCGCTGAATTTCCGAAAGTGATGCTGGGGTTGTCTCTGGATGCTGGATTCGATCCGTTGGCCCCACTTATACTCTGATCATTGGCGGGAGAAGGTAGTGGGTTTACGCACGCGATGTTGATTGGTCCATCGCTCCCACTTCGTATTGGCTTGATTTTGGTCTTTTCCAACACCGGCAACTATGCGCTATGTACCAAAGGAGTTTCTTCCCTTCTGTTCATATTGTTCTTATGTTTATATATCACAATGGCTTCCATGTTCATCCTAGGATAGAAACTTTTGATTTTTGAAATAGCCTCTGCCTTTGAGAAAACAATATTGTGTCCATCTGTTAGAGCATGTTCCGCTAGTGCGGATTTTTCTGTCTGATTTAGTCGAATGAACGATGCTGTCGACAGAAAAATCCGCACTAGCGGAACATGTCAGCGGTCGAGTTAAAGTACATATACACGCACCGGCGAACTGCAGTCCGGGACTGCAGGAACGTAGATCTAAAGTTTTGTTATCACTTCACATGCACAGATAATCGATAAGTTCAGGCCGACAGTTTCGGCAAATCGTTTGAAAAACTGCCGTGTGTAGAGCAATTCCTTCAGATCCCATCGACAGTTCAGAACTTCCAACATTTTCGATCTTTTACAGCCAAAATGGGCTGTAAAATGTAAAATAAATTCGAATAGGCTTATATACTAATAGGCGAACGAAGAATAGCGGCGATGAAAAACTTGTAAACTTTTACAAAACTATTGATGAAAATGCAACAGTAGACTTTTTTGCACCGATTCTCAGTTCTCTTCATAAATTCATAGTTCATCACGTCTCAACAACCATTCTTCAGTCCAGAATCTCTTTTTCGATTTTTCATTTTCAATAAATAACACAATCATTGGCGCAGTCGATTTTCGTTAACGTTCAAGAGACATACTTTTGATAGTACCCTCACTTGGAAAACTGAGGATCTGAACTGAACGTGTATAGTCAAATTAAGGATGGACTGCAGTCCGCGGACTGTCAGTTTTCGATTATCAGATCAGGTCTTACGATTTAACTGTATCGTGTGTAATGCGCTACAGACCTTGACTGTCAGTTCAAATCGACAGTCCTGGGACTGCAGGCCGCCGGATCGTGTATAGGGACCATTACAATCTAAGACCAAGAATCCTCTGAAGGTGCCTACCGCAATGTCAGAAAGAATATAGTCTAAATGTAATACTCTTCAAGAGGTAGAAAGCATAATAGGATCCGGGGTAATGGGAGCGGTCGGGAAATGGGAGCTATGATGATTTAGAGGAATGTAGTCAAATTCACTTATATAATTATAAACACACATATGTCTTCACCAACCTTCGAAAAACTTCGCTTGAGCGGTATGAGCCGTTAGTGTCCTGCGTTCAGTCAGGACTAGTCAGGAAGGACATTTGTTTGTTATTCGCTCTGCGCATATAAAAATTGTGGATTTCCACCGCCAAGGAAAGCATGATATTTTGTCCTCATTTTATTATGTTTATATTCATCAAATCCATAGATTCATTCACTAACTAAAGCTATTTGGTCAATTGCGATTGAAATTAGGGTTACATTATTTAGATTATCATTTTTCAAAATGGTAGTCATCGGGAAACGGCAGCATAGGATCTCGGAAGATGAAACTGCATGTGCAATTTGTTTTGACACGGGAAAAAGTGGGAAGATGCGGTTCCGATGCAGAAGTTGCGGAATATAGGCCCCTGAGGAATGTTCTGGAAGTGATAGTCCTGCTTCTTATATTTGTCCCTTTGGTTTGGATCCGTAAGATATGTTTTTTTTTTCATTAATTTTGTCTTTATTTTTCCTGTTTTTTGTTGAAAAGTAGATAATTTCAGTTTTGTTACAATGAATAGTTCGTAGATCACATTTAAAGTATTATTATGACATGTTCTTTCGAGCATTTAGGCCGTCGTCTTAGATTAGTTCTCGACGTTTCGCCAGTTCGAGTGTCTGGCATCTTCAGGAGTTATATTTCAGGAGATGTTCTCTGCCTCAATCAGTTCAGTCCAGTGAGAACATCTCCTGAAATAAATCTCCTGAAGATGCCAGACACTCGAACTGGCGAAACGTCGAGAACTAATCTACGACGAAGGCCTAAATGCTCGAAAGAATATGTCACATTGAACGATGGCCGCGAAAGCCTCAACCAATTCATTAAAGTATTTTTAGTTCAACTTCTGCGCAATAATTAATATTATGGCTCCCATTTCTCATGTGATTGAGTATTCTCATTACAAAAAAGGAAACAGAAAATCAAATCGTTATAAGATCACCGATATCAATACACTGCGGTTATATTAATTTTAGGGTCGAATATTTCTTCTAAAAATGTGATAAATTATTTTCAATCATTTTTTTTTTCACTATTTTTGTTTATATTTGGACTTGTTAATTTCAAATAACGATCAGCTACTGCACGAAAAATTTTTATATTTCATTTCATGACTGTATGGGAATTAAAATTCAAATATTCTCCTTGTTGATTTGTTGTACCGGCCATTTTGTTTCCAAATTTGGTTTATTTTCAAAATAACAATAAATTAAAATGACTGAAATAATAATTGAGATCACATATCAATAGGCAAACATAAAAACCTCAAACCGCTATATTAACATTTCTTGTTATTTTTGAAACATAGATTAATTCAAAATAGTAATCATCAAAATGAATATCATTTTCAATTCCCAGGCTCAGAGATCTTTTATCATGAGGTTGGAGAAATGATTTCAGATTTTGTCACTGAGATGAGAGATATACCGGTTTCGGCCTTGTTTGGCCTCATAAGTATCCCATACATCTCAGGGACAAAATCTTCATAAAATACTTCGATATTTAAAGCAATTAGGTGAGATTTTCTGAGTAGAAATTACAAAGCAGTGACAACCAATTGCGTCAAAATGAAGTTCCACATTTTGAATCACATGCTAAGAAGAACTCTGTACATCCTCTTTCATGAAAAACTTCGATATTTGAAGCAACAAGTTATGAAGTACTGAGTAAAATATTTCAAAGTACTATTCAAAATAGAAATCACCGAAATGATTCATTTCGATGATTACTATTTTGAATAATTGAAAATGGTATTCATTTCGATGATTACTATTTTGAATGTTTCAAAAATGTTCTCGATGTGGCCTCCGTAAAGGCAAAGAATTTTTCTTTTTCTTAAAAATTTCTTGTTATTATTTTCTTCATGGATTTATCAGAATTTCACTTTCTAGGTTCGATTTTGAAAATGTTTTTCTATGTTTTGTGATAACGTAAGGTACTCGATATATTCAAATAAATATATTTAACGATGTTGCAAACTTCGTGGGCCCGGAACGCCCATGATTCTCACTGCAACTCTTTCTGGTATTTTTTGTATGTGAAATTTCACGGAAGGTGAATCATCCGGATAGAACATCTACGCGACCTTCGTAAGGTGGATATCTATACCAGTTTCGGATCGATAACATCTTGAGCTATTAAAAATGGTAAATTCTCGGATTAGGTAATATCTGGTTCATCCTCCTTTCGTCATAAAGACGTCGTTTTGGTCTTTCCACATTCTCAAATAATCAAATAACGGTTCGGCCAGGCTCAATTGGGTCATCGAGCGTAGAAGGATGCATATTAAATTTCTTCGAATTTCGATGGAGCTTCTGCTTCTCGGTAATTGTGAGATTGTCCTACCAAGAAGGACTTGAAGTTTGTTTTCTTGTTTGTTGAGGGATTCGACATTACATCGATTACTGCACTGAAATCGAATGAATTATATAAGTGATAGACAAATGAATTCCATTTCGATTATGTTAGAGTTTTCTAAGGCGTTCGATACTGTGAATCTTGATCTTCTAGTTACCGAATTGCACCATTACGGTTTTTCCAGTGAATCTGTTAAGCTCATGAAATCATATCTGACTGATACAATCTTTTCGAACTATGTATTTTTAGAAAGAGCTAATATTAAATCAGAAGTTCCTCAAGGTTTCATTTTTGGGCCTTTGTCATTCCTCATTCATACTGCAGTTTTGGTTAAGTCGTTCAATTACTGCTGATGATACTCAGGTGTATATGTGTTTCAATTCGAGTGCACACGAGGAGATTGAAATATCAATCAAACAAGATCTCAGGAACCTATGCTGCTATGCAAGTCTTTGAAGACTATAATTTGAAACCTTAATCCTGATAAATTGAAAATAATCATTTAGTAAGAAAAAATCTGAGTTTCTTCCTTGTAATTTGAATATAGTCATAAACAATACAGGAATATCCTGTGTTGATACGGTTAGAAGCTTGGAACTTATTGTGGAGAATAAATTTCGGTTCAGAGAACATACCAAAAAACTGATTCGAAGGTCATATGCAGGATTGGGCGCCCCCACATTATACACTTGCTCTTATGGAACATTTAGATCAAACAATTCCTAGAAGATATATTAGACGAGAAGGCCCAGTGACACGGCCCGCTGGATCTCCCGTTTTGAATCCTTTGGCCATTTGTATTTGGGGGTTATTCGAAAAGTCTAGTGTATGCAACGTCAGTGAATATCATCGAAAAGTTGAAACTTCGAATTCAACTATCCTGTCAAACGATCCGAACACGAAAGAGTACAGAGAACATTCGAAAGAGTACGTATTTCCTTCTTGCGACGATGTACCTCCTGCATTGAAATGGTCGGTGGCCATATAAAATATCTTCTGTAAAACAGTAGAAGTCAAAAAATCGAACTTCTTTTGTAATTTATGTGTTTCTATATTCGGTTGTTCCATACTTATCAGTATTTGCGAGAGTATTTGGAAAACCGAAAGTCGCTAATATCACCGGACGGCTCATTTGCAGTCCTCTATTTATATGAAATTTTCTACTTATTTTTCGAGGTCTGGAATTTGTTTCCAGAATGAGGAACCGTTGTTTTTTATCAACAGATATATACCCCTATCGTATTACATTCTAGATACTAATATGTTTCCCCTGCGGCCATTTCCTAGCAACGACGCTGGTTGTTGGGATCATCATCCTCTTGTTTCCACTTCCACAGAGGAATTATCGAAAAAAGGGTTACGTAGCCAGCCAAATGGAATATTTCATTAGCGACGTGCTGGATAACAAAGTGTATGTCGGCATAGTGAAAAGATAAACCCCTTAGTAGGCTTAATGCTTTTCGAATGGCTGCTGAATTCGGCGTTCATTTGGAAAAAATAAGGAATTTTTTTAGATGGATAAAATTAGGAGAGATGCGTCGAGGTAGAAGCTTTGTAATGGCGACTTGTTTCCCAAGGGTGTTTTGAATAGGTAGGTACAGGTTCAATTTCGACCTATTATTTATAGAGAAAAAACACTGTAAGAAACGTAAGCTTCAAAATGATTGTGCCCTTGCTAGCTTGATTTTGGCCGTTAGTAAAAGTAGTGGTGAACTTTCGTTACTGTTCTATATCCTACTTTGGAACACTGGGTGCAACTATTCTGTGACTGTCAATTCGTCCCTGGTCAAAGCAAGGTCTGATAGTTTCGTGACGATCAAATAACGAACCAGAGTCACAAGTTGGAACAAACCTTCTATTGGATCAATTCTTCAAAGGGCTAATGAGGTGGGCTTTCCTACCAAAAGTCATGTTCATATTGGATGATAAGTGAAAATTAAGTCTGTGACTGAAAAAAGTAGAGGCTGGTCAGATTTCGATGATTTAGTACTACATCTCCTAAATTGAAAGAGATAGAAAAAAGTGATATACATATCATTTTTTCTTTTTTCGAGAAAAATAATTTGCGCAAGTCGCTACGATGTCTAGTTTCCGTGCAACTGGGTGATTTTGTAATTTGAGCAATTATTTTATTTTACTATAACTTCCGCAGTAATGTGACTACGATCTCGAAATAAAAACATCCTTGGGGTAGTTTTTTCAGTACTTTTTCCGGTGCTATGGAAATTTCAGTACCGCTTCGAATTTAAGAGCAATTAAAAAAAAATTTGAAATAGAAACCATAGTGTGCCATAATATTTTCCAAAAGACTTTTCTTAGACAATTTCAATAATTGGCCAAATTCCACAATCACCCAGCAAATTAAAGCTGAATAAAGCAGGCTATGCAACCTTTGCATTTTAAGAATTTTGAAAATTTTTTCTTCATGCTTTATCCGAAAATTGCATGGCTACCGGTATTCCGAAAAAATTTAAACGGATAATTTGAAAAATTCGAGTCTTCAAGCTTCAAAAGTTGGGTTCTGATTTCCTATATGACCATTTTTCTATAAAATGAAGCCTGTTGAAAATCACCAAAAAATTTTTCTCTTCCTTCAATTTTTGCGAGAAGTATATAAACGCATTGAAAATTGTTTTTCTCATGTGTGAAGTTTTTGATATTTATGATAAAGGAAGGGCGAATTATTGACCACAGATATTGGTTATAAACTAACGACATAAAACAGACAAGGTACCGTAGCTGCAAAATTATCACACATGTTCTATTCGAAATGCGCGCAGTATGAAATGTGCATGAAATCAGCACTAAATTATAGTGAGCACATAAAAAAATTTCTTCCTGGAAAATCTGAGTTCCTTGAGTATTTTATCTCGATTGCTCATAACCAATATCTGTGGTCAATTATTAATCCTCCTTAATGATAAATAGGAGAATAAATATAAAATACTTCACTGAAGATGGGATGATGAAAATCTAATTCATAAAGTAGACTGCAGTAGAACGCGCTGCTCTCAAACGAAAGCGTAGCAGACAGACCGGTTTCTGACTTATTAGTCTTCAACGGTGCCGCTTAACACAATAGCCTGTGCCAATGCTTATATTCAAAGTCAGAAGATACATCTCAGATATTGATGAGATGTGCCATCTAGCGGAGAATTGTCTGCATTTCTTTCTTACAGAATCTTCAAGAAATATATTCTCACGTACATTCACTTTTCCCTTCAGAATTTTACAGAACTCCTTTCTGGACTCTCATGCAGACCTTCGAAAATGAGAAATGGCCTTCTTACGCACTGAACGCCAAGTAAAATCAAGAAAGGTAAATTTGACGACGTATGTAATCCTTCGAAGAAAATAACACTCTAAAAGGGCTAGGGAAAAGCTCCTATACTTTGACCCTCTACCAGAGGATTACAAGAACATAATTGAAAAGTCAAACAGTTAAGAGTTACGGATAATTCCAATTTACTAAAAGTAACATTTTTATTCGTAACAAATCAGCAAAGCAATACTAAATTATTTTATAAGGTGCTCGAATTGATTTCCCAAGGTTTCCATTGAATGGTACAATCTAACTTTAAATGGAAATCCAATCAATTTGAGCACCTAGTATTTGCCTCGGTATTTGCTTTGTTTATTTGTGAAGAACAAAAATGTTATACATTTTTTAATTAATCTTGTAGAGGAAAATCCAACCATACAATAATGTATAGAATGTTTCATTCAAAAACTGGAACGGGTGACCATATGGGAGAAGTTATAATGTCTACATATGAGCAAAAAGATGTCCCCTTTATATGATCTTTAACGTTTTTTTCCCATTTTTTCATGAATGCGACGGCTTCAGATGTTGAAGTCCTGGTATCTCGGTGATCTACTGAAGCCAGTCAGTATTTTCCTCGAGGTTTTTGTAAACTCCGATAGATACCCGGAAATTGACGATTTTGTCGTATTTTTAGTATCAGACAAAAAAATCCAACACGCATGAAATTCCCAAGGGAATAAACGACCCACGTTTTATTTTTATCTGAGGTTGGTATGTCAATTCAATCGGTTCAGATGAAGACAATGAAATGTGATTTTTTTAATTTCAGGTTGTGCTATCATTGAAATTCCATTCGACGTGAAGAAGTTTCATCCACAGAGTGGCATCCACTGTTTTCGCGATAAACTTTTATAACAGGTATAAACTTAATTGAGGTAATTTCATTTCTTGGGCTTCATAAATCCGTAATTATTCGAAATGGCCACTTTATACCGTAAACTACTCATGGGAAATCAGGTAGAGGTATGTAGCAGACGATGATGATGGCTCTTGTAACCAAGAATTGCTCTTGTATTACACAAATTTTTGACGGACTCAGAGTCCAGACGAAGATCCATCCAGCTCCATCATGCCTTCGGCTACGAATTCTTCCGCTTAACAACTTGAACATTCCTACAGATCTTCAGCTCGTACATGTCTCGCATCCTCAATTATTATCCACATGAATTGAAATCTCTTACATACTTTAGATGCACGTATGCTCTATTCCCTTTTTTCACAGTGGCGACTCGTCCTCGGACTCGTCATTATTGAAGGGGCTGGGAGAAAAACATACACAAACCTTATTTTGCACGCTCATGTTCATTATATGGACAACTAGTTTTGTCTGTTAAATAATATTGTTCTTGTTTTCTAACAATGTTCCAATGTATGAGGTCCCAATTTTTTTATTGATGAATATAAGCATGGATAATGTCAATCATGAAAAGCAATCTCCGTATGTTCCAAGAGTGCAAAACATTCTTTTTCCTAATTCCCTCAATTTTTATTGAAATGAACATAAATGAGCATAAACATCGTGTAGTGATTTTTGCATTGGAAAATGTTGGTTGGCAGAACTGTTTTCTTTACATAAATTCGACAAATAACAAACAGGAGGCCAACATAACATCCTATCCTATTAATATTATAAATGCGGAAGTTTGTGAAGATTTGAGTATCTATGTTTTTTTCTCTTTCACGTAAAAAATACCCAACGGATTCAGATGAACCACCACATCAATTTAGTTTACTATCAGAATAATAGTCCAAGATCCACCGTGTATTTTTGCACTTGATTACTATCAAACTAATTTTCCGTGAGTTACGAACCTCTCCATTTAAGTAGCTAACAGGGGTAGCAAGGATAAAATATGTCGATCTGATGATTCTAAAAAATTATTACTAACTGGATTATTTTTTGTTAAATCCCAAGATAATTATCTGACCTATTTTAAAATATATTTGTGCTACAAAATCTTCGGTTTGATCAAAGGATCCGCTGCTTCCAACATGTTTCGATAACGGGGTCATAAAAAATTATAACTAACCAGCTTATTTCATTTTTCATACTTAATTAATATTTATATTATTCATGTCATGTTGTCGTACAAATTGTATGGTACGTTTTCCCGGTCCTAGGCCCAAAAGTAGTGAGTGGTACAGATCATTAATGTAAAAATAATCACTATCAAGCTGAATCTCCGTAAATAGCTTCGTTTTGATGAGACGCTCAACGATTTCCTGTGCGAAAATTCTCGATTGTGGTAGCTTACCGAGGTAGCAAGTATAGAATATGCCGATTTGATAATTCTCAAATATTTATTACTATCTGGATTGTTTTTGTTAAATCTCAAGATTATCTAAATTATCCGAAAAAATATTGGCCCTACAAAATCTATGGTTAGATAAAAAACTCCCCTCGATAACGAGTTCATCAAAAATTATTAGTACCCAGCTGTATTTTTTTTACTTAGTTAATAACCGATTTCAAGCGAATAACCAGTAATGACCGCGGTTATCTACGGTCCTGCCTGCGGTTATCTACGGTTATAGTCTTCAGGGATATTCCTTGTAAAATGATTATAACCTACAATGACCGAAGTCGCTTGAATGCAGTTGGTCCTAGTTGGTAATTACCAATGAGGACCAGGTTATTCGCTTGAAATCGGTTCTTATTTATACAATTTTACAGCCATATTGTCCTAAAAATTGCGTGGTACGTTATCCCGGTCCTAAGCTCAGAAATTGTTAATACCTCAAGGCCATTTTCATCATTACTATCTGTGAGACAAAAATATTACATAATAGGACAGTATCTAGTTTCCTAAAAAATAAATTTATTCAAATATTAAAAAAGATTTTTCCACTGTATCTTATGTAACGAATAGAAAAACGAAAAAATTACATTCTTGTCGGACTAGTAATACCGAGTAATACATACCTGTTTTCTTGTAGGACATTGTTTCATTTGGGCAGAGAATACACTAACGGCACTAACCTATCATGTAATATTTTTTTCTTACAGTAAGTAATAAGAAAAATGGTCTTGTCCTGTATTAACAATTTTTAAGCGGAGGACCGGGATAACGTACCACAAAATTTGTAGGACGATATGATTATATTTATTTGAATCAGAAGTATAAATCTATGTGGATTTCAATCTTATCAGAATGATTTTTCGAGGCATCTTTATGTTTCTATGGAAATTTTGGAAAAACAATTAGATCTGGTAGGTTGTGTTGCGATCAGAATATAGTTTTTTTCGAAAGTTTTCGTATTTCGAAATAATATTGGAATAATCAAAATAACAATTTTTATAACCGATTCGGGCAGACGAAGTTTCGTTGGTCGGCTAGTGATTAAATATAACCATGAAAACTGTGCAAAAGAAAAGTAGACAAAAAATTTCCCAATTATTTTTCTCCCGAAACTGTAAGAGTCATTAAGCTTAAGATGAAATTTCATAATAGGTGGAAGGTATATCGAAATAATTCTGACTTTGAATTGTTTTAAGCATTAAGATCCAGCTCTTAGAAGATGATCCAGAGAGATTTGAAAAATTGAACTCGAAATATCTAAAGACGCGAGAGGATTCTTCAAATATATATCACACAAAAACGGGGGAAAAAATTTTTTACATCATGAAATTAAACGGAAAAACTGCTTGTTCAGGTTCGGAAATTGCAAATCTTTTCGGAGAATATTTCGAAAGCGTTTTTGAGCCCGGATCGGTCGTCGACAATAAACTAAGTCATGTCGACAACAAATATAATAGTATTTATTTTGAAAATGTATCATTAAGTCGAGAAGAAATACGTCGAGCACTTAATGTTATCAATATATCAAAAGGCTCAGGACCGGACCATCTTCCTTCTGTATTTTTTGAAGAGCTGTGCAGAAAGTTTGGTGGAACCACTATACATCTTCTAAGTCCCTTGCCACTTCGACATTTTCCCGTGAATGGAAAATTTCATCTGTTATGCCAGTTCTTAAAAGTGGGCAAAAAGATTTGATTCAAAATTATCGCCCAATAAGCTTCCTCTCAGCTCTTCCTAAATTGTTTGAATCTTTGATTTGTAAATACATAACCAATCATGTCAGAAATACTATTATTAGGCAGCAACATGGTTTTTTAGGGGTAGAAGTATCGAAACAAATTTGTTGTGTTACATCGAATATTTACAAGAGGTTTTAGAATCCCGAAAACAGGTCGATGTGGTCGACACAGATTTTCGGAAAGCTTTTGACAAAATTGACCACGATATTTTGATGGGAAAGCTTGCTGAGGTTGGGGTTTGTGGCCGTTTGTTGACCTGGCTTGGGTCTTATGTTGGAGGTAGATCGCAGTATGTATCGGTTAATGGCTTTACTTCGACCGTGTTCACCAATACTTCAGGAGTACCGCAGGGTTCCCATCTGGGATCTCTTTTATTCATTATATATATTAATGATATTGGAGATTGTTTTAGTCATGCTGGGTATTTACTTTACGCTGATGACATAAAAGTATATATGAAGGTTGATGGTCTGACCTAGATCGAATTTCGGCTTATTGCATTAAGAACTCTCTGCATCTAAACTATGAAAAGTGTCTCAAAATTACATTCAGTCGTAATATCACATTATTCAAAGTACACTATATAATAGATGATGTTGTACTGAAGGAGGTTGATACAATACCCGATTTAGGAGTAGATTTTGACACCAAGCTGTTGTTCTCCCATCACGTCAATAATATTGTAAATGCAGTCAATAAGATGCTCGGCTACACTATCAGAAATTGTCGGGTATTTAACAGTAATTCCGCCTTTTTAAAATTATATTTTTCCTTTATTCATAGTCGTTCAAGTTTTGCCGCTGTAATTTGGCCCCACAATATATGTTATATTGAGAGATTGCAGAGGGTTCAGAATAAATTTATGCGTTTTATGGCTTTCAAAAATGGTATCATAATTGTGACTCACGATCACACTAGAAGATTTTTTGGAGAATTGTAGATTAATTTCAGATTTTCTGATGCTTCATGAGATTGTTAACGGCTGCTTGCTGGTCCCTAGCATCCTTCAGTGTATACCTTTTAAAACTAATAACTTGGGATTGCGAAGTACTGATTTATTTTATTTGCCGTTTAGAGAAACAAATCTTTCGCAGAACTCGCCCATTTGTAGGATGTTGGGGCTCTGCAACGAGCTGAATGAGTAGATTGATATTTTCAATGTGTCAGTTTTGTTGGCCAAGAATACAGAATTAGGGAAAAGATAGACAAGCCCACGAGTAATTCTTTCATTGCATGCACTGAAAATGAGACAGGTCTAGCAATCTTTTATAATATGGCCATACGATAAAAAAAATAAATAAATAACAATCTTTTCTATCTCTATAATCTATAGGTCAATTCGTTGTTTTCAGTAGTTCTATTTCTTCACCTTCGATTGCTAAACTGAACCCTCAACCGAGCCTAATGAGGAAAGGATAAAAACCTAATTCAATTTTAAATTCTCCGATTTTTATTCGGTTCGAAACAAGTTCTTTTGAAAAAGTTACAGGCTGTCTCTTTAAATATGGTTCTGAGCATAAGACTTTTGATTACCTGAGGAACCTTTGGTAGAGTCGAAATTAAATAGCTATTTCTGAAATGTCCCTCGTTTCTTTTGATATATGGGTGAATAGGTAGGTAACTCGCGGGTGCTTCGGGAAACATAAAAAACTTATCTTTCTCTTTAAGACGTTCTAGCGAAATACTTTGGGAATGGGCACACAATTGAATTCTTCGTATAATGTACTTGAGATTGTTTAAAAGCAGGTTGTTGAGAAATAATTGTTACGGCTGAAGGAGCATTGAGCAGATCTCACGATGTGCATTGGATGTTGAGGAAGAGAACAATGATATGATTCGGTCGATTAAACTGAATGTGTAAATCATGTTTGTTGAAATATTCGATTGCTTTGATTTTGTGGAACGTTTTGTCGGTAACTATTTCACGTATTTCATGATGGGGTAAACTTTTTTATGATTTCCGGAAAAAAAAGCTTTCCAGAAACAAGCTACATATTTAATAATATCTATAAACTACCGAGTGAATTACCGGTCCTTGAGTTGATTATCAAACCATTTGGCTAGGAGAATCATCTTATCCTTAATTCTCTCCCTTCATGAAAAACAAAATATGAGGGTTCTTGAAAAACATTCGCAACAAGAAAGGGGACAAAGCCTCTCAGAGGTGGGTTTGAAAATGTTACGGTCTGATTTTTTCAGCTAAATTATTCAGATCAAATTGAGAAAGTTTGTCCCGAATCATATGCTCATTGTCTGAAATATTTTCAGGAGGGATTTCTCGGGGTATTCGCACTTTCAGTCTCTGAAAAAAAACCAAATGAAAAATTTATAAATATGTAATGGAAAAGCTTTTGATTACATTCCTACAGTTACTTGTCAAGTACAACCCGGTAGAAGAAAAATGAATTAATAATATCAAAGAGATTAAGAATAATCAAAGTTTCGGAATCTTCATCAGACTATTTGATCAAAATAAATCGTATATAAGTACAATTCAGAGTCGTAAATTTTTCTCTTTGACCAGAAAAATAGACAGAGTGAACAATCTACGATTATTTTGGGGAAAGACTCCGTAGCGTGATGTTGTTTTCATATTTCGAAATGTTATTGTTCAGCCGAGTTTATTTATTGTAGGGCAACAATTTGTTTCAGGGTTTTTGTGTCTAAATCAGATTCCTTCTTCCTTCATTACACACAATCCCGAGCATTTTCCTAAATAATAATAAATTTGGCCGTAAATAGAGAAGTCAATCACCGGGAACACTAATCAGAAACTTTCAGATGAGTTACTAGGAATAATGCACCACAATGAGTTTCATTATTATTTTCCCATTGAATATCAACCGAGATCAACCTTAAAAAAAATTAATCTATGCATGACCTCGAGTCAAGAAGTTTGTTTTCTCCATTTTTTCGGTACACAGGTGTTGGAATTTATTTAGAGAAATTTAAGTAGGTAACCAAATTATATAAGTTATTTTTGAATACGTGTAGAAATACCATTTGCAAAAAAAATTAATTTTTAGTTTCGATAAGTGGTACGTCAAGTTACATAAATATCATTGATGAATCGAATACTACTGTTTATACCGGTCACAACTGTTTTTTCATCGATTTCATTCAAATTTGGTAGATTTATTGACTGTTTACAGATGAATAACCCCATGAGTATCAGTAGGAAACTCTAGGTCTGTACTCAGAAAATTTTCGTAGGGGCCAAAAATAAACTCCCTCTATTAATCGGTAACCGTTAATAATGTATCCAATTCAATATGAAATAACCTATCGAACGAGCAACCTGGCAATTTTTCTATACGCAGGAAAACAGCGAGAAAAACAGTTTTATGCGACGTTTAGGTTTCGAGGCTTTTCAATTTGAAGAGCAATATTTTTGAACTTCTGTTCAAATTGAATTAGAAGAAAGCACGCATATACGACCAAATAATCGCTGCGACTGGATAGATGCAGCCAGTCCCATTTTTGAAACGACGCGTTTGTTGTAAATTCAAATGAGTCAAACTGATAGGAATGAACCAACACGCACTTGCGACAAATCAACGCTATTCAATTGCTGCTGGAGTCCAAACGGTCTTATGTGCGTGTCAAATATTTTTTGAAACTTTATAAGCTCCCATTGTCCCTATTATTTGATATATTTCATCAAAACTCTTCACAACCATTCTATACTATTGGAAGATTATTTCTCAAGTCGGTATAAATCGAGATATAAGACTAGGCACGCACTTGCAACGTCCCCCAAAAAAACAAAAAAGAATTCACACTCACACCAGGAAGATCGGAATTCGACGCCAACTGAATTGCGATTGAATTGTCTCAAGTTTGACTCATTCTGATTTGTGCCAATCGCGTCGCTTCAAAAACGCGACTGTTTAGTCGCAGCGATTTTTTAGTCGCATGTGTGTGCATTTCCATTAAGCCTAGGCACGCACAAGCGAAAATGTTCTATACGAGCACATGCGACTAATTAATTTCAACTAAATTCAGTTATAACATGGTTTTTCCGGAAAACCGCTTGCGTTGTAGCTTTACTATTACGAGCCAAATAATATTAACAACTTTATAAAGTAAAAAAAATCACACTCCCATAAAGAAGTTCGGACTTCGGCAGCAACTGAATCTCAATTGAATTGACGCAAGTTTGACACATTCCGATTTGGGATAATCGCGTCGCTACAAAAATGCGACTGTTTAGTCGCATCGATTATTTGGTCGCATGAGCGTGCATTCCCATTTAACTGTATGTGTCTACTTAAGTATGTACGTTTCTACTTAAGGGGCATTCGTAAATGCCGAAGTACACTTCTGCACGGGAGCTAAGCAGATGGCGTGCTCGTGTACTATTCGAAATGACATTTGAGGCCAGCTTGGAATTTGACGTCGTCAAAAATTCTTGCATGCTTCCACTGCAGCACGAAATCGTGCCGGCTTTAGTTCATGCGCACTGCTTTCAAACAGGTGTTTTACATTTTAACCGTCATTCCAGTTTTAATTCGAACCAACTATAGTAGTTATCTGTTTTATCATAGATAATTAATAAAAATGAAAAATTTATCTGTTTTCAGTTTCATTAAAAGTAAGGTTAACCTATAAGGCAGATATTACAGCTTAACGCATGCTTTCAATTCAAGTTTGAAGTTTATTGTGAATGGTAAATTTCGTGCCAATTCTTCAGTCTTAATACCTTCCCTGCAGAAAGATGCTTGCATATATATTTCCCGGAAGAGCAAGTAATAAGTTACTAAGTGTTAGCGAAATCAGATGAACGGTATGGCAACAGCAAGCTTTAATTATCATATACAAATATTTAATTGAATTTTCATTCTTCATTGATGCAATTCTGACAAAATACTATACAAGCATTCTTGTCGTTATTTCGCCATGACTACGAAAGACACAAAGGTTAAATTATTGTAGTCATCATTGAGACCAGAATAATTAAATGGCTGTTCCTCCTGAATTATTTGGCGGATTTTTTTCATGAACGCACATTTATACTCGCATTTATAGCAAACGAGCATTGTTTTCGTACGTTCCAAAACCTTGAAAACAATGCTCGTTTTCGTTTGCTCTTAAAGGTGCGTACAAACATGCTCCGAAAAGCGTACTGAATATCGTCGCGTACACCAACGCGATCAACAAAAGTTCGCTAATATCTACACCGATATGCTGTTGCACCCCGTCGTCCACACTTGGGTACGCGACGTGGTGCTGTACGATGTTCGGAGCATGTTTGTACGCACCTTAACACTCAGAGTGGAAAGAGTTCACGTGTCCGTAAAGTTAGTACCCACACTTTTGAAAATGAATTATGTTTTTTTTTGCATTCGTTAATAACTCGTTAGTAACTATTTGTGACCTAAAAACTTTTTTTTGTACCTCAAGGATTCTGATAGAAAAACACCGCATTCCGCTGGGTGCTAACTTCACGGGCATCCACATTTTCGAAAATGTGAGAATTTTGTCGTTAGTTAATCGTTAGTAACTATTTGTAACCTGAAAATTGCACAAGTGCATCAAAATTACCAATAATTTTGCCTGCAGTTTTTCAAAGACAACACGCTGAAATGCAGAATTATCAGGTCATTTTGATGCACGAGTGTAATTCGGGTGAATATTTCCCGAAATTGCTATGGACACGAGCAGTGCAAATATCGCAGGGATCTTTCGCTCTCTACAATGCAATTATCGCTGTAATTTTCGATTATTGCATTCTATTTACATGAAGTTTCTGACAGGAGGGGAATATTCGTTTGTAACCTAACCCTTAACGGCGAAATTATACCCCTAAGATGCGAAGTTAGCACCCACATTTTCGAAATTGAAGAAACTTTTTTTTTGCATTCGTTAGCACCTGGTTGGTAACTATTTGTAACCTGAAAATTTTCGTTTGTAACCTCACCCTTAATGAGAAGATGCACCCCTAGCATGCGAAGTTAGCATCCACATTTTCCAAAATGTGAAATTTTTTGATTTCATTCGTTAGTAACTCGTTACTAACCTCGTTAGTAACTATTTGTAACATAAAAAATTTGTTTGTACCTCAAGAGAGCTGCAGGAAAAACACCGCATTCTTCTGGGTGCTAACTCAACGGGCATCCCCACTTTTTTACCCACAGGAATGTGGTGTTTTTCCCTCAGTTTCCTTGAGGTACAAGAAAAGAAAATCTTTGATGTTACAAATAGAAACTTACGAGTAACTAACAAATGAAATGAAAAATTTTTACATTTTCGAAAATGTGGGTGCTAACTTCGCATGTTGGGGTAGTCATTTGTTCATTGAGGGTGAGGTTACAAACGAAAATTTTCAGGTTATAAATAGTTACTAACGAGATGCTAACGAATGCAAAAAAAATTTTCTTCATATTTTCGAAAATATATATGTTACAAATAGTTACTATCGAATGAAATGAAAATATTTCACATTTTCGAATATGTGGGTGCAAACTTCGCATGATAGGTTTGTCATTTTCTCATTGAGGGTGAGGTTACAAACGAAAATTTTCAGTGTGACATGTTCTTTCGAGCATTTAGGCCGTCGTCGTAGATTAGTTCTCGACGTTTCGCCAGTTCGAGTGTCTGGCATCTTCAGGAGTTATATTTCAGGAGATGTTCTCACTGGACTGAACTGCCTGAGTGAAAATTTTCAGGTTTACAAATAGTTACTAACGAGGTGCTAACGAATGCAACAAAAATTTTCATCATTTTCGAAAATGTGGGGGCTGGCTAACTTCGCATTTTAGTGGTGTGATTTCGCCGTTATGGGTTAGGTTACAAACGAAAATTTTCAGTAGTTACTTCATGTAATTACTTACGAGTTACTAACGATTGCAGAAAAAAACATTTTTCATTTTCGAAAGTGTGGGTGCTAACTTCACGGACACAGCGTTCCACTGTTCATGCTAGTCCAAACGATCAGTCGATCAATCCCATTAAATTGCTCGGACATGGCATCCCCCATTTTCATTATCTCCGTTAAAAAATTGTCAATAAGTCCATTTATTCAAATGGCATATTCTGAAGTTTTTTGTCAATTTGACAATTTTCGGAATATGTCATAATTTTGGGTCCCGAAAAATAATCCGTTTTCTTGTCTAATAAGATGTTTGGTTCATCTATGGGAGATGATTTCCCTTCATTAGGGACCTGTTGCGGTCTTCAAACACCTGAGGTTCGAAAAATCATCACTTGGATGGTCGTACCTGGTTCGAAAAAACCAGGGAGAGCAAGGTATTTTTGAATATGCCTACAGATATGCCACAAATAAATTATTAATTGAAAAATTGGGTGGTATTTTGTTTCACCACTTTCGGACAACCTATAAAGTCAGAAATAATTTAAGCCTATAAGCAGAGTACTGCCGATTCGGTCAAAAGTTGAATCACTCCGAAAATTATCGATTGATCGAGCACTATTGACTCATCTTCTATATGTATCCCATATATGTTATCGAGATCTTTTACACTTGAAATCATAAAGAGATCAATCTCGCCGAATAATGCATTTCAATCAAGAAAAGTAATGTGAAGCAAAATATTTCGTTGATGAATGAATTACAATGGTTTTTTCGCAAAGAAAATCAGATTTATAATATATTTTCCACACATGCCATTCGGAAGAAAACCACGAAAGTTCGGAAATAACGAGTTCAAGAATTTACGTTGGAGCGTTTTGGTCATTTAAGAATTTCCATTTAATTTTGTTTCAGAGACGGAGTGAAAACCCGAAAAAGTTACGGAAAAATCAGATGACTATAGTTTCAAGTTGACTTCCATTATCTTAATACGCTCGCTACAGGGCTGACTAAGGCCAAGGCAACTTAAGTAAAAGCCCGGGACCGAAATTTTTGAGGCCTGAAAATTAGGTTTTTAAATCTTCAATTTTATAATTAATTTTAATTTTTAATTACCAGAACAACGTGATATTCATAATTATGTATATGAAATGATTTCAACGAAAGTTTATCTTTGTTTCAAGAAGTGTTGTTTGTTTGTTGAAATGAATTGAGTTCATTTCATTTTAGTTTATGTATTTTGTATTTTTTTCGGAAACAGATCATTCCGATGATAATTCAATAGGAGACTACATACTATATGCATTAAAACCAAACGCAAAGTAAAAATTCAACCATTCTGTTATACTGAATGAAGAAGACGTCGATGTATTGCAAGATCTCACCTCAGGTGGCTTCCTCAGCCCCAAAAGCGCATAGTAGTCAACCACACAAAACCACAATCACGTTTCCCGACGTAAACAACCCCAATCGTCTTTCTGGACCACAGTGTATCGCACCAGTGACCGCCGGTGTCAAAAACCCCGTGCCCGACCTCAACAAAAATGCGAAAAATTCGAAATCAATCGAGGAATCCGGTCGTCGGAGTCCGGTGTTTCCGGTTTGATAGCGCGCGACGTTCTCGCGTAGAGCTCTTCGCAGTTTCGGAGACGATGTGCTGCAGCTGACTGTGCGTCGACGTTGATTCCGCACGAAATCCAGGCGTGCCATGGCACAGCGATCAAATAAAAGCGCATTTTCCCTCTCTTTCAGACGGAAGGATGTAGAGACCTAGTGCTATGACTGCTATGCCCGATTCCAGTTTCCGACACATTTCGCCGGCCCGTTTTCGGCTATATTTGAACTCATTACGGCTCATCTATCGATCAATCAGTCGGTTCTGCGAAAAGCGCATCGGTATGACTTGAGTTTCTAGTTTGTTGACGTTTTCGGGGAAGTTTGTTCGCCGGGTACCTCCGTACGTTTTTCAAGAAGCTAAGAAAGCTATGCGATATTTTTTTCAGCACTTGCTTCAATTAACAACAATGAACGTTATCATTTTATCCGAATATCCGTCATTTTCGATATCCGACTAAACTGAATCGATTGGAATGTATTCTGAGAAGATTTGGCATTTTCTAAATTCTTAAGGATTCCACTCCTAGCCTCCAAAACAAAATCAGCTAGAAAATTTCTGAGGCGGGAATTCTTGCATTAAGTTATCAGGCGGAAATCACTTGATAAAAATGATCAAATTGGGATTTTTTTTCCCTGTGAATAATATTTATATTATACAGTGTGATTCACGGTCTATGGTAGGTAAGACGTTTACGGAGAACGGAAAGCAATAATTATTTGAAAATTTGGTTTCTTATGAAAGAACAGCTGCTCTATCGATCTAAAATATTTTCAGCGATGCGGTGTTGCCGCTTATATCAAAAAGTAGTGACTACTTTGCCATTTCAAATGGCACACCCTGTATATTATTGCATTTTCCTATTGGTCGTTGAACCTAACATGATTATTTTGGTGGTTCAGTGGTTCCATTTACTTTTTTTTTGTGCTAAACATACCTTTGATTAAACATCCATAACTTCCAAACTAAAAATCTCAGGAAGCTAAAATTTCGGATGCAGATTGCCAAGATCCTATGCATCATGCATGTGTTACGAAATATGCTTCTTTTCAGACAGCGTCATTTCAAATTTTATGGCTTATCGAGACATACAAAAACGGTTGAAAGTGAATTTTCTCAAATGGAATGCCCTGTATATTTTGAGAATTACTGAAAGAGAATTGAATTTCCTTTGAAATTATATATCATATCCCTATACCTAGGTTGTAAGATTCTGCGTTAAACTGAAATTTTATATATAAATCAAGCCTGAAAATAAGCGGTTCAAACATACTGAATTCAGAGAATTGCTATGATTTGCTGATGATGATTATGTGGTGAAAAACATCTAATAATAAGTTAATCCCAATATCACAACGATTCAGTGGTACTAGTGAAAATAAGAAATTTAATCTCTGATATTTATTGTATATATTATGGGAGGTCTTTGCAATTGCTTGAAAGAACAAAGGAAAGAACAAAGTGTTAGTGTGTTTATAATAATACATTCGATTATTTACCATACTACGAATAAAAAAAGTAAAAATTGTAATAGAAAGAAATTTCTCTTCAAGTGAAATTTTGAAGGAAATGGAGTTTATATTGTATTTATCATCAGAAACACAATAACAAATTTCAAGATTTTCACAATAAATGTTCGAAATGGCCACCGTCGACTTCCAGACATTTTGGAATCCGTATACTCGGTGATTCAGTTGTTGCCTTCCTTATCTCAATAGCATCAATTTGTTCGAAAGTTTCAACTCGTTGGAGGAGGTCATTTTTGTTCTGTATTGGTGTCCTGAACACTTATCTTTTCAAATCACCCCGTAAGTGAAAATCAAAGGGATTGAGATCGGGTGATCTAGCAGGCCAGTCCCATGGCCCCATGCATCTAAACCAACGATCATCGAACATTTCGAACTGGTAACTGCCCCAGTGCAATGTGCGGGTGCTCGGTTGATGGTTTTTACCACATAATCATCATCAGCAAATCATAGCGATTCGCTGAATTTAATATGTATGAACCGCTTATTTTCAGCCTTGATTTGGTTAGCAGTTTTAGGAGGATCGCAACTATAAAATGTGCGCAACTATAAAATTTCAGTTCAACTCAGAATCTTACAACTTAGATATAGGGATGTTATATCTCATTTGAAATGAAATTCAATTCTCATTTATTAATTCCCGAAATATACAGGGCATTCCATTTGAAAAAATGCACTTTCAAACGTTTTTGTATGTCTCGATAAGCCATCGAATTTACAATGAACCTGTATAAAAACAAGCATATTTCGTAACACGTGCATGATGCATAGGATCTTGGTAATCTGCATCCGAAATTTAAGCTTCCTAAGATTTTTAGGATGTTTAATCGAAAGTATGTTTTGCACAAAAAAAGAGGAAATTATTTAATTACTCAGAAACCACTGAAAATGAGAAAAAAAAGGATACCAAAATAATCATGTTAGAACGATCAATAGGAAAATGCAATAATATACAGGGTGTGCCATTTGAAATAACAAAGTTCTTGATTTCCGTTCTCCGTAAACGTCTAACTTACCATCGACCGTGAATCACCTGTATAATTGCGGGTGTTAATAAATTATAGTAACATCCCAGTTGGCTTTGGATTATTATTAAACTCTATTAGGAGTCCTTTTCTCAAACTTGCGGTTTCCATTCATTCTAGTTGTTTAAAAAATACGTAGAGTAGGGTTGGGGAAAACAGGATAATTCGGTAAAACGGGATATAGAGCATTTTTTGAAAATGAGCAAGGTGATAATTCAGATGAATTGATTTTAGAGTTCGTGAAAGCGGTAAAAGTAGGGTTGACTATTTAGTTTTACCGGTGTTTAGTGAAGAATATTTAATATTATATGAAAAAATAAATATCGATGAGTATTTCATTTGATTATTTGGACAATTGACTGAATTTTGTGATAAGTCTAGATTTGACAATCAAAGTTTTTTGCGTGAAAATTCTGAAAAATATTTTGTGAGACGCGGTCGGGCAAAATGGGATACCAATCGGTCGGATTAAACAGGATACAATCCCGAGGAAGAAAAAATAAAACAGTAGTTATGAAAAATCTACATATGATACGTCCAACTAGAAAAACATCAAAGCTCATTTTGATGTCAAAATATATAAAGACCCTGTACAATATAATATCTTCCGGTATATGGGGGCACGGTAGTGTACCCGCGAAGACGAGTCAATCAAAGCACGCTACCGCTTCTTCTCCTATATACAGGGTGGCCACGAGAAAACGAAACAGACGAGATTACAGACGAAATAAATTTTTTCGATAGAAATGCTCGGACAGGTCGATTTCTGTGTGGGGGGGACAACTTAAGATGTAGGTTACGGACGCATAGCGCTTTAACACTTGCTACTACCCCCAATTTTTGAATAGGGAAGATGGGGTGACACCTCATTTGAAAGGTATTTTTATACTGATTTCAGCACAGTAATTGTTTCTTCATTTTATGCTTTAGTTCTCGAAATATTCTTGACTAAGCATTTGAAAATGAAGTGGTGTTTTCATGGCACTTGTAGTGTTTTTTTGTGAGAAACCTTTCAAATGAGGTATCACTCACCCCATCTTCCCTATTCAAAAATTGGGGGTGAGGGTTGTAGTAGCAAGGGTTGAAGCGCTATGCGTCCGTAACCTACATCTTAAGTTGTCCCCCTCGAAACAGAAATCGACCTGTCCGAGCATTTCTATCGAAAAAATTTATTTCGTCTGTAATCTCGTCTGTTTCGTTTTCAAATGGCCACCCTGTATTTCGAGAACTAATGCATAAAATGAAAAAACAATTACTGTGCTGAAATCAGTATAAAAATACCTTTCAAATGAGGTATCACTCACCCCATCTTCCCTATTCAAAAATTGGGGGTGAGGGTTGTAGTAGCAAGGATTGAAGCGCTATGCGTCCGTAACCTACATCTTAAGTTGTCCCCCTCGAAACAGAAATCGACCTGTCCGAGCATTTCTATCGAAAAAATTTATTTCGTCTGTAATCTCGTCTGTTTCGTTTTCAAATGGCCACCCTGTATAGTTACCATACCAGATGAACAAAATTCTCGGGATATCACGCTAATAGCGGACTTATCAAACACACACACTTTCAATTGCATAGCCTATACGCTTTAGATTTCATTGATATATGAAGAACACCGACTTCGTCTCTGACTCAGTTAGTGAATGACGATCGACAAAACTGTTTGGGTAGGTACTTCCTGAATTCCTATAAAGCTGAAATTCGGTATATGAGTTAGTATAGGTACACATCAACGGATGTTTCCAACCCTTCGCACAAACCCATTCTATAAGAAATCCTCAAAATTTGATCCAACGGGTCTGAAAATTCATTTATAGGGATTATTTGTTATGAATGTACTTTTTGTTTCAACATTTATTGTATTATTTTAGCTCTCTATTTTCATAAGAATATATATATATATATATATATATATATTATATATATATATATATATATATAATGATAAAATGGATCTTTCAGAATTTTCAGTAACCCCCTTCCTCCACATTTTGAATTGAAGGATAAAATTAAAATTAGCTGCTCGCAAAACGCTTCTTGTGTACCTTGTGTATAAAATTTGATCTCTTTTTAATTACATGAATATGAAATTGTTGTTATATTCGTATCTAAGGTCATTTCATGATATTTAAGTATCATTTATTAATTATTATAATATATCATCATATTTTATTTGTTATCATTAGAAGAATTAATAAAATAAAATTATATTCTCATAACTAATAAATAGAAGTGAAATCCAACCAAACACATTTCACATGAGTAAAATGTTGCTAAGACGAGACCATATGGCACAAATTGTTCAAAATTAGTAGATCTCATAATTATCATTATTTATTTGAATGGGAAAGAAGACATATAGCCTATAAACTTTCGAAGAACAAAATAAAATCAAAGAAATAGTGTGACACAAAAAAGAGCCATATATATACAAGTTTACATGAAAAAAAATCTCAAACTGACAACAAAGTTCATCTCAATGAAGGAATACATTTTTATTCATTATGAATTTCTTAAATTTTCTGCGGAACAAAACTTGAAACTTTTTGTTACATTCAACTCAGGGGGTATGCAGTGTATATTTGGGTTCTGTCATTAGAATAATTATGTCATTCTAATCCATCATGTGATCTGGGGTTTGTATGTTTACGTTTTCCTATTTCTGAAGTTCTTGATGCCTCTCGCCTATACCTTGAAGTTTTCCTGAAACACTGGGAATTTTGTTAACACAATTTTACTAAGTTTATTTCCCATTCAAATTCAACAAAAGATCAATCAGTTTTCAAAACAAAAAATGATTTGACTCAATAAACAAAAACTGGACTTTTGAATGAGAATTTGAAATCAAAAACATCAATTGTGATTGTGGAAAAAAAGTTTTCAGAATATGCTCAAATGAATCAGATCAGACTCCTCAATGAAAAACTTTTTATCGAATTCAATTCTGCTTGGTTTCCTTATGTTATTGAAAAGCAAAATCACCAACAATAATTTCAAACAAGACGCACAGATATTTCAATTAAATTTTTGATTAATCACCTCATGGGTTGAATATTTTTCTCTAATTCTGTGTCATTCTGCCAAATCTTGTGGAAGAAAATCGTAATTAATTTTTATTGATTACATGTTGGCCTCCTGCAACGGATTCATTTATTATCTGTTAAATTAATTTATGTGGGAGAAAACAGTTCTGCCAATCAATATTTTTCAATGCAAAAATCACTTAACGATATTTATGAAATATTTCATTAATTTCAATAAAGATTCAATGAGTAAGAGAAAATAAGGTATAATGCTCGTTCAGAAGGCTTATTCTAACACTCTAATTTGAACTCGTGGAAGAATACCACTAATACCAGTGGTTCCTGCACTTCTTTATAAATAACTATACTAAAGATTTTTTTTTTGCAGATTTATTTTAACCATTTTTCTGATGATTTGCTCAAGTTATTTAGCTAACCGAATAATGGTGTAAAAATAAGTACCGTCATTTAAGTAACAATTATTTCAGAAAATAACAAATGCACTGTGAAACATCGAAAATGAAACTTTCATGGAAGAAAATTTTCATTCAACCCAAAAAACAATTTTTACACTTCGTTCAAGGACGCAGGAGTAATCTGACCCATTTCTGCCCGAATTATCCTCAATAGCTCTTCTGAATTATTTGGCCTATTAAAACTTTGATTTTAATTAACCTCACACAAAATTCCAGGGGGTCAAGACTGGGGAACGCCGAGACTACTCAATAGGTCCTAGACATCAAATCCAGGAAATGTGGCGTCAGGGTATTGACGTTCGTCACTAAAAGAGGAAAACGGAAAACATCCCATCATGTTGAAACCAAATATTCTGATATGGAACATCTTCTTCGTCATCATTTGGGAATATTCATGTTAGAGCAGGCACAAACTCAAACCGCAAAAATTTCAAATAACATCCCGATTTAAAGTTTTCTTCAAAAAAGTATGGAACCATTGAATGATGTTCAGACTTGTTTGTTTATTTTCTAATAAAGCAGCAAAAAATGTTGCGGTTGTCATTTGAAACAAAAATTATGACGTCACTCTATATATATTTTCCATTGAGAGAGCTAAAATAATACAATACATATTGAAACAAAAAAGTACCTAGCTGAGGTTCGTGCAACACAGGAAAACTATACAGTTCTGCGTATGATAAAATGAGGGAAGGAAAAAACGTCAGCAGAAAAAAAACCTGACCTCGACCGTGAAAAAAAAATTTACAGAAAATATTAAATATCAGAGGATCTTGAACGACATCAATGTGATCTAGGACAACATCTTCATGTAATTCTTCTATGGACAGAGGAAAACAAATTCTTCACCAATCTACCCGCAATTCAATCTGAAATGAAAAAAGACAAAAGCAGAAAATACCAAAAATTCAGAATGAATTAAATTATTTTCAAATCAACAACCCATTTCAGAAATGTATCCAATTGAAAAATAAAAGAACACAAGACAACGTTCACAATATTTGATAAATCAAACATCTAACAAGTCGACATGTTTCGAGTTTTATCCTAACCCGACACATGTCGACTTGTTAGATGTTTAATTTATTAAGTATTGTGAACGTAGTCTTGTGTTCTTTTATTTTTCAATTGACCAAAGATGTTTCACCAAGTGTTGAGCGAGGAATCAATTTCGTTAGAAATGTATCCGTTACTTCATGGATAGCCTCGAAATCACCTTGAACTTTATGAATGGGGCAACTATTTATAAGATGTTCTATTGTCTCCTCAACTTCCCCATACCCACAACTAGGACTCTCGACCGAATTCCATCGGAAGAGCATGCTGTTGCATCGTCCATGGCCTGTTCTAATACGATTTAGAACAGAACACATTCTCCTGGGAATGTCGAAACCAGGAACTCTGATGGAAGGATCTGTAATAAGATCTTTGTTAAAAAAATTTCATGCATTCATTCTATCCAGATTGCCAAATTTCCTTGTCGCTTCTATTCATATCGATTCGAAAATCTTACCAAATCTAGGCTGGGGACCTTATTATTACTCTGTAAAAATGAATAACGACAAAAGTGAAATGTTTATACGTCATAAGGTGATTAATTAAAAATCCAACAATTTTTTCGAAAATATTCAGTAATCAGTAATAAATTTCGTTCAATACATTATCCACACTCTATCGTGTATGGAATTCAATAGGCCTTCGAGTATAGTGCACCTATATACAGAGTGAGTCTTTGACTTGTTCATATATTTCAGCAATAGATTCTTGAGGTCAAAGAAATACTTTTTTTATATCATTGCTAACTGTTTTGGATATAATGGCTACCATACAAAAGACGGTTTAGGCAGCGTACGCCTAATAGCTCTCAGAGGGCAGGAATTTCAAGAAATTTAAGATGGAGTTTTCTGAATTTGAAATGAGGTTATATTTTCATGTACAAAATAATAGACAACAATTTGAAAATCATTCATCGCAACTCTTGCGCTAGTGCGATTTCAACCTTTTTTTTAGAAATACTAATGAAAAAGGTTAAGTGTAAAGATAATGAAAAAACTTTCAAACAAGGTATCACTCAAAACCTTGGGGTGTAGAGAAGGTATTTACCCCCCCCAGAACACCTCGACCATTTCAAATTTTTCGATCCATTTATCAAATGAAACTAACAAATTCACAATACTTATTATAATTAACAAAAAAAATTTTATAAAAAACAATAAATTAAACATTTTCAAAAAGTGACTTTTTGTCAGATATCTCCAAAATGTTGAAAATTTTACACATTGGCTAATATCAAGAATACTGACAGAATGGTTTGAGTGCATTATTTCATGTCAAACATAAACATATCATTGTGGGGGTAAAGGGTATTTTTAGTGGCAATTCTTCTGCCTTTCTATATTTTACAAGTTATACATAAAATTGGCGCGATGATATTGCAATATACTGGATGTCCAATCGGGAGTGTCAATTAGAAGTTTATGGAGAAAAATAATATTTAGATCACTTCCAAATTTTGTGTGAAGATATAAGCCAAGTTGGCATTCATTAATGATATATTTGTAAATATCAAAGCCTTCACCGGAAATGGTATCAACTTTCTTATTTCTAATGGAAAATGGAACAGCCTATATATCATCACTATATCTCTGAATGCCACATTCATTTTATGATGTTTTCTATGGTCATCTAGAGCCGTTTATGAGATTCACTCGTCCAATGAAAGCGAAATGCATTATCTCAGATCTGATTTTTGAAATAGGTTTACCGGAAAGATATTCAACATCATTTTGTAAAGAACATAAAGTTTTCGTATACTGAAAGGTAAAACGAGAGTCTGAAAGTTGAAATTCGAAAATAGCCAAAAATTCGATTTTTTCAAATGAAAACAGATTTTTTTTCTCAAATATCAATTTGTAAGTAATAAATAAGTGGAGCTTTTCAAGAGTTCCCTATATCCCTATACATGGTGTTTCAGAATGAGGTTCCGTAAATCGGGATCTTAATCCTCAGATGATTTTATGATATAAAGTTTTCATGAACTACGGGTCTCTGACGCACTGTTTTAAAAAAAAAATTGTTTTATGAAATTATTTTCTACACCGTACACGATCTCTTTTTGCGTTTTGGCACGTTATGAGTACGTATTAAGACACATTTTTCCTGATACGAAACGATGTTTAATTTTCACCAGTGGCGTACGGACAGATTTCTGTCCCAACAAATTCGGTGAAAAAATTTGTACGCCAATGTTTTTCTTTCCAATTTTAAATTATTTTCGTAATAACCATATAATTCACAGTAAGAATGGTCTCCCGAGTTTTTTCTCAGAAAAAAAAATAAAATGTAAATTCAGCATGTGCTTCAATACCGACTAATTTTCAGACTAAGGTTCCGTGAATTCGGAATCCTAATCACATGATTTTATGATATAAACAACAGGGTGTTGAAATTAAAAAAAATGTTTTTCGAATTTATTTTTGGTACAGTACACATTTTTTTGCGTTTTGGTAGGTTATCAGTACGCCATGAAACACATTTTCTGAATTTCGTGAAGTAATAAAAAACATTCCTAGATGAAATTGCATTTTGGAAGTAATCAAAGAATTTCTTAACTTGACATTGCATTTTATTTTTTTTCTCAGAAAGTATTCGTAGCAGGTAAAAAACTCAACTGAAAGCAAAAGAGTATTTGTCTCGCAAAAAAGGATTATTCGCCTAATGTTTGACTTGCACCCTTTGGACTCTTGCTGACCAATTTTCAAAGAGCAAAATATTCTCACGTTTACTTGTATATATTTATTGAAGGTACTCTGCTATGTGTATAAGAATTGTCGACAATTTGAGAGAGTTGGTGATATCCATTTCTATGATACCAGACATAGTAAACAATTGAAACTGGGCAAATTTAATTATCATGCTTACAAGAAAACACCAGTGTATGCAGGGTGTTGTTTCTTCAATATGTTGCCCCTTGAGTTGAGGAATGCCGGCTCTTTCACGTTGTTCAAGAGACAATGGAGTAGTGTGCTTAGGGAAAATGTTTTTCATGACATTACAGAATTTAAAAATTATTTTAGTAATGTTTGAGGTTTTGAAATGTTTGGAAGTGTATATTTTTCAATTAATCTTATGACCTGTCCAATACAAATTTTTTCGTCTCGATGGATTAATAAATGCTTATTATTATTATTATCAAGAGACCATTCTTACTGTTAATTATGTGGTTATTACGAAAATAATTTGAAATTTGAAAAAAATCATTGGCGTACCAATTTTTTCACCAAATTTGTTCGGACAGAATTCCGTACGAATGCCACTGGTGAAAATTAAACATCGTTTCGTATCGCAAAAAATGTGTCTTAATGCGTACTCATAACGTGCCAAAACGCAAAAAGAGGTCGTGTAAGGTGTAGAAAATAATTTCATAAAAACAATTTTTTTTTAAATTTCAACACCCTGTATCTCAGAAACAGTGTGTCAGAGACCCATAGTTCATTGGAACTTCATATCATAAAATCATCTGAGGTTTAAGATCTCGAATTAACGGAACCTTATTCTGAAACACCCTGTATACATATTTTTGAAAAAAGTCAGAGAGATTCTTATGAAGGGCGAACATTGATTATATTATATTCAATACCTACCTCATATACAATTTTATGCTCGTAGCTAACAGTTATTACTGAATATCTCGAATATGGTACATTTTGGATAAAGGGAACCCATAAACGACTCCACTTACGTTAACCCTTTTCAAAAACAGATTTGAGAAAATGCGTTGAATCCTCAGTCTTCCACAAGCCTCAAGTTGTAATTTTTTTCAAGAAATACTGGATGACTCGAAAACGGCTCTAGATAGCCATAGGAAATAAAACATAAAATGAATGTGGCATTCAAAGATATATCCGAAAAAGTTATTATATACAGGGTGTTCCATCAGAAATAAGAAAGTTGATATCATTTTCGGTGAAAGCGGATGTCATTGATATTTAAAAATATATTATGAATGAAGACTTTTCTTATATCTTCACACAAAATTTGAAGTGATCGAATGATTGTTTTTACAAAATCTTCTGGAGGGCCCTCCCGGTGGGACACTCTGTGTAGGTATATATTTGTTGGAAAAAATTACCCCCCCCCAGAAATTCACTCTAGGACCGCCCATGACCCCGTATACGGGGCAAAATGAGTTATTGTGTCTGGCTTCCTGTATTAGGTAAGTGTAGGTGAAAATTATATTTTATTAACACAAAAGCTCTTAGTTATATGATCTCCATATATATATTTCACAATCTATAACTCTTGAGCTTTGGTAAACACATTTCTGACGCTTCTTTCATTCTGACGAGTTGTCTTTCTTGCGTATTTTCGTACCATCTGAAACCAATACAAAAACATAATAAATCTCAATACTTTGCATGGGACAGACCAAGGACCCCAAAGATGTTTTAAACGGGTTCCTGTTTTCTCCCATCATCAAAACCCTATTTTGTCCCAACGGACCTGCTTGAATAAAACAAGAAAAAACCAATTAGTGTAAAAGTATTTTTGGAGCCATGCGTTTGATAAAGTATCTATATGAGGGCAATATTGATATGGCATAAACAAAACATCAATTACTATTCGAAAAATGTACAGGTGGGCATATTTCGATGTTTTAGCACTACAACTTTTGAACCAGAGGAGGTAGACAAAATCTGTCACCCCATTCTCGATCTCTTTTTCTGAGAAACTAACAAGAGTAGTATTCATTTTTAGCTACCTTCTATTTTTTTCGAGTTATAAGCGAAAAATGAAAAAATGGTGATATCGGAAAAAAACTATATCTCCGCTAATACTGATGATAAAGCTCTGAAATGAAAACCTTATATAGGCACTTTTTTACGTAGAATAAAGGGGCGTGCTCGTCATTTTTGCACCATTTTTAATTACGAAGCTATGACCCAAAGTTATGTTTTTTTAAATGGAAACAATATATTTCTGTGCCATTTTCTGAAAGCAAAATTTTTTCTGATTTCAAAAATATATAACATCGTAAGGTTTGTATCAATATGAGTATAGAAATTTTCATGTGAGTCTCAATACTTTCTATGGTTTCAACTGTTAGTGAGCACAGAAAAATGGAGCTTCCTATAACAGGAGCAGTCTCCTTCCGTCAATCTCATTATTTCTAGTCTATTATTCTTCGATCTTGCAGACATTGACTGAAGAGCATAGAAATGAGAAGACTAATAGAAAGAGATACATAGAAAGTATTGAGACTCAGATGAATATAGGTTCTCGACCAATTTCTTTACTCATATTGATACGAACCATACGATGTTATATATTTTTGAAATCAGAAAAAACTTAAGCTTTCAGTAAATGGCACAGAAATCTAGTGTTCTTATTCAAAAAAACACAACTCTGGGTCATAGCTTCCTAATTAAAAATGCTGCAAAAAAGACGAGCATGCCACTGGATTGTAGGTCAAAAAGTGCCGGTATATTGTTTTAATTTCAGAGTTCTATCAGCAGTATTAGCGGAGATATAAATTATTTCCGATATCACCATTCTTTCAATTTTCGCTTATAACTCGAAAACAAAAGAAGGTAGCCAAAAATGAATACTACTCTTGTTAGTTTCTTCGAAAAAGAGATCGAGAATGGGGTATCAGATTTTGTCTATCTCCTCTGGTTCGAAAGTTGTAGTGCTAAAACATCGAAATATGCCCACCCTGTACATACCTTGAAAAATATGTGATCCACTTTTACAACATAAGTGAGGCGTTTATAACACGATCGCGGAAAAAATCAAACTAACGTCCACCCGATTCGTACTGTTTCTATTGCGTTGGAAAGGCATTGGCAGTGGAGATAATGTGTCTGAGATTTGGGGGGTTTATTGGAATAAGATTCACGTAAAATGGCGGTACCCCGTTTTGCCCCAGTACCCCGTTTTACCCCAGTACCCCGTTTTGCCCTAGATTTCCCTATTCATGACCATACGAGTCGGACGTAGTGAGTGTGAGGAAGTGTATAAGGACATCAAAAATTAGAACTTTTTTCTAATAATCATATTGCTGGGATATTATTATAATTCTGGATTATCATTTTGTCAATGACTACCCTCGATGAATGTTTCTGTAACAATCAGATCAGAGATTTCTACTTCAGAAGAAACATATAGACGTAACTTACTAATGGAAAATATTGGATTATCTTTTTCTGTGACCACATTCCACCTCAATTATTGAATTAGAAATTTTTTTGGACATCTGGAAAGAACCAATTTTGGGGTCTATTAACATTTTTCTGTCAAGTTAGTATTGAAGAAGAATTACATTTTTTTCCAGACTGTAGATAAATATGATGACCTGTCCTATCGGGAAAAAAATTATATGCAATGCCTGTGGTAACTTCTAGGGGTTATTCAGATATAAAACGAATTAATTCTGAAAGATAACTGGATTAATTTTCATAGGTAGGTGTAGGCACATGAATTTTATTATGTCATAAGACGACAATTTCAGTTATAGGTATACAGTCTATTCATAAACAATCTCGTACTGTCATCATTATCGTGGTTAAAATTGTAGGTATCCGAATCTCATTATCCATATATCACGTAACACGAGTTTATCGCCATTCGAAAACCAAATGGATGATGGATAGAATTCGATCCAAGAAACAATTGAACTGGCCGAGAGCACATGTACAATATTCCTTACGTAAGTCACCGATGCATCATGCGGAACTACCAGACTAGAAAGCAGTATCTTTCGAGAAATCTCATTACACAATAGAACAAACGGTCTGATATGTTAAGCATCCACCTACTCTCATAATATGATGAGATCTTTCAACTCGCTTGTTTATCTTTATTGATGTAACGCATCAACGTTATACTCTTCCTTAGAGTGCATTCGAAGTCGTTCAACGACTTTTCAAACTCCACGATGCTTATTCTCTGACCGAAATCAATATTTAATTTTCCCTCATTCTGTGTCAAATCCTTTCATTCTACCATATCTTGTAAAAAAAGCGTGCGAGAATATCTCAGTTTTTATAGCAAAATTATTTCATTATATGTTGTCACGGATTTATTTATTATCTGTGTGATTATTATTTCTAAGAGAGAAAACAGTTCTGGCAATCGATATATTTCAACGCAAAAATTACTATACGATGTTAAAGGAACTATTCCATTAATTTCAATAAAAATTAGAAAAAACAACGAATAATATTCGTACGGAAGGCTTATTTTATTACTCTTTTATATGTGACGTCATCCGTCGGCACATGTCAGATGCAAATTGACGTCAGACGAACTCGGACGCTCGAATCAGACACTTGTATAAGACACAGAGCGTGAGCGTATTCACAAACAGGACCGTCATCGCGTCATTGTCCGACAAACAGATGATCAATCGTCGACTCCGAACTTGTTGGAATTTCTGTCCCCTGCCGCATAGCTCCTGTTCCCGATTCCACTCCCGCAGTCACGCGTCTGTCTGCGGATACCAGCTTTATTCGGGTTACAATTTTTAGAACAGTAGCTTTATTCGGGTTACAATTTTCAGGACAGTCCTAGGATCGTTCTAAAACTGCGCCAAACACATGCGCACTCGTTTCGATACCTAGGACCATTCTAGGACTGGTTCAAGTTTTGGAAAACCCGAATGGATCAAACGTCCCAAGTATGAAAGAGAGAAAATAAAAGCATTTCAGTTTTCAGTTCGAGAAATATATTTTGTCAACGATATCTTCATTGAAAATAATCGATGTCATTAAAATTCCGGCCAACAACCATCACCTAAAGCACTTAAAAGCATGCAGCCAGAATAATCCTAAAACAGTACCTGCCCAAGAGCGGGGACAGCTTTCGGACTGTTCTCGGACTATCCAAGGATCATTCGTATAGTATAAACCCGAACGCAAAACAAGTCAGTCCTGAAACAATCCCCAAAAAACCCGAACGCTAACTATCGCGAACAGATTTACTGCGCAAACTCCTGACAGTCCTAGAACAGTAATTGTGTGAACCCGAATAGAGCTAATATCTTTAGTTTTTGCTGTGAGCTAGCTGTGAAACATAGCATTTGACATCATTCTGTCGTCTACCGAATGCAAAGACCTATCACAACACTCTCGTCATCAAAGCTGTCGAAAATTCAACGGAGACTCCAAAAAACACCTGAATTTGAAAATTTCACCAATTGTAACCCCACGTAAATGCTTGAATCCATACTTTGGAATATCCTACACGTTTTTCGTAGGATTTCCTCTCTCAGTATCTGAAACTGAAATCGATCAGGTTTTGTATAAATATTGAAAAAACTTGTTGCCTAAAAAGCGATTTTTTTTAAACATACAAGAATGACAGTTGATTATACTCCCTAACTCTATTGTAATTCTAATTGTAGATTCTCTCTTACCAATATCATAAAATATTGAATAAATCTTGATGACTCTATTTGTGTTGAAAAATGTCAAACGATAAAATGAAGAATCTACAACCTAGAATACCACACGTATGGAAATCCGGAGCAATTTGTGATCCTCGTTTTTGTATAAAACAAAATAACTCAACATAGCCATTTCGAATTTAGCTAGCTAAATATATTTTCTCTAGACTTCAGCCAACTTAATGACCAACTGAAAGTTTTCACTTAGTTTTTTTATGTATTTTTCAAAAGACAGGCTTTATCCCGTTTCGCCCCGTATTCGGGGCAAAATGGGGCATTGTGTCTGGGTTAGTGCATTAGGTCGTGTAGGTGAGAGAACATATTTTATTAATACAAAAACTCTAAGGGTACGACCTGAGTGGAATAGCGTTCAGCGTGGCGTGAAACGCTCATAATACTGCGTTTCAAAGCGGGCGTTTGGCGGCCTGACTCATTACAGCGTTTTGCTTTGCGTTTACGGAGCGTGTAGCATCGATAAATATTATTTCTCTATGATGCAACCATAGACTTATCATAAGGATGAAAGGTCTTTGGACGCAACGTTCGAAACTTACGAATATGATGACATTCCATCATTGTTGATCCGTAGACATGTAATATGTCTTTGCTTCTGTTTATTGATCCAACTGTGCGAACCCGAAAGTCCATTTACATTCCTCAGTGTCTGAGATCATTGTGTAAGAATTTTCGAAAAAGGCAAATGTGAACATAATTTCATTCTCATTTCTTTCAAAATGATCATTGAAAATGAAGAATGAAAGGAATTAATTCTTTATGACACATCTTTTCATACTCTGTAGGAAAACGGTTGGTTCAATTTTGTTAAATATGCAGAAGTATTTTGGTTGAGAAACATCCAACTCAATATTACACCTAAATTGCCTTTTTCTACCGAGCTTTTATCACATATCCGGAAGAAATATAAATCTAATTCTGAGAAATAGATCCGAATCTGGGGGCATGGTAGTGCCCCCGCCAAGACGAGCCAAGCAAAGCTCCGCTTCGGGGCACTCCCAAGTGTTTCGTTTCATTTTTGAACCCTCATAACTTGAGTTTGGTATATAGTAGATGAACAAAAATCTCAGGATAGGATACCAGTAGTGAACTTATCACACTTGAGAAGTTTCAAGTGCATAGCTTATACACTTCAAATTTTATAGATATCTAAAAACCCCGATTTCTTCACTCACTTACTGATGATCAAAAAAACTGTTAAGGTACTTCCCGATGTCCCATCAAGTTAAAATTTGGTATGTGAGCTAGATTCAGTACAGAAAAAACGGAAAAATTCATTAACTATTTCACACTCCAACCCTTAGAACCAGGTGATGTATAAGTTTGTATGAGACTTCTGCCAATTTTGATGCTAGTGGTTTGAAAATTGATATATACGGAGGACTGCTTGTTATTAATGTAAAAAAATATTTAAGAATTCTCAGGGAAAAATTAACCCCACATTTTGATTAAAGGGATAAAATAAAGCGATCGTTAAAAGCCTCATGTGTATTTATGCCAAATACAATTTCCCTGTAATATCCTCAACCCCAGTTTCCATTACGCAATTTCCCATTGTGATCATTGCATAATGATAGGATTCTTAATACAATGGTTATGATGACAGCTCTCAAATACATCGCCATCGCAGCTTGAACCTAGGTAGGTAAAGGTACCTACCTAGGTAGGTAAAGGTAAGCAAAAGTAAGGCTCACTTTTCATCAAATGGAAAATAAATATATTTTTTAAACATTTTTTTCCTATTATTCTGTGAAATGGACCCATGTTAGGAATTATCAGTTTCATTATTTTGAATCTCATCAAAGTGGTGAGTAATGAACTTTGATTTTTCATCTACCCACCAACATTCAATCATGTAAATTTCTTTATTTTATGGAATCTGCTTTTTTTGTGGTAGATATTTTGTTTTATGATGCTTGAAATTTCTAGATACACCAAAGAATGAAACTGAACTCAATTAAAGAATGAAACTGAACTAAATAAAAGAATGAAACAAAAAGTGTTTCTCAAAGTTTTAAACATACTTCGAAGAACTCCTCCCCAAAAAGTACGATTCCGTGAATTAAAAAAACTCACATTATTGAATATTGGGTATTTGGAAAATCAACGTTAATTTCTCATCACTTTAATTCCCAATATTTATTCCTTTCACAGAAAAAAAAATAGATTTTTCAGAGAAAATATTTTCTCTGATGAAAATGAGCCATGCCTTCGCTCACAGATTCCACTAAATAAAGCAAAGCTACAATTCATCTATGTTCCAAAATTGATCTCGATGTGGCCTCTGTAAAAGCAAAGAATTTTTTTTTTCTTCAATACATAATAAATCTCAATAATTTGCATGGGGCGAAAACGGTCCCCAAGGATGGGTTAAAACGGGATCTCGTTTGGTCCCATCATCAAAACCCCATTTTGCCCAAAAGCACCTTCCTAAATAAAAAAAGAAATATCAATCAGTGTAAGAGAATTTTCGAAGCCATGCGTTTGATAAAGTATCTATATAAGCATATTGAAAAGAACTTGAAAAAGAGATCATTCCTTGAAATGTTTCATATAAAAAAACTAAAGAAACAATGAACTCGAGAAGAGATATAGAAAATATTAGTAATATCTACAGTTATCTGATTTCATTTGAACATAATGGAGTAATCCGATAAAAAAGAAGATTTATCGATGTCACTGTTCATAGTTTTTTGATTTTTATGTCAGATTCTGAAGTTTTGTTGATTCGAAAATTGTAGAAGTCTTTGATTTTGTACATGTCAAATTGTGTTTTCAAACATTTGAATTTTCATGTTATAATTACCCATGATACTTTCTTGCATTCTTCATTGATTTGAATATCGCAGATTACTTTTCAACCTCACCTATTCGGTAAGCTCCATGATTTCATATTCTGATTTTTTCTATTTGTATTTTATCATGACTTTCAGAGTCCTGAAGAAGGATCAGGAATGGTCCGAAACGTTGACAGTGAATAAATGAATGTCACAAATAACTAGCCCTTTAATTTTCCACCTATCCCGTTAAAAAGTTTGAATATCAATTTATAAGTGGAGTTATCTCTTTTGTGGGCATTTTAGGCAGCTCTTTCAATTTATGCTAGGTAGCGGTAGCGGAATCTTCGTCCGGTGAATGCGACCATTAAAATTCTTACACGAGTTCAGAATTCAATTTGAATGAACGAATGTTAGAATGAGCCTTCTGTACGAGTATCATACATAATTTTCTCTAATTTGCTGAATTGTTATCGAAATTGATGAAATATTGACGTAAATATCGTTTAGTGATTTTTGCATTGAAAAATATTGATTGGCAGAACTGTTTTCTATCTCATAAAATTTGACAGATGTTGAATAAATCCGTGACAGGAAGCCAACATGCCATGAATAAATATTACTGAAAACAATGTTAGAATGAAATATTCTAACATTGTTTTGTACTACGAGATGTGGCGGAATGAACGGATATGACACATAATTAGAGATTAGAGAATGAAATACTCTAACATTGTTTTGTTCTACGAGATGTGGCAGAATGAACTGATTTTACACATAATTAGAGAAAAAGGTCCACCCGATTCGTGCTCCTTCTATTGCGGGGAAACGTATTGGTAGTGGGGATAATGCATCTGAGATTTGGGTGGCATATTCGAATAAAATTCACGTATAATAGCGGTACCCCGTTATGCCCCAGTACCCGTTTTCCCCCGTGACGTTGTTTTATTAGTTCGCAGTTTTATTGATCATTCATTGTAAGGCAACAATTCTTTTGTTCATTCATCGTAAGGCAACCAATTTTTCAAATGATTTGCTCCTTGCAAATTGGTGCAATGATTTAAGTAGGAGCCCCATTATTAAGTTTCAATTCAGGGATTGGTGGTGAAAATCCTGAACAATTTCGGGAAATGTAGATTTCTCCCATCAAGAATATATCAACATCCCAAGATCTAGACTGAAGAAATTGGAAAATACTGGGCAAGCCCTAAATCAACTGGAAGAAGAAGAATACTTTTAAATCAATTGTTAAGTTATCGTAGATATAGAAGGTTCAAATTTAGAATCAACTCAAACAAAATCGTTCAAACAGAACTGACGGGCATATCTTTTTCGACAAATGAAATGATTTTCTTGGTCTACAAGAAACTACGATTATTCTGTTCTATTAGCCTCATTGATGAAACGTTCCAATGTTGTGAAATGCATTTTTAAACTTATGACCTTGTGTTTAGTATTCATGCTTCTTATAGGAAATATCAGTTATATGTCTGACCTCAAGGAAGAACCTTCGTGACAAATCTTCAGAATATTTTTCCGATGAATATTGAAAACTTGCTTTGACTGCAGGGCAGGACATAGGTACATGGTGAGAAGGGCATTTATATTTATATAATTTGGCTGTTCCACACTGTATGTGGAAAAACTTAATGGATGAAAATAATAATCTGGACAATTATTCTCACTCAGTAGGAAAACACTGCATTTGGATAACAGAAAATTATTATGGAACTGTTTTTAAGAAATTTCAAAATTAAACATTTTTCTATTCGTTGAAAAATGTTAAACGACAAAGTGAAAAATGTACAATTTCGTGAAACCAAGAGAAAATCGGTGTGGTATTGATCTGATTTTTATTTTTGTTTTTATTTTTTTGAAGTTCTGATGTTTCATAATCTGCTGCGGAATCTCAATATACAAGAAGAATGCCTGAGATTGAGAATTGAAATCCTCAGAAGCCATCAATGTCTATTATTCCGACATACAGATAAACTACCATGCTTCTTTCAATTCAATGAAATGTGACGAAGAACACAACATGTCGGTGGAATATAAAAAACCCGCCGCCACAGCCCACAAATCATGTAGAGGTGAGCATTTGTTGACTTTCATAATGTACAAAAAATCCAAATAACCTGGATAACCGGAAATTCGTAGAAGCCTCCACTCCAAAAAAGAACTTATGGATAAAAGCGTCGAGGAATGGGGAAGAACTTGTCTCAATGCTTGGAAGAATTACGCTTTCCTTCTGCGAAACTAATGTGTGCATGCCACAAAAGATAGCCTTCATAAAAGAGCAAACTAAATTAGTAGAACTCTTATCTACTTAGGATACAGGAGTGATTTATGTAGCTATCTTTCTGGCACGACCATTCGTTACTCCATAATACGGTGTCAGAAAGCTTGGGATTTTAGGTAACTTTTGCCAGCATGATGCGACACGTGTTGCGTAATCCCGGGGTTCTAATTTCTGTACCCGCTGGACATTATAAGAGTGGTACCCATACATTCTAAAAATTCTATGGTCTTAGGTCATGGAACATGGAATCCCGGTTCGCCGCACAATGTTGCTAGACGATGTCTTTGTCTGACGGTTATGGTTTTCCAGGTTGATGACCATGGCCAACTCCAGACATTCTACCAGCTCGGTGAGGTTGATAGGTCCAAAGTAAGCCATAAAGGGGATGTTGAGTTGACGGTTTGAATTAGAACGCACAACTATCTAACCTTACCGAGCTGATAGAATACCCGGAATTGAACCTGACACCTCTACTAGCAACATTGATCTTCGACCTGATATTCCACGATCTACCACCCATAGAGCATTAAAAATGTATGGGTACCACCCTAACCATGTCCCGCGGGTACAGAAATCAGAACCTCGGGATTACGCAACACGTCACATCATGATAGCAAAAATGACCGAAAATCCCAATTTTTGTGATACCGTATTATGGAGTAATATAACGAATCGTCGTGGAGAAATCGGAAAGATGGCTACATAAATCCCTCTTGTATCCCAGACAGATACTAAGGTATGGAAAAATTTTAAATGTTATTTTACAATTTCGAATCTCCAGCAAAAAGGGAGTTTTTGGAACCGTTTGCACAAAAAATTGTTATACTTTTCTTAAACTAGAGAGAGAGTTTATGCAGAGTAATAAAAATTATGTAGAAAAAAGAATTCTTTTAATTCACATTCATTGAGGTTTTCGATTAACTATTTAGAATAATTGTAATTTGGAGTGATGATACAATAATCTAGGATTAATATGAGCCAAAATTGCTATCCTCAACAACATACTGGCCCTGCAATTGAAAAAAATTGGTATTATCATAAAATTCTAATTATTTCAAAAAGGTACATTTCGCTGAACCAATGGTGGTGTCATTCGGTAGTATTTTTAGTCTACTCTATCCTGGTTCGTCGTTTGATTCACTAGTTATGGGACACCTATATATATTTTACAAGAATTGTCTTTCTTCCTGCAATATGACAAAACAATTAAACATATAATACTCTGATTGAAACCTACCTGAAGCCGACTAAAATATTGAAAATAAAAAATAACGAAACATCAAAGAAGAGAAGGCACAGCTGAGCTGTATTTGGCAAGCAAGGAATAAAATATCATCTAGTAACAGCTGTAGTAACGAGGGATCTCGAGAATTGACACCCCGAACTTCTTCAAGTAAATGTGAAATTTTGTTTTTTTGGGGCCTCGTTCTAGATAAGCTATAATACGAGTGGTTTTAAGAAAATCCATTAATGTAGTTGAGATCAATTTGACGCAAGTGCCTGCATGGAACATTTTCGAATTGCTTTCTTTGCGATTGCGATTATTCAGTCGCGCGACAAAAAATCGCAAGTGCGCGCCTAGGCTAAATTGAAAAAGAAGAAGAAAACTTCAGTGAACCTGTTTTCTTAGCATACTTGAAAGAAAAACCAAAAATCTGGAACTTATCATTTTTGTGGAGCTAATTGAATATTTCAAGGTAATGACGTACTTAACACGGCGAAGTGAAGGATTTCGTCTAAAAAAATTAAGAACTCTCACACATGAACAAATTGAACAGTTCATATACTAGGCACCAGATGATAAATACTAGGTGGTTAAGGTTGCAACTTTTTTCGGGTTTTTTGGAGCCGGTCGGCGTGAAGAATTGTTCAAGTTGTCAGTGGAGGATCATTAGCGGAATAACTTCTAAACACAAAAAGGTGTCGTTCTTTCTGTATTATTTGGAAGTATGTTGACTATTTTCGTTAGTACATTACACTGCGCCCTTATGTTATCAAACATGGCCGTTTCTTCCTGAAATACATCAATAATAAATGCAATACCAATCAAGTTGGTATAAATACATTTTGAGAAAATGTCCTATATTATTGCCGGAATATCTCGAACTGCCTGAACCAAAGCAATATACTGTTTCCGTCCTTCCTCTGCATCTTTGATAGCAGAATCAGGAACAAAAATTACGAAAATATGGTCGATAGAACACTACGACTGTAGCCGTTGACTATGATGATCATTTCATTGCGGGAATTCTACTAGTAAGGATAATTATTTTATCTAATTTCATCATAAGAAAATATTTTTAACACTGTGTTGAAAATATTCTTAACAATCACTATCAACACTATTTTCACTGTCATTGAAAGTATCACTTCCCATTATTTGAAATATTTTCACTTGAGTTTGTTCCAGCGACTGGGAATGAAAACCTAAAAATGTAGCAGGAAATGCAGAATCATCCCATTATTAATTTCAAGCATACTTCTTCAAGTTATTCACACATTTTTTGGCGTGATGTACACACTTATTTATTTCATTTAAGTGTCAGGAAGTATATGTTCTAAAGGGTATGCCAACAACACGAAACTCAATGAAGCAGATAATTTTTCTATTAAGGATACCTTACAGGTCATTTCATTTTCGTATTAAACAATCGAAATAAAATTCCATTGAGGTTCAATTCATTTCAACCTCATGGTTTTTAAATATCCCTCTTTTCCGAGTTATCAACTTGATTGATGCTTCAAGTGGGCAACTTCCATATAGGACTTGAAATCTTGCCTTACTTATACAGGGAGTGTAAAAATAAGGCAGAACAGTACGTTGCAATCTTCAAAAGGCAATTCAATAACTGTTTGATATATGGGAAAATAAACTACAATAATAAACTATACAAAAGAAAACAAAAATCATTGCTGGAATTATTCATTCTCTGGTACTTCCATGTCACTACTTTATCAGCACGTACTCTTCTAATTAGCAAGGAATCGTGTACCTTGTGTCCTTGTGTACCTACAAAACGCCAGTGACCTCAAATGTGACCGAATTGTTAATAAAGTTCCTTCCACGATCAAATAACACGCAAAGTCAATGTCGATCGTGTAACCTTCAAAGAAAGTTAACCATAGTTCATGAATGTATGTCACATTAATTAATTTGTCGTTTTGAGGACAAATTTTGTTAATTTTCAGGAAGTTTCATCGTGAAATTTCAAGACCCTTTGTCAAATCACTTTGCAACTGCTGGTTTCAGTTTACTAAGCAGCTTGTTTCTGTTTACACTTTAATATAATTATCTTTTTTCGAGAAAAAAGGCACTTATCATGAGAATGCTTCAATTTAAATCTGCAAATAAATAATTATATTTTTACTTTCCGAATTTGATATTTAATAAAGTGCTCCGCTCGTAATTTGATTATTTCCGAACTGCATCCAGAGTTTCTAAAGACAAGGAAAAAAAGACTAGGAATGGTTTTGAAATTGATTATATTAATCACACCAATAAGTTTTTTCTCAATTCTGAGAGGTGTTATAAATGTTATGAGGGAACTTTCCAGTTCAACCAACCGATTCGTTGAAATTCGGAGATGAATTTTTTTCAACCCTTTCAATTCGCAACATCCATTTTCACAAAAGCTCAATATTATTAAAAACCTGAGACATCGTGCACTTACTTTATCCGACCCAATGTATCATGATGACAATTTAAAGAGGGTGAAAGAAATTTTAATAGAAGTTTTATAAAATACCTTACATTGAATATGTTTCCGAGAAACTAGTGCTAAGAACCGAACTTTTTGATATTGCTCAAAAATCTGAGAACACTATAGGATAAAAATTTTACTCTTCGTTAAAAGCTCCAACTCCCAAGGATCTCAGGAGCGACGTCATCTATAAAATACCATGTTCTGATTGTACGAGAACATATATTGGGCAGACAGGACCATACTTAAAGGTGAGACTTTCAGAACATATGAGGGATATGAAAATTAGCATCAACCCTTCAAAATATAAAGAAAATAACACAGCTTTAGCCGAACATAGTAAGTAGTAAGAATACCTTTCATACTTTTGATTTTGAAAAAACTGAAATTTTGGATAAACAATAAATCCTGAAAAAAGGCTTCTACAAGAAATGATTGAGATCAAGAAGGATAACAGTACAGTTAACAAGAGAACTGATATTGAAAAGTTGAACACCGCGTATTATTATCTGATAATAAAGATGTGATGTGAAGTTCCATTCACGCCACATATTTATAATATAATTCTTCAGTTGATGTCTGTTCTTTGCCTAGAAGATATACGTCTGACTTTACGTGATTATTATTGTTTGTATGAATCCCGTTTGACAAAGAGAACCACATAGTACCGTAAGTAACTTTCCGAACATCTTTTAATTTCATTGGAACAAGAATAGTACATACTTGATTTCTTGCAGCACGTCTCAAGTAGTTTCTCCCCCTTTTTGTTTTTGTCATCATTTTAAGAAAAGGGAAAAAAGATGAAAAAGAAAAATTATCATGTATTTCAAATTGTCTTTATCAATCTTCATTAATTTTTTTTATTGTTCCATGAAAGAGGTTTCTCTTAAAAATTGTGTAATCATTTTAGCTGATTTGGATTGACCTGTTGTTTTATTTTAGTGCCCTGAGGATGTTTATATAATAAACGAAACATCGGCTTTGTATGCAAGTGGTTTTTCTTGTTTGAGACCTTCAAGCCTATTCAAACCAATTTATTAACCTTTGAATATTGTCGAAAAGCCTACAAATAGTGGCCATTGTTCGATTTTGATTAATGGTGGTATTCTTTTTTTTTCATCTGTAATTACGAATCTGTTCCGTACAACTGATCTGTAGGAGGCCGGCGAATTACAGATTAGTAAATAATGCAATTCTGTAGTCATTTTTGTAACTATACTGCGTTCAAGAATTACTTATTATGATTTCTAATTCCAAAAAAGTAACTGAAAACTTCGATAGGTCTCATCACAGAAACAAAAAACATATAAGAATATAACCTAGAAAAGTATTTTTCCAAATCAGGTTGGAAATTGTTCATTTTGACAATGGTTGTATTTTCCAAATAAAATAATGCTCAGTAAAACAATTTAACATTTAACAAAAATGTGTTCATTTCTCTTCTCACTCTTAAGCACTTTGAAAAAATACAATTTCATTCATTCTGTGGGTACAATATAATCTATTTAATGGCCTTTAAGATACCAAGTCTAAAGCAGTTAGCTTGAGCTCTCCGCTAAAATTAGAATATGTATTCACTTATCTACAATCTTGAGCTATAGTAATCTTCTTTTTCTTCAGCGTTGTACTTTTTTTAGATGTGGTTCTCAGTTCCATCTCCCAACTCATACTCAGTGCTTTTTCTTCGTTTTTTTTATTTATTTTCAACGAACAAGTAACAGTTATTCCTCAGCCAAATTTCTATGCGCTTTATTCACTTCATCTGGTGATCAATTCTCTCCATTTTCAATCTCACAATAGTGAAAAATACTCGAATACAGAATTAATCTGTCGATTTTTTCAAAAATATATACAAACACAACTGCGTTAAAATAAATTTCGGTTCGTTAACAAAACGTAGTCAGTGTTTTTACTCAACATAAACCTAAATCCTGAAACTCAAATGTTACTGATGGGATATTGTCGCCATAATTGGAATAAAATCTACTATTTCATAATTTTCAAACGTAGGTATTGATTATTGGAAATATTTATATTCAATTTGTTTACTTTTTAACCAGAAAGGAAGGAAAATGTCTAGTACGTGGTAACACAATAATAGTATATTTTATTATAAGGATTAAAAGTGCATTTTTTTACGAGCAACATTTGCAGTTTCGAGACGGTGCGCAACGCAGCCGAGCGAATGCAAAATTGCAAGTAAAAATAAGCACTTTTAGTCCGTATGATATATACTATTTATTCTCCAACCAAGTCAATTAGTTTTATTCAGAAATCGTTAATAGTTTGGTATATTTTGAACACCTATTAATTATAACAGCGATAAAAAGTCGGTAGTCATGGATATCTGGTATTTTCTCTCCCAGCCTCTGAAACAAGAAAGAATTAGAAAATTTTTTTAATTAATATAAAGAAGGCCTCTGCGTAACAATTTGAGCACTAATTTGTCAGGGGCCAAAACTTTACCAGAAAAAATTGTTGCTTAACAATGAACAGAAAGAAGATGAAAACACTTTGAAATCTTAAGCGTAACGTTTCAGAGTCTAAATCAGACTCCTTCGTCAGACAATAACTGATTTTCATGCAACTTTGTAGAATCGTGACAATTTTTTTGATTTTTGGATTGACAAAAATCAAAAAAATTGTGCTGCTAACCAAAACATTTCAATACAAAAAAAAACAAAACGATATTTACGGAAATATTTCAGTAATTTCAATTAAAATGAAAATATTGTGTAGTACTCATACACTTCACTTAATTCTGAACTCGTGGAAGAATATCAATCCGTTCTTTCACTTCTATTATAAATAACTATTCCGCCATATTTTTTCAAAGGTTTAAGCGGTAAATCTAACACTGACGTCGATGCGGGGTGGGGGGTAATGGAGGTAATTATTTCCCCCAGGAAATATAATGCTCTTAAAAACTTTATTGGCATGTTTCCGGGGGGCAAAGCTCCATCAGTCGCCTAGATATAATACACTTCAAATGAATACAATTTTTATCACTTTCGGAGGCATTCCTGATTTTTCAATGTGATACAAACACTTTTCAATATTATTGAATCTTTAGTTACTGAAGTTGGGGTTTTTTAGATTTTTATTTTATTTCATTTCTGAGGACTTGTTTTGTCTGGTATCTAGGCGACTGATATCGAATATCCGAAATTAACGTGCAACTCATGAAAACTAAAAAAAAATTGATATTGTCGGAGTTTTGTCAAAAACTAATGCCAAGTTTCCACTTCAATTTGAAAAGCACACTAATAAGCCAAAAAAATATAATACAATACATATTGAAAAAAAAGTACCTAGCTGAGGTTTGTGCAACGGGATGCCATACAGTTCTACGTATGATAAAAGAGGGAAAAACCTCAGCAGAAAAAACCCTGCCTCTCAGTGGTGCACATTCAACAATGTGTAGAAAAATTCTGAATAATAACAAAGTGCTAGAAATACTATTATTTAAGTCATCACTTGAATACCGCGTTTTTACCTCATTTTTAAATTGTCTGTGATTTAAGGATTTCATTTCACAGTCCAAATGATTTTAAAGCTTGGATTCGATAAATGATGGAGTTGACTCGTACTTAGTTGCATGTGTATGGTGTGAGCGTGATATTCATTAATCATTTCCATGTTTCATTTGATAGTTATGAAAATCGGAACATTTTGTCATTGTATGCTTATTCTGAAGGATGTATAGTTAGCAGTTTAGTATGAGTATGCTCGGAAACGTCAAGATCCTGTATTTTTCGGAAAAATAAACAGCAAGAATCCAGAGCTTTCAGACCGAACACGAAAATGAAAATCTTTTTTTGACATACAAATATTCTGGCATTTATGTGAAGAGCTTTCTTCAATTTAGATAAAGCATAAAATGTGCTATTTATCTTTTTACATTACAAACATAATTCACATGATGGACCCACCTCAGAATTCGATCATCATGCATCCCAAGGAATCTAGCCCAGTCAGTTATTCACAACAGATTACCCATAGAGTGAGATACGACGAATGAATCGGAGGCTTGAGTTCGAATTTGATGATTTGTCTCTTAGCCAAATTCACAACAAGAGTGTTGAGACTGCACCAGTCCATAAAACACTCAATTACATATGACAAAATCGTTCAAACTGTTCCAAAATTAACGTCTCTTCATGTTACTAGACTGAATCCATCTACCAAGGTGGAAGATATGGAGAAGTTGCTAGAGAATAAACTCGGCAATGTTGTTTGTGAGATACATCCTTCAAAGCATCCTTCCCACTATGCTTCCATGAAAGTCACAATTTGTCAGGAACAGCTGAGGAAGGCTTGGAATAAAGATTTGTGGCCCAAAGGAGCGATTGTTTCTCATTTTTTACGGAGGAAACCAGTACCGAAGAGCGCAACTTAACTGACAGACTATCAACTAAACATCACAAAAAAGTCACAGTATATTACCAGAATGTCCGAGGTTTGAGGTCCAAGACGGAAGACCTTTACACCAGTGTATTATCATCTGATTTTGATATAATCGCCCTTACTGAGACTTGGTTGAATGATGGAATACTTAATGAGGAAATTTTTGATGATCGTTATGTGGTAGTAAGGAGTGACAGGAACACTGGCCAAACCAAGGGAGGAGGTGTTCTTCTTGCAGTCAAATGTGATATAAGTTTTGAAGTGATGAAAACCGAGTGTTTTTTGGATTTTGTACTGCTGAAACTACTGGTGGGAAGTTGTGAGTGCTATATCTCTTTCGTGTATTTTCCGCCAAAATCAGATCATACTTTGTATGAAAGCTATTTTGAGATTTTCGATAATGTTTTATTAGATGATAGGAATCTACTGATTTTGGGGGATTTCAACATACCCATTTTCCCTGACAACTGTGTAAAAAGTACGTTAGTCAATAGTTTCATGAATTTATTCGATTTGAAGCAACACAATGAATTTCCAAACTTTATGGGTAGAATGCTAGACTTGATATTTTCTGATCTGAATCTATTAGTGCAGAAATCACAATTTCCTCTACTTTGTGAGGACAGATATCATCCGGCGCTTGAGCTTTCCTATCAGGTTCAACAGAATAAACAACTAGAAAATGGATTCGTCAAAAAACATAATTATAACTACTCTAGAGGTGACTATATGATGCTCTACAATCTGATGTCTCAATGTAACTGGTCAGACGTAATTAGTTGTGTAAGTGTTAACGAATGTTTAAGCCTATTTTATGGCAAACTTTACACTATGCTGGATCAATCTGTTCCTAAATATAATAATTCGACGTCTGTGGGAAGGCATACATTTCCCATATGGTTCTCACCGGAATTGAAACGAAAAATAATTAAAAAGAATAAACTACATAAAAATCTGAGGGATGAAAATGTTATGTTTTCTTCTCTCAGAAAGGATGTAAAGCATCAAACAAAACTCGAATATGCAAAATATAAAAAACAACTCGAAAAAAATATCAATAGTAACCCTTCATCATTTTGGTCGTTTATTGGTGAAAAGAAATCTCAAAATAAAATTCCAAAATCGATGCAATTCAATCAAGAATTGCTCAGTAACGCGAAAGAAATTTCTTGTGCTTTCGCTGCCTTCTTTGAATCCATATACACCGGTGAAGTTGATTCGTGTGAGATGAATTCGACATGGGGACGTTTCAAATTTTGAAAAAGTTGAAACCAAAAAATCTATTGGTCCCGATAACATTCCTTCCTTCATCTATAAAGGCTGTGCTGACTTTCTGATAGTTCCACTACTTCACATTTTTAATTTGTCACTTTCAAAAAATACTTTTCCCGATCTTCTCAAGTCATCTATAATAACTCCTGTTCATAAAACTCATTGAAAACTATAGGCCAATCAGCATTTTAAATGCCCTATCCAAACTATTTGAAATAATAATATATAACGATATAATTAATAACTCCAATATTGAATTCAATAAGTGCCAACATGGTTTTGTTCAAGGGAAATCAACCATAAGTAATCTTTGTTCTTTTACCGAGCTTGCAGTGGAAGCAATAGAAAAAGGTTCCCAACTCGACACGATATATACCGACTGTGAAAAGGCTTTTGATAAAGTCAATCACAGACTTCTGGTCGGTAAGCTTGCTATGAGTGACTTCTCGGGGGATGCTTGTGCTTTCGTTAAATCCTATTTGCATAAAAAAAAACAAGTTGTGAAAGTTGGGGATGAGTTTTCACAAGATATAATACAAAGTTCTGGTGTTCCTCAAGGTAGCATACTGGGGCCATTGCTGTTTCTGATATTTGTTAACGACCTTCCTGCCTGTTTGCGTTTCGCATTGGCATTGTTGTTTGAGGATGATTTCAAGTTGTCCAGGAGGATTTTGAGTCTACTTGACTGCTATCTGTTGCAGGAAGACTTGAATGGAGTGGTAAAATGGTTCAAGATTAATAAAATGTCTCTCAACATAAAGAAGTGTCATGTTGTCACCTACACTCGAAGATCCAACCCGATATCTTTCAGTTATAGAATTGAATCGGAAATTATCGAACGCAAATCAGAAATTAAGGATTTGGGTATAATCTTTCAAAACAATCTGAAATTTAACACCCATTTTGAATTCATCACCAACAAAGCTTACAAGTTACTAGGTTTAGTTCTTAGAAATAGCAAAGATTTCGATGGTAACACCACTATCTTACTATATAAAACCCTTGTAAGACCACACCTTGATTATGCTTCAGTGGTTTGGATGCCATTAACCATAAGTCATATTGACATGATTGAGAAAGTTCAGAAAAGATTTCTTCGCTATTTATACCTGAAAAAATACAATGAGTATCCTTTCATGAAGTCGTATATTTCAATGTTGGAAGATTTCGATATGTGCACATTGGTTAATAGACGCAAGTGCAACGCAGTTCTTTTCATGTTCAAGATTTTAAATAATTTAACATTTGAAGATTGTAATTTTATTGATCTTTTCAAATTTAAAGTACCTAATTTATATCTGAGGCTTAGAAGTAGGGAAACTTTTCATGTAACACCAGGTAGTTTATCTCCTATTAATAAAATGATGCTTATATGCAATGAGTTGATTGAGAAATTTGACTTAGATCTATTCAATACTAGTTTGGGAAATGTGAGAAGATTGTTCTCCAGGTTAAGTAGTTGATAGTGGTTTTTTGTTGTTCTGCATATGTAATTACCTTCTTGGGTGTATGTGTGGAAATAAAATAAAATAAATTAAAAAAATTAATAAAATAAAAACAAAGAGTAACAGCATGCAGGTGAGTCGTTAATGAACTATAAAAACAGCAACGACCGGACCCTGGGGCACTCCCAAGTGTCCTCCAATTCTTGAATTGAATTTACCTCTGTTGCATGAATTTTTTTAAGGTACGACCAAACTGTGTAATCCAAGGGATTGAAATCGCATGACCAATGAATCGGAGCTTCTGCACCTCTACCAATCCATCAATTCGGAAAATGGTTACTCAACTGATTACGACACCTTCTATCAATGTGCGGTGGAGCTCCATCGTGCTTACTTATTGATAATAATATAATAATGATTAATGACATTATCAATAGTATCGCGAAATTCCTGTCCCAAAAGACGTTCCTACGCATAAGAACCCTAAGGCACTTGAGTTCGAGTGCCGACGGGGTGGAGGGGTGGGATCAGTATCAGTGTCACCAGACTCCGAGTGAGGCATATTCACGTATCAAAGACAATCCAAAATCTTGATATTAATACAAACATAATTATAAGTTTAGTAAATACAGTCCACTATATTTTACAAAGCGTTTCATTGAACAAGTGTTATTCAATTAGAAGCATTAATAAAAACCATACAAATACTTTATACCAGCATCGATTATTACTTCATAATTTTCAAATCAAAATATTCCGAAAACGGTACACAGTATCGAATTTTATCAAGAGTACTTTTATGGTGTAAAATTAAATGATGTTTGAGTCTGCTAAATATTGAGCTTAATAAATCTAATGTCAAAGAAGTTCTGTTCAAAACAACTTGGTGAGAACCGTGTAACTAGGGCCTTCTATGAGAGTCAGACATAAAAACAAATTCATTAGATACCTCAGTCATAACAATGTTGCCAGTAGTTACGGCAAAATCGTAAAAAATGTTGAATACGGATGGCCACGGCCTACTAAAAGCCGGTTTTATAAAGGATAGTTGACTGCCGGTAGACTCAAACCGATAGTCAACTAAATCTAACAGGCCAGAAGGTTAGACGTTACCGTTGTTACCAGCAACGTGTCTAGTGGCAGGCGTAGATATAGAAAGTATACGATTTCCTTTTGCCATTGAATTTATTCCAATTCACAATTAAATGAAGAACTGCACGGAGGAAAACAAAACAACATTTCGTTTATCTGCGGATAATTTCTTAATATTTTATAGCAAGTAATCCAGCTATTTCTCAAAATATGGGAATGTACAGAATGTTTCATACAAACTACACTGTCATCGTTGACTTTAAAACTACTTTCTCTATGAATTGCGTTAAGCCATTTTCTTCTCCCCGCGGGATCTTTCGGAAATCTAAATACCAAAACTTTCTGATTAGTAGATTTATATAGTTGCTTTTGCAACCGGGCACGAGGCAAAGTACTCAAATCGAAGATTTCCAAATGAAATTTTAATAAATATTAAAATGAGAAACCTTCCTGTTGATAATCCTTCCAGATATAAAGACTAAAAGTCATAAAATTCAATCACAAACCCGATACACACTGTTCTTGCCACGCGAAAACGAACCCGAAAAAAACACAAACCTTTTTACACGTTTCTCGGTAGAATTTCTGCTGTGAACTTTCACCTGTTATGCTTCAAAATAGAACTGCAAGTGCAAAGTCGTAACACTCTGAGCCTGGTACAACCCCATGTGGGGGTTCCGGCAAAGTCGCATTTTAAAGCAACATTTTGGCCTGTTAAATATCGTAGGCCTTGGGATGGCGTTACGAGATTTTTTTACCGAACGAACCCCTATTATTTTTCAATTTTCTATCTATCCTAAAGAGGGGATCACCTTTTTTGAAATACCCTGTATATAATCATCTATTCAGAAGTTATTAGTATTTAATGTATATAAGGGACAATGGAGAAGTTACTATGCAGAAGTAGCATTCAATACAGTGGCGTAACTTACACCCCCGCAGACCCCGCGGTGCGGGGGGGGGCCCAGGCGTTGGAGGGGGGCCCAGGCGTTATGGGGGCCTGGTCTCCGTGAGAAAATTCAAATAATTGTATCGTTAAAGAATATGAAAATGACCTCAGTTCTGACCTTAACTTCCAAATAAACTCTTTTAGAATTGCATTGAAATCAGAGATTCAGAAAAGATCATCAATACGACAGTTAGCTGATCTCCTGTTTTCACAAAATTTTTCGATTGCAACTAGTTTCCCGCATCTCTGTACTGCTTTAATGTTATTTTTAATATAACCTGTTACTGCAGCAAGGGCGGAGCGATGCTTTTAAAAGTTAAAGTTAATAAAGAATTATTTGAGAAGTACAATGACCCAAAAAAGACTAAGTGGGACCAGTTTGTTGAGAATTGAGAATAAACGAGCCAGGAATATGGACCTTCACGAAGTAATAAATTTATTTGCAACAAAGAAATCAACCACTAAGTTATTTACCCATTTACTTCAAGTAACACAGTATTTTCTGCGATTGATAACTATATTTGAAATAAAGATGCAATTATGTGTATTATTTACTACAAATTTTGAATAGTATTTCAATAAATAAAGTAATATTTCGAAGTAATTTTGGTGATGTTACACCTAAACCATATACTTTTCTTGAATAAAGTTTTTTACAATAAATACGCATGCCCGTACGAGGGGGTCCGAAAACTAATTCTGCGGGGGGGGCTGGTCTAAATTCGTTACGCTACTGATTCAATAGCTTGATAATGGAGTTATGGGTTGAATAATGATAGCTATCTTGTTTTATCCAACTCTCCCCACTTGTATTTTGAAACGCGCCTTATCAAAACGCTTTATGTGTACCCGGTCTGAATCCAAAGTAATTGAGATGCAAAATCTGGTGATATCACTTTTTACCACAAGCGATAATCAAAGATTCTTAAATTTCTTGATGCCAGAAACGTACAGCATCCTGCTTTGAGATCCTTGAGTTGAGATTCCTTAATATTATTATATTATCAATCTTAATTATAAAAATCATCATAAAAAATTGAGGATATTTTTACTCAATAATCTTCCGGAAACTTTCTTCCTTTTGAGCATCTTCTCATAAAATAGGCTTTACCTCATTTTGTTTACTTGATCTCCCATATTGTGTTAGTAATTTTTTTAATCTTAAGTTAGTTTAAGTTAATGTGACTAATATTGTATCAGAGAGCACTCAAACCTAGTTTAGGCTAAATTGTCTGATGTTATAAAATTTCATGTATAATTTCGAACATGAATAAAGATCAGTTGAGGAATGGTATGATCAGGTTCACTATACCCGGTCAGAAAACCGAGTGGGTTCGTGCATTTACAAAAATGTGTTACACAACAAATGAAAACCCCAAAAAATAAAAGAATATCTAATTATGTTTAATATCACTGAATATATTCGAATTCAAATATTTTACGATCATATCGAATATAGGTCTGTTTTCAAGGGCCAGGAGAGTATCCATGTACCCAATTCAAAGATTTCGACTTATATTTTACGAAATATCCTTCCCGAATGCTGTAGCAATCATAACTCATGTGGAATGAGAGTTGAGACGAAGCTTGAAAAAGGGCCTTTACGTATCGGAAACGAAGCGAAACATGAGAGATATTGCTGGGGTGTGTATAACACGCATTCTTCCTTTACACAATTGGCGTGTTTCCCGGGATTTGTTGCGGCGGAAGAAAAAAGCAATTGTATCAATTTCCACCTGGGAAAATTCAAGAATATTCAATTCTTATCTTTCTAGCGTATCTCTCAGCTTTTTCTCTTCTACTATCTTATATTTGTTTGAGGTTTTGAGAAAACTTTATTAAATTTTGTCGTTAGCTCCTTTATATTATAAATTAGTCGTGGGAATAGAATAATTTGGAATGTGACATCTATATTTTCTAATGATTACTTCAAGTGACGTTCCGGAACTATATTTTTGCTTCTTGAAGAACTATAAAAACACCTAGATTCCCACGGTTTTCAATGGTAAAGGTATATACCATATACTTAGGAAAATTCCATTTGGCCTAGTCAAATGTTTGTACCAAAGTAGTAGAAGGATTCTCGGCGGATTTTTATGTTTCAAGGTGTGCTGAATCCGAATCTGAAGTTTTCCAACAACAAAAAATACAGCTTCACAGTGATAATAGCAAAAAACTACTAATTTCACAAAATCGCCCATAAGTAGAAAAGAATGCATCCTAGTGAATTTCTCACTTCTTACAAAACTGAAGTAGACAAAATTTTCTTCAAAATGTGCTGCTACTCTAAAGATTATATATATATATGATAACTACGATTTTTTCATCTTTGTTTCTCATTCATTGTGAGTACAAATCATTTCGTGTTTTGAAAACGGTTCTTATATTGAATTTAGAACATATTCTTATTATTTTTTCCATGAAGATGAGGAATCAAATTTAATAAAATTGTTCTTGACATTTTCTTGTTGGACCCTGATTATCATTATACTTTTGTCGCAAAATTTTTCTCTCTAAATTTGAAATGTTTTTTTTCTTTGTTATTCTTTCGATATTAATTATCCTCGAGAATATTTTCAATGAAATTAATGTCTTTTCTTATTCCCTATGTTGATTAATTAAATGAGCCCTATCATAAAGTGTTTTCATAATACCTGTCTTAAAACTCATTTGATTGATTAGAATATAAATTTAGATATCGATTGCTGTGTGCCTTTTTTCTGAATACACTTATTTCAAAATGATTGGAAATTTTCTTTATCGAAACATCTAAGAAGGAAAGTCAATTATTCTGTTCCAACTCTATTGTAAATTTTATTGTGGGTTCTTCATTATTAATATGACTGAAAAAATCCATCAATTCTTCTCTGACATGTTGCCAAATCACAAAAACATCATTGACATAACGCCATCAAGTTTTTAGGCATTGCACCCCACAATTCATCACACAAAATACGATATCAAGATCTCCTTGAATTTTATGGATGCGATAGACGAGTGTGCTCAGGAAAAAGACACACACCATTCGATATCTAAATTTTCAATTTAATCCTGGAACGAGTTTGAAAACAGGTATTGTGAGAACACTTTATGATAAGGCTCATTTAATTTAATCTACAACTGGAAGAAATAATTAAATTAATTTCATTAAAAATATTCTTGAGGATAACCAATATCCAACGAATTTCATACGAATTTCTACGGGGTAAGGATTTTACTACGTAAATAGAGTAAGCTCAACAAGCGTGCACGCGCTACACTTGCTACAGATCCCCTCAGGTTGTAAAATTGGCGCAAGCATCGGTGATACTTTGCGAAGAGTTGTTCTGCTTAATCACAGTATATATATACAGAGTGTCCCACCGGGAGTGCCCATTAGAAGTTTATGGAGAAATAATAATTCGATGATTTCCAAATTTTGTTCGAAGATATAAGCCAAGAAGACCTTCATTTATGATATATTTTTGAATATCATTGACTTCCGCTTTCACCTCAAGTGGTATGAACTTTCTTATATCAAATGGAACGCCCTGTATATTATGACTTTTTCGGATAGATCATCGAATGCCAGATTAATTTTATGTATCACACCCTATAGCCATCTAGAGCCGTTTTCAATGAAAGCGCAACGCACAATCTCAGATCTGTTTTTTGAAATGGTTTACTGACAAGATATTCAACATAAGTCTGTAGGGAAAATAACGTTTTGATATACTGGGATGTAAAATGAGAGTGTCAAAGTTGAAATTCAAAAAAGGTCAAAAACTCGATTTTATCAAATGGAAACCATATTTTTTCACTCACATATCAATACACTTCAATAGTCAAATTTATCGCACACGAATTTTTTCATTAATGACCCATATTAATGCTTGATTTCGCAATTTAATGCGTAATTTTCATGAGCAATCGAACATAGAAAATTCAGAAATCTAACGAATTATTGCATTCCTGAACCGAGTTATAATATTTAGGTGAGATATGTCAATCGTTCCATTCAATTTGGTTATACTAAATTCATAAATCATGTTTTGGAGAATGAAATACTTCTTATGTTAAAATTTTTTCATTTGATTATTTTTGACCGACGGAGAAATTTTGCAATCCCCTCGTTTATTAATCTAGCGATTAATGATCTTGACTTTTAATACGCTCTGTCCGTTCAGGAGTTGATTAAATAACTACAGTTCAATTATTCTTATCTTAATTCCATTTTTCGATTAGGTAGAGATGTTTTCAGTCTGATCTGAAACCCAAAAATTCCAACATTATCAAGATTGTATCCTCAATTTTTCTGGAAAGTGAATTAATCGAATTGTCATGTTCAGAATACGTATGACATGAGACAGTAAGTTTAGTGATCAAACTAGACATTTTCAGTTCATTGCTTCAAAATTAAATAATTCGTTTCTAGAACTTGGTACCATGTTTCGATCTCTAAAATATTTCATTTGGATGCTGCAGAATATAAATTACCTATATTATAGTATAGGTAAGCCGAAAAAATCTGTCTGGCAACTATATCTACTGAAAAAAGGCATTCTAGGCTTAAAACATTCACAATTTGAAATGGCTGAATAAAGCAACCAGTAAGGATTCATTCATTAATTTAAAAAAAATCCCACTTTCAATTAGCCGATATAAGTAATTGCTGAATAGGTATAATGATACATAAAGCTGAACTCTCACTTATTTCTTAATTCGTGTTCGTCTGACCAATGGCATAGCGCCTATTCGTGTAAGGTGCCAAATACGGGGACGGAATGCCGCACCAAGGCCCCCCTCCCCCATAGGTACTCTAGCTGAGCCAGTGGTAAGGAAATATAGGAGACATTTCTGTGATCATTCCGTGATGCTGATGATAGACTCTATATGTAGTAGGCTTAGAATATATTCTAAGGTAGTAGGAGTATGAAAGTTCCTCGTGGGACAGCCTGTAGATTATTAATAATAATGAAGCGTCTTATTTGTACTCACAAAAATACAATTATGAGGCGAAGTTTAGCTTACGCTTTTCTACTCAACCCCTTTAAACAAGTTTAAAGAAATAAAATTAAACAAATAAAAATTAAAAAAATAATCAAACAGTATGTCATTCATCCACAAAAACAAACAAAAAACCAAAATCCTGTCTACAACTCACAAAGCAGTAAGTGTGCTCTCAGATGCTCCCTCAAACCATTTACGCAGTACATATCAAAAAAATAGTGAAAACTATTATATACATTAACAGCATTATAAGTGAAGGATCGCTAAAACATGGCTGATCTAAACCTGGGCAACATAAACCTATCCCTATGTCTCACAGACACGTCATGTACATCACCCCGAAATGTTAATTTCTCGCGCAGAGATGGAGGGACCGACGAAGTCAAAATTCTGAAACTGCCAGCTGCAATCTGAATAGGCCATCGGGTTTCAAAGACTGAAGTTCTTTTATTTTACTCGAGATCCTTGAAAACTTGCTCAAGCCGAATACAGATCTACAACATGCATTTTGGACTTTCTGTAGTCTGTATTTGGTGTTGAAATCCAAGCATGGATAGAACACTGTAAATCCATAGTTCAATAATGACATCACTAAGGACTCGCAGAGGATACTCAGGATACGCCAATTCCTATACAAATGTCTCAAAGCAAGATACGACTTCCTCACGAGCAGCGCAACATGGTCAACAAATCTCAGCCTGCAGTTGAACACAATACCCAAATTCTTGCAGCTCTTAACCATAGAGATAGTATTCTATCTCTATGCTCTTAACAAACGGAATCCGCCCATCTCCAACCCCGATTATCGGGGCCCGATAGTAATCTGCTCTGAACCGAGCCAAGACCCACGAGTAAAGAGCAGAGAGACACACTTCCGAACATTCAGCTTGAGATTTTTGGCATTTGAGTAATCGAGTATCCTTGACAAATCTGCATTCATTTTCTCAACCGCAACCACAACATCAGAAGGACTGAAAGATAACCGCATCTAGACATCATCTGCTTAAAAATCCACCTTCGCATACACAACTTCCCCCATACACCGGAAATGTAGATCAAAAACAGAATAGGACCCAGACTTGAACCCTGCGGAATACCAGATAAAAACGTATTTCCTATGCGAACTCTCTGAAATCTACCAACAACATAAGATCTAAAGAACCTCGTGGCATTTGCATCAAAGCCGTAGAAATACAATTTAGCACATTTTTGATATAGACCAATAAGATACTTTGAAATAACCCCTCAGATTATTTTATTGATTTGAGGTAACCCGTACAATCGGGCATTCGGAATCACAACGAAAAATTTCATTGGTTGCTCTGATGTAACATCATAAGTAAGTTGTATCCTTGTTTATATAACTAAAGATTTAAGATTTATAAACAAGGGTTGTATTGCTCTAGTTAAAAGTTACAATTTCTATGAATCAAATGAAAAGCACAGAATATCTATAGATATTCCATATACGTAATAATAGGTATATGAGATATTCTTTGATGAAAAGTAACGGAACATAAACCGATTTCGAGCGAATAACCTGGTCCTCATTGGTAATTACCAATTAGGACCAACTAGGACCAACTGTTCAAGCGACTTTGGTCACAGTAGGTTATAATCATGTGACGTCATCGTTTTGGACCGCAGATAACCGTACGTAACCGTTGTCATGAAGAAGAAAGGTTAGGTATCATTTTAAATTCTTATCAGCGTTGCCAACCGTACTATAATTATAGTATTTGCTACATCAGGTACTATAAAATTTGGAAGTGGATATAGTACGCTTTTTGTACCATAATTTGATAATATATATCTGCCATAATTTCAGTAGTGCAAATTCGAATATTTCAGTAATGTAAATTCAAAAATTTCAGTAATAGCTTTAATTCTAAGTATATAGTTTCATGAACAATATTAATGGAAAACTTAATATAGTTGTCTGGGCATTGTTCAGTACTGCTTTCGCCATTTATAGGAATCGAACTGAAAAAAGCATGTGGATGAAAATTATAGAATCTACTATTATTTATCTTCACTTCGCGAGTAGAATCGGGGAATCACAGGACAGAAACGTATTCAATTTTAATATTCTGTTTTTTGTTTACTTTTCAGGATCTTGCATTTTGTTTGAACCAACAAAACAAATGTGCCTGTAATAATATGTTCAATCACGTCAAGAAAAAGTGAAACTGAAATTATTTGTATTCTCCTAGGAGATTCTGCTGCTGAGCTAGAACTCGATTTGAAATAATTCCTAATTAATTAATTGTGAGCCCTGAAAGTACTTTTTTTATGAATTTTTTCCCTCTAAATTTTTATTTTCATTGAGATATTCAAATAGTAAGAAAAAATTTATTTCCTTGTTTTCAAATTATGGTACTATAATTCTGTCAAACGTACTATATTTGGCCTGGCTGTTGTACTATGATACTCCATCAAGGGTTGGCAACACTGATTCTTATGTATGTATAATTATAATTCTTTGTTCCTTTTTATAGCTCTTGGAATCACATTGCGAAATACGATTCAGATATAAAATTTGGTTATGTATTTGTTTTGTTTTCAACGCTAACGTCAACTTTGGACCTGAACCATATTCAAGCGATATTTGGTTATTCGCGGTTATCCCTGAAGGCTATAACCGTAGATAACCGCAAGGCAGGACCGCAGATAACCGCGGTCATTACTGGTTATTCGCTTGAAATCGGTTATAAAACATAGAACTAAAATCATAACCCTTAAACCTGTCTCTAATGTCACTTGTCAGTTTGTCAATGGCAAAAAGTCAAAGTCAACTAATCACAGCCAAAACAAGAAGTGGTGAAATGTTACCATTAATGATATCATATCTTTCCTTAAATAAACGGGAAGGACGGAAAAGTTGCTTTTATCAGAAAATCCTGATAAATCCTTGAACAATATTTCAGTGTGAACACGAGATCTCATCATCAAACTGCTGTAGAATTTATGTTTGTTAAAATTCATAATCACTAATATTTGCGGAAACTGATAACTATTATTATATTCATTATCAGCGTTTTCTGCGCTCCTGTTTTATTATTTAGAATATAAATCACTCTTGTTGAAGAATATGCCTCCAAGAAAGATCGTCCTATTAGCTTGTGGGTCTTTTAATCCCCCCACAAACATGCACTTAAGAATGTTTGGTAAGGTTTCTCAAAACAATGAAAATAAATTTGAAATATCCCGAGGTTTGGTGTAAATTTTTCAGAAATTGCTAGAGATCATCTTCATCGCATGGGTACCCATAGAGTTGTTGGAGGATTTATTTCACCAGTTCATGATGCTTATGCAAAAAATGATTTAGAATCTGCAATGCATAGGAAAGAGATGGTCAGGCTAGCTCTTAGAAGTAGTGACTGGATCAAATTATCTGAATGGGAATGTAATAAGGAATCCTGGAGTAGAACAAAGGAGGTTCTAGATTATCACCAGGTAACTTTTTATCAATTATGAGGTATATTCCAATATTCCCTTCTTGCTCACTTGTTTTTATGAACATGAGCGTTTTCATTTCATTGAAAATATATAGACAAATTATCATCTTTGAAAGAGAAAACCCAGTCTTTTTACATTCCTATGGTAAATTTGATGTGAGCAGAATATGTTGAGGGGTTTAAAATAAAATTCAAAAACCATAAAAAACCAATGTGATCTTTGTATATTCCAATATTCCCTTCTTGCTCACTTGTTTTTATGAGCATGAGCATTTTCATTTCATTGAAAAATATAGACAAATTATCATCTTTGAAAGAGAAAACCCAGTCTTTTTACATTCCTATGGTAAATTTGATGTGAGCAGAATATGTTGAGGGGTTTCAAATAAAATTCAAAAATCATAAAAAACCAATGTGATCTTTGCAACATAATATCAGGAATCCATTATTCCAATTCAGTCAAAGAACACGATGAAGATGAAGACAATTCTGACAAAGACCTATTTGAAATACTGAAAGAATGAAAATAATTCTTGGAAACACTGGTATTGGAGAAAAAATTTGCCATTTGCTGAAGTTTTTTGTGTGCTCACAAGGCAATAATGTAGGTAGTCCCATTATTGAGTAATCAAACAATACTTATGAAACGATACAGAATCATTTCATGTATAGAATCTGACATTTCTAATTTGATTCATCAATCAATTTCTAAGTATATTGTTGAAGATCTACAATTAGGAATAATATATACAACAATATTTAGGTACTGAGCTTTTATTGATGTTTCAGAATCGTGTTAATGATATTGTGGATAACTCTGTGAATGATAATAACAGTAATTTTGATGAAGAATTCAACTGGTCTCCCATAATAAAAAATGGAACAGTGGAAACCATTGGTGTTAAATTGCTTTGTGGGGCAGATTTGTTAGAGTCATTTGGTACTCCTGGACTTTGGTCAGACGAAGATGTAAGTGGAGGGTTACCTAAAAAAATGAATGAGTAACATAACAATATTTTCACATTGAAGAAATAGGAAAATACTAACTCAACCTAAACTAACTGGCCTACTATCAATAAATGCAATATCATAATTTCAGATTGAAGATATAGTAGGGAAATATGGTTTAGTGGTCATTACCAGAAGCAAGACAAATCCACTAGAATTTATTTACAATTCAGATATGCTGACCAAATATATGGTAAGGGATTTTTTTCATTAGGAACTTTTTTTATACTTATGACATTGCAGTCAAATATTTCGATTGTTACTGAATGGATCGGAAATGAAGTGAGTTCAACAAAAATAAGAAGAGCTCTTCGAAGATGTGAATCAGTAAAGTACTTAATACCAGATCCTGTCATAGAGTATATTCAGAAGAAAGGTCTTTATGGTTGTAAGCTTGAGTGAGTAACATTGATAATTTCTTAATTGAAATTAACCCTAACCTGTAGTTTAGTATTGTGGCAACAAATCAGTTTTTGTTCATCTGTGAATTTCTGTTCTTGCTTCCTGGAAATAGTAAGTACAACTCAAACATAATCTTCAATATGATATCGGAAATCCCTACAACTAATGTAATTCTAACTCCTCCACCGGCTCTCTCGAACTGCATGAACATGTGCAATAATAACCTCTTCAACCGGTTTCAGTCCGATAACCATTTCTCTAGTATAGATACAGTGGATATGTCAAAAAAAAATCAAACTACTATTTCTCTAGCTAACTACAAGCATCCTGGGCAGGCTGTGAAAGTTAAGACAGAGAAAAAAACTGTCAACAGGGTGAACTTGGAGAAGGTAGGTGATACCAGTCACGTTACTAAAAACACTGGTGCTAAGCCTCGTCTGAGAAATTCTAAAAGTGCTAACGATTTTCTGTCGCTTGAAAAAGTTGATGAGAATTCAGCAAGCTCTAAGTCTGAAGATAGCTTGAAAGATTGCAAGAGTTGCGATGAGAATCTTATAAAATTTATTTTTAGTAAGCATGGTATTGAGATTATTAGTGATTTTGAAACTATTGTGTAGAATGCTAAACCAAAATTATTATACTCTGATGTCAACGATTATCTTGGGATAGTAATTATCAATGCAAAGAATAGGGAAAATAAAGTAAAAAGCAGATGTTTTAAGGTGAATAAAGATAAAAAGGAAGACGCCGATATTGATCATTTTTCCTTCTAACATATAGAATGAAACGTAAATTTAAGTATTGCTGTCTTCTCTGTTTTGACATCATGGTCATTTTTCGCCATATCAATCGTTAAGAACAGGTTGTGCTGATTTTTAATTTCAATCAGCGTTTCAAAAATCACACTGATTCTACAATAATAATAAAACAATTTTGGAAGTGTTAAGATTTTCCATGTTTTACAGTTGTCACTTGAGTAATCTATACTTCAAATCTCAAATCAGTGTAAATAATCAACTGATTCTATTGATTTGCCTAGATATTGACTCCCCAAATTGGATACTTAAATGTTACACATCCCATAAATATTTCACCATTTATATTTATTAATTATCTCAAATACTCATTTTTAACTGAAGCGTTATTAAAAAGTTCCATGATTCGCAGCCAGATAGCAATGTAAAGAAAAAAGCTGGCCAAATAACCAAAAGTGGTCTGTTAAATTACATCATCTATGACGCAGCCCAAAATATCAAATAATTAAATGACAATTATGAAGGACTTTTACAATTCAAGGCGCGCAGTGCTCATATAAGTTTAAACTGTAAATAAAGTGGACTATAAGAAACAGCAGATATAATTGTGGCGAGGTGATTTCAAAAACCCAAAACTCACTGGAGAACAACTTCTGCAAATGTGACTATTGCATGTATTACAAATTACGTACCAGGAGGAAGATTTTTAATTTCTGCAATTTGCTAACTTGAATACTGCTAATCAACAGAACAACAAAAACTTCATTGTTGGGTTCATCCTCTTTGGCAGAAAAATGGGAAATCAAATGAAGTATATAGATCAAATATTACTTTTGTAGGTATAGCGAACAGAAGCTACAATAAGATCTCAAGGTTGTAATTCTAAGCTAACAGGCGATTATTTCTGTCCATTTTATGTGGATATTCAACATTACATATTCTTTATGAAGTTTTCCAAATGCATTAATATTGCTATCTCAAGTCGTAAATATTTGTAGTTGATGTTGAAAAAGTGTTTGCTCAATTTTAACATTAGATGGTATTTAAAATACTAGAATTCTCTACTGATTAGGAAGAACATAGGTAGTTAGGTAGAGTTCAGATGTGTGGTGTTTAAAATTGTTAAAAATATATTTATTCAAGGTAACCAAACAATAAAATAACTGATGAATTGAACAATATTTACTTCAATTGAATAGTTTTTAGCATCACTACTGGATTTTTTGACTGAAACAAATTTCATATATTTTTTTCGTGGCAAACTAGAACACGCAAAGTTTTGTGACCAGGCCCGGTCTGGCTCGATTGGTGGCCCTCGGCTGGATGCTGATTTGAGGCCCCCTCCAAGCAATAATAACAGGAGAAATATGGGTTGTCTCACAGCAGCTGAAGTGATTCAGAATAAATTTGAATTTTAATATCGTGGTTTGAAAAAATTTTAAATTATTTCACCTTTATATCAGCAGCCAATTTAGTTTTTATTTATCTCTTCTTGGAAGAACAAGATTTATTATATGGTACTACTTGAGAGGGGTCATAAGTGAAATAGAACGATTGTTATGATGGTTTGATGATAGGTCAACTACGAACATGACAATTAAAACATAATGCAAAAAACTGCAATATAATTGAATTGGTTGAGGCTTTCACAGCCATCGTTCACTGTCTTTTGTTTTCTCGATTATTTCGGCCGTCGTCGTTCGATGTCATTTCATCGAGAATCCTGAAGATGCCAGAGACTCATAATGACGAAACGTCGGGAATGGATGAACGACAAGTGACAATTAATTGTATAAAAAATTTTAATATACATATCAGCACCTCAGTCACAAAATCAAAATTACTGTGAATTAATTATTATTTCGAAGAATGTTTACCGCCATTTTTTGGCGAATTTGTACCTAGGGTGTTAAATCTGTTTTCCATTAGATAGAATTTAATAATGTAAATTCAATATGTGGATAACTTGTGTCTGAAAAAAATGTGATTTAACACACCTTACCTCTGAGGTGCTGATTTATTGGTCAAGTACAACATCACTTGAATCATTATGATATAACGTAGGCCAAAACTAGTTTACAATATAAATTCAACAAGTATTCTAGGCACAGTAATATTTCAGTAATTGACGATTTTAACTACCCTTTCAGTTTTCTGATAAGTTCATCACTACTTCTGGCGATGACATTAATTATCTCATCTTTGTCAGATATTCATAAAAATAAGGCACATACTAGACCTAAGACAATACTTTATTATCCTTACCTTAGAAAACACTTTTTCACATGAGACAAGATATTGCTAGGATAAATTTATAAGCTACAATAAGTAAGTGAACAAACCTGATCCAAGAGAGTTCAAAAAGAACTGAACAGGCGCATGCTAAAGACTTGAAACATTTTTCAATGTCGTTGCAGAAACCATGAAAATTTTCTTCCTCTGATACAGGTGCCAAATCGAGTCCACAATTTTTCAAATCTTCTTCTGCTTCTTGAACTGGGATTTGTTCAACTTGAGTATTTTCTAAAACCGATCTGAAAAATCGTATGATCAAACAATTTGTTACATAATTCATTTTTGGCCTCTGAAGGCCCCTTTGGCGATCGATGATCAGTCGCCCTGACCAGAGCGGGCCTGTTTGTGACTGTCCATAATATGTGTACTAATATAGTTTCACATGTAGACTAATCTTATAGACTCCATGGTTCTGAGTACTAACAAATTCATTTTGTTTTCCAGAAATATTTTTTTACTGTGAATATTTGTTCATGATTTGACTTCCTGAAAGTGCATGATTATGAAGCAATACAACATAAAATCAAAGGGTGTAATTATAGAAAGTAAATTTAATTTAATTTTCGAATATCCAATCATTTAACAAGTCAAGCAATTTAACAAGTCAAAAATTGAAACCTCTCCAAGATATAATAACTACACCTTCAATTTTATGTTTGTGATTCTTGATTTCAATTAGACAATTTAAACAGTGCATGTTTTTCTGTTTCAGACATCTATAGCTCCTGCATGCCCTCTTTAATTCAACTTGATACATGTTTGCTCGAAGTATATGCAGCTTTAAATGTGAGCTTTCCTTAGACTACCTTCATAGTCTGCCAGAAATTTTCCATCAGGATAATTTTCCAAAGATGTACTTAGTATTTATTCTTTAACATCACACTTCGAGATTTATATATACCTTACCAATGTTTTCTGTTCAAAATTTATTTATTTGTTATGAAGTCACATAGGATAAACTTGAAATCCATATATATATTATATAATCTTGTTGTATTTTTATACTGTACCCTTATATTTCACATTATGTTCATTTGTTGAAATAGGTAAATATATAATGAATTATGAAAGTATTTTTTGTTTCGTTCAGGAAAAATATTTCTAAATCCCATATATTTGTATTGAGTATTTAGCGCTGGTGTATACCGGTGTTAGAAAAACCTTTCCAACCTAAATTCTATTGAGATGTTCTGGAGAGTTCGGAACCAAGTTTTCGAAATATATTGTAATATAATACATACATAGTGAGTCGAAGTAAAAATGAATATGAAATTACAACTTTTTTATTTTCTTAACAGAGTCTTTGAATTGGTCACATCAAGTCATCAGTCACAATCACTATATTAGTATCACAAATTAAAAACAAATATTCCAAAGAAATTGATTACAAATGTAACTTTACACCAATATCAGATTTAAATATTCATCAGCAGATGATTTTATACATAGTGATCTTTGACTTGTACATATATTTAAACGGAAGATTCCTTGGGTCAAAAGAAAAACTTTTTGGCTTTAATATTTTTTCCGATTTGGCTTGACTGAAAAGATATAGGCTGTTGAAAATGCATAAAAAAAAAGTTTTGGAATATAGGTTTTCCTTGATGTGGTAAATTTTCTACAACACAAAATTCCATTCACATTTTTTTTTTTTCATTATGAGCATTACATACTGTTACATTCCATAATTATACCAGAAATTCAAGGAACCCAACTCTTAAAAGTAGGTTGAATGCTACTTAATGAATATTAGGCCATTTTTGGAAAATAAAAATATTTCTAGTGAAATCTTATGAAATGCGCATTCTTCGAGAAATTTATCATATGAAAAATCTACATCAGCGAAATTAAAAAAATTGGTTACTTTGGCTGAATGCAACACTGTTCAAATCGCAAAAACTTCAGTGGCATGTTTCCAGGGTTGGCATAGTTCATTATGAAAGTTTAAATTTTTCTATATTTTTTTCTCTAGGCTGAATTGGAAAAAATGGTATACAAAAAAAGCATTTCTTTTGACCTCAAGAATATATTGTTGAATTCTATGTAACAGTCAAAGAATCACCCTGTTTGATACTTTGATTTACAAATTAGTTAAATAAATTTTTCGGTCTTCTAAAGATTCAGCGACCAAACTTAAATACAGATTATTTAATCAATAAAAATTGTATGCAAATATACTTAATTCACAAATTTTATGATGAGATTTATGATGCCACTAATGTTATTCCTAAGAACAGTATTTTTTTCTGTTGATGGAACATTAAAATGTTTACAAATTATTGATATGTTCAAATTTATTTCACAACGCTACTTTTTCAGTCTGTTTTATTTTGCCATTCCCACTAGGCTTTGAAGTGCAGTTACACCAAGGTGTCAGTTTCAGGTCACAATGTAACTCTACATTGATAAGTGTAAATGGAAAGTCATCTATTGTTAAATTTTTCCAACTGATTATTTTGTAATTGATATTGTGCAAACCAGTTTTTCTATCTCGTTTTCTGGTAACCTCTCTTTGATTATAACACTTTATAGTATCCCTTTTTCTATCTTTACCATGGATGTGCCTGAAATTTGTTTTTTAGTAAAATACTCTACTTTTCTCACTTTCACTCAACCTGAAGGTGTTGTTGATTCCTGTAGTGATGTTCTCAGGTCTTGTGATTTTCAGATTCGATTCTTTCAATCTCACATAAAATTCATCATCTTCCAAACCCCAACCCCAGTATTGATTGGATAAACCATTAACCATTTCAAACTGTTCTCTGAAGAAAATGTGGTTATAGGTAAATACTATTAATTTACCAATGCCAGTAACTTACCTATTAATCAGAAAAATTCCACCAATAAATTTTGCATAATGATATCTTGGATGCAAATTAGGAGCTGCCAGATGATGTGGTTGTTCTGGATAATCATAACTCAAATTTTCATTCAGTGGCAAAAGATCAACATCATGCATTGCAAAATAATCATAATAAGATTTGATTTGTAGATAACCCACGTTTATTAATGAGGCTCTATTGAATCTGTAGCTGTCAACTTGATTCACAACAAAAATGTCGTAAGATATACGCTGTTTCTTCAGAAAATTATGCATATAAGGAATGAATTCTAGTAATTCCTCAAATCTATCTCTATAAGGGACTATGATACCTAAACGGTGCTTAGAAAAGGAATCCTTGTTCTCTGCTCCATCAGTAGTAGTCGCAACATATCTAATAATTATTTGATCAGACTTGCATTCACCTATGAATATAATAATACTGAATCATAACCATATGCCAAATTAAGCTTTGATCAATATTTACCAGCGTTCAAAAGTTTTGTAGATAGAATTACTGTTGTCAAAAACATAACTATCAATACACCAGCCATAAATAAGGTGAAACTGCTCCATACCTTCTCTTTATGGAAATAAATAGGAAGTAAGAATGATTTTGTCTTTGCTTTGAACTTCATATTATTTTCTCTTTTATTTTTGTTTACTCATCTATTAATGGGAAAAGCAGACCCAAAATCTGGCGAAAGAGCATCATACATTGTAAAGCAGTAGGTTATTCCCCTCAAAATTTAATAATTTTTATTTTAATATGATTTTCAGATATCTTGAAATCGGTAAACATTTAACAATCGTAATCGAGGTTAAGTAAACGAAAACGGCATAGACTTGCTTCTTCTTCTTTCTCCAACAGACTGGTTTGCAACCAGCAATGTTTTGAAGTTTGAATATGGGCCATACCATATACCTATTAAACCTTTTATATATTTATAGTTCATACGTATATGGGCCATACACACAATCTCTGTAGTTAAGTTTAATATCTAATCTTTTTGTTTTTGCTAGAGGCTGGGTCTTGGGGCATCAGGAGTCTTGGTGTTCGAATGCCAGATCAGAATACGCGATTCAAGGGTAGGTTGCGCCCTCTGTAAACATTGAGTTTGCTGAAACACTTTGTGTTGTACTTTCTTGTTTATGAAGATCTTTGAGCGAGTTAATATATTATAATATAATATATTCTTGAGTTGAATGATGGATTCATACGAAACTAGAGTATTCCTTACTTTAAGTGAATAATTCACATATTTGGGAGCCGTTCCAAAAAGTGGGAGTGTCTTAGAAGATGGGTACAAATAAATTATGAAAATAGTTTTCATTTAATTAACATTATAGGAGAAGCAATCACAAAGGCTTGGGTCCCGTAAATTGCTGGTGTTATTATGGGATGTAATGGTCATAATGCAAAATAAGAAACATGTAACTGGGATTTTATATCTGTATCAAATTTCATGAAAACTTTCGTCAAGTACCTGAAGATACTAATAAATCCTTGTTAACATGAAGATGAAACAAATTTTCAAAACAAAAACACAATAAATTTATTCCCATAATTGAACAATTGCCAATGAAATAACATATGTTAAACAATCACAACCATCCAGGTTTCTATTCTGACATACCTTTATACTTTCAATTTTTTTAAAGAACTAGAAGACATTTGTATACAAGGTGAGTCAAAAATGTATTCCAAGCTTTCTGAGGGTGAAAGTATCAGAAATGTAGAAGTGTTATAAAAAAATGTATTCAGGGACATTTATACACGAAATTTTAATCTGGTGGCATTCACCGTTCAGAAGTTATGCAGAGAATTTTTTAATTTCATCAACTTTGGAAGGATATATCTCCCTCAATATGCATTTTGGTCCATGAGTTTAACAAACTTTACTTATTTTTCAATGTACTTTTAACCCCAGAAAGCTTGGTACACACCTTGGGCTCACTTGGTATATATAATTTGGACACTATAAAGTAAAATTTATGAACAAAGTAATCAAAAGATATTTGAACAGTACATACTGATAAGGAACTACTTTCAGAACGTATCATCTGAAAAAATCGTAGTTGACATATTCACTTCTGCAGAATTTCTTGCTTGTGTCTAGCATATATATATATATATTCTTATGAAAAAGAGAGCTAAAATAATACAATAAATGTTGAAACAAAAAGTACCTAAGCTGAGGTAAAAAAAGAACGGGGTATCATAACATTCTTTGTATGATACTATAGAATCATACGATACTATCAACACTAGTATCATACGATACTATACAGCCAGGGGAAAAAACCTCAGCAGAAAAAACCTGCCTCCCCGTAAACAAAATAACATAAAATATCAAATATCAGGAAAATCTTGAAAGACATCAGTGTGATCTTCATGTTATCCGTCGATGGGCTCGGATACACAGATTCTTCCCAAAACGACTCGTAATTCTCAATCTGAAATGAAAAAAGACAAAAGCAAAAAAGAAACCGATTATTCAGAATAAATCGAAAGCATTTTGGAAATGCATCAACATTAAGATTTCTTGGCCAAAAAATGTTCGGAGGTTTATGAATATCTATGACAGAAATGTCACAAAATTTGAAAGAAATGACAAAAAACTCCATCAATTTCTCCTTTCCGAATCTGTTGAAAGCTACGAAACTGAAAATTTTTTAACATAACAAGCTAAACTTGTAAAAAGTCAATTAATATATAACTTTCAAGTGTCCTCTTTCACAAGGATTTTTTTCTGTTGTCGTATGGGTTTCTTGCAGAAGAATCACTTCGATACCATGTTCATCAGCTAATTTGGAGACGTTATCACACTTTCCTTTCGAAATTCCTTCGATATTCAAATTCAAAATCCACAAATTGTTGCTCTCTGGTCGTGAGGGTTTTTTCAAACCAGATACGACCTTCCAGGTGATGATTTTTCGGCACTTCAAATGTTTGAAGACCGCTACGGGACCCCATATGAAAAGAATTCATCCCTGTTATGCTGTTTAAGTTTTTGTCAGTTATTGTATTGTCACATATTGTCCGAATTTTCAAACTATCAACTGCAACATCTTCATACTTAACTTTTGCCAAACCACATTAAGCTTCCGCAGCCAACCGTTCGTCGGTTGTTCTGGATATTTCCTGAAATTATAACTTAAATATAATGACTATGAGAATATTTCAGTTCTTTACCTGTGTAGGGAGCTCTTTGTCAATTTCTGGATCTCCCATTGATCCATAATTGGTTTTCAACAGAAAATGAATTACTTTCAATTGAAAAGAACATTATGCAAATAAAAATTATTACAATTGGCTATGCAGGCTCAGATTTGATTATAGTCGGTCTTTTCTGTATGGTAGTGGTTTCATGAGATCCCTTAGGAAGTTTTTTTGTAGGAACTGCATTTCTTTTCAGCATTTAACATGGTCCTTGTTAGCACGACGTTTACATCCATTAAACTCCGATTTTCGGAATATTGCTTCTTATATCATTCATTTTCAAACACAAATAAATCAACGAGAAGTAGAAAATGAACTTTGAAGCTTTCAACTCTCACCAACAACTGTAGAAAAAGTAAATACACGAACAATCACTGTGAATTCAGTACAATCTCAAAGTAAGGGATACTCACAATTAGTTTGAAATTTTTGCCGCTAGGTGGTTTCGAGATGAAGTTGAATCGCCTGCGATTCAAGGGTAGGTTGCGCCCTCTGTAAACATTGAGTTTGCTGAAACACTTTGTGTTGTACTTTCTTGTTTATGAAGATCTTTGAGCGAGTTAATATATTATAATATAATATATTCTTGAGTTGAATGATGGATTCATACGAAACTAGAGTATTCCTTACTTTAAGTGAATAATTCACATATTTGGGAGCCGTTCCAAAAAGTGGGAGTGTCTTAGAAGATGGGTACAAATAAATTATGAAAATAGTTTTCATTTAATTAACATTATAGGAGAAGCAATCACAAAGGCTTGGGTCCCGTAAATTGCTGGTGTTATTATGGGATGTAATGGTCATAATGCAAAATAAGAAACATGTAACTGGGATTTTATATCTGTATCAAATTTCATGAAAACTTTCGTCAAGTACCTGAAGATACTAATAAATCCTTGTTAACATGAAGATGAAACAAATTTTCAAAACAAAAACACAATAAATTTATTCCCATAATTGAACAATTGCCAATGAAATAACATATGTTAAACAATCACAACCATCCAGGTTTCTATTCTGACATACCTTTATACTTTCAATTTTTTTAAAGAACTAGAAGACATTTGTATACAAGGTGAGTCAAAAATGTATTCCAAGCTTTCTGAGGGTGAAAGTATCAGAAATGTAGAAGTGTTATAAAAAAATGTATTCAGGGACATTTATACACGAAATTTTAATCTGGTGGCATTCACCGTTCAGAAGTTATGCAGAGAATTTTTTAATTTCATCAACTTTGGAAGGATATATCTCCCTCAATATGCATTTTGGTCCATGAGTTTAACAAACTTTACTTATTTTTCAATGTACTTTTAACCCCAGAAAGCTTGGTACACACCTTGGGCTCACTTGGTATATATAATTTGGACACTATAAAGTAAAATTTATGAACAAAGTAATCAAAAGATATTTGAACAGTACATACTGATAAGGAACTACTTTCAGAACGTATCATCTGAAAAAATCGTAGTTGACATATTCACTTCTGCAGAATTTCTTGCTTGTGTCTAGCATATATATATATATATTCTTATGAAAAAGAGAGCTAAAATAATACAATAAATGTTGAAACAAAAAGTACCTAAGCTGAGGTAAAAAAAGAACGGGGTATCATAACATTCTTTGTATGATACTATAGAATCATACGATACTATCAACACTAGTATCATACGATACTATACAGCCAGGGGAAAAAACCTCAGCAGAAAAAACCTGCCTCCCCGTAAACAAAATAACATAAAATATCAAATATCAGGAAAATCTTGAAAGACATCAGTGTGATCTTCATGTTATCCGTCGATGGGCTCGGATACACAGATTCTTCCCAAAACGACTCGTAATTCTCAATCTGAAATGAAAAAAGACAAAAGCAAAAAAGAAACCGATTATTCAGAATAAATCGAAAGCATTTTGGAAATGCATCAACATTAAGATTTCTTGGCCAAAAAATGTTCGGAGGTTTATGAATATCTATGACAGAAATGTCACAAAATTTGAAAGAAATGACAAAAAACTCCATCAATTTCTCCTTTCCGAATCTGTTGAAAGCTACGAAACTGAAAATTTTTTAACATAACAAGCTAAACTTGTAAAAAGTCAATTAATATATAACTTTCAAGTGTCCTCTTTCACAAGGATTTTTTTCTGTTGTCGTATGGGTTTCTTGCAGAAGAATCACTTCGATACCATGTTCATCAGCTAATTTGGAGACGTTATCACACTTTCCTTTCGAAATTCCTTCGATATTCAAATTCAAAATCCACAAATTGTTGCTCTCTGGTCGTGAGGGTTTTTTCAAACCAGATACGACCTTCCAGGTGATGATTTTTCGGCACTTCAAATGTTTGAAGACCGCTACGGGACCCCATATGAAAAGAATTCATCCCTGTTATGCTGTTTAAGTTTTTGTCAGTTATTGTATTGTCACATATTGTCCGAATTTTCAAACTATCAACTGCAACATCTTCATACTTAACTTTTGCCAAACCACATTAAGCTTCCGCAGCCAACCGTTCGTCGGTTGTTCTGGATATTTCCTGAAATTATAACTTAAATATAATGACTATGAGAATATTTCAGTTCTTTACCTGTGTAGGGAGCTCTTTGTCAATTTCTGGATCTCCCATTGATCCATAATTGGTTTTCAACAGAAAATGAATTACTTTCAATTGAAAAGAACATTATGCAAATAAAAATTATTACAATTGGCTATGCAGGCTCAGATTTGATTATAGTCGGTCTTTTCTGTATGGTAGTGGTTTCATGAGATCCCTTAGGAAGTTTTTTTGTAGGAACTGCATTTCTTTTCAGCATTTAACATGGTCCTTGTTAGCACGACGTTTACATCCATTAAACTCCGATTTTCGGAATATTGCTTCTTATATCATTCATTTTCAAACACAAATAAATCAACGAGAAGTAGAAAATGAACTTTGAAGCTTTCAACTCTCACCAACAACTGTAGAAAAAGTAAATACACGAACAATCACTGTGAATTCAGTACAATCTCAAAGTAAGGGATACTCACAATTAGTTTGAAATTTTTGCCGCTAGGTGGTTTCGAGATGAAGTTGAATCGCCTATAACCACAGTTTAGAAATATATATGACAACAATATATCGCAAGATTGATTGATTTAATATAATATATATCTAAACTGTGGAATAACTGTGTCTTTTTGTTAGGGGAGGTTTCATAATATTTTAATCTCACGTAATGCAATCTATAGGTGGGGAGTGAACACAGGAACTAGGCATACAAAAAGCAACATAGGCAAGAAAAAAATGCATAAGACTAATGAAATCTAGGCTGATTAAGCATGCCACTACATCACGAAGCCACTCTACCAAGAAAATATACCAGCAAATCCATCTAGGCAATATAGTCCACATATATTGAAGTTTTTGACCAACATTTTCAATAATAGCATTCTGGACTCGAGATTCTCTAGATAGGTAAAAACGTTGAAAGGAGTACTGGGCTCGATTTTCGTGAAAACACCATTAGTGGAAACTGTTTCACGATATCTTCATATAATCGAAAACACGGATAATCGAAATCATTAGTTTTCATTGTTCATAACAATTTATTTAGTGAATCACTATATTCCAAGAAGAAAAGATGCTTCTACACATGTAAAAAAATTATTATTTTCATTTTTTGTTCAATAGTAAGATAAGACTATTGCGTTTACGTTTTTCAATAGCACCGGTACGATGCATTGTGTTCACATTCACGAGTTGGTCAGCCAGTACAGCCAGCAGCCAGAGAAAATATACATACTAGAGAATGGTAACTCCCTCACTAATCTTGGTGCCCACGTTTTTTGCCTGCGACAATCGCACGAGTATGCGGTACGCTTTGGAACTAAATCGTTTCTGGCGGCAAATTCAAAATGACGGGGACGTATCGACCTTGTTTATAATCGATAGAGCGCCGAATTGGAGAAGGAAATGAAAAATTCGAGGAAGAGCTGAAGTTTAATGAGAATATGGAAGAAAATTTTGAAAATCATTTGTATTGCATTTCCAAATGATGTTAGGGAAATGTAACGAAAATATGAATATAAAGTTTTTTCTTTCTATTTCTCTCATTAAGCCTTCAATTTTCCTCAATTTTTTCATTCTTCTCTCTATTAATGATTCCTTTCTCAATTCGAAACAGGGCCCCTGATTAACCTGTTTGTTATATCTTCAAATTTCAACTAGTTTCATAATCGAAAAACAGATTTAGTGTTCATTATAAAAATATAGAAAACATTTTGAGTTTATAACTTCATTATGTTGTGATAAATTTAAGTAGCTTTCATGACCTCCCCTAGTAAAATATTCGAATAAAATATTTCACTTTGAATAGATATGAATTGTTGTAACTTTGAACTGAACATGTCACTAATTTTAAAATCAAAATCAAGTATTGTTCAAAACAAATTGGATCAATCAATTGGTATCACAATTGAGAAATGTTGAGATGTTAATGAATTTAAAAGTGATTGGAGGAATAATAAAATCTTAAATAACAGAACAAAATTATTAAGTTTGTTTATTGTAAATACTGAAAATTCAATAGCTCAAAACAATAAAAAATAATTATTTCAGATGAAGAAATACCATATTATACATTGAAAAAATCCAAAGAGTATAATCATAATATATAATTATTTCAGGGAAACGCTTAATGTATTCTTGAATAGTGAAGAAATTTACCTTGAGCACCAGATACTTTTTTATCATAAGAGAGAAAAGCAACCTGACAGGGCATCATTACAAATTTGGGCAGAGATAATGATTGTATGCTGCTAGTTTCTTCTGCTTTATAAAACCAGTAAAACCTCCTGCAAAAAGGCGACATCTCGTATGTTAGAAGATTAAACTCCCTGAAAATGTCTGATCTTCCTGTTGTCCTTTTTTTGTTCCTCCACAAAAGTTCTATTCTGCCTAGTGCACCACCGCATTTCACAGCAATGAAATATGCATCATTGCAAATTTGGGCAGAGATTGTGGACGGATGCTGGACACACAGACCACAAGATATCCATTCAAAGATCTTTTCTTTGTTTAATGCGACTGTTACAGTGGATCTCAACTTGGGCAGGTAGGCTTTTTTTTCAAGGAATTGATCAATGAACATGAGGCAAGAGCCCACACATTCTACCAACTGTACCGATGGATATGTCAAACTCTTCTTATTTTGATCATATTCCTTGTCTGCTATTATTACATGACATGGCTGCACTGTGTCTGTCACTAACAACTGGCAACACAACTTGCACTGTATAGTTGTTAGCAACCTTTTTGCAATGAAGCCAGCAATATGAGCAACAGGCCGAGAAAGTCGATCACCTTTTTCAACTGCCTCTTTTATTTCTTCAGTATTATCTGAGCTTTTACAGATTAACTCCTGTACTTCTTTCAGAAGTGTTTCTACATCTATCTGATCTTCTCTATCAGTACGCTTGCTCTCTTCTTCATTGCATAATAGTGCTTGCAGGTCGTCAATCAATTCGAGGTTGTCGAATTCACAGTTAGTGCGAGCCATGTCAGCAAATGCGAAGTTGTTGATAACTGCAGTTTTGAAGCCACCAGTATACTGCCTACAAGTTGGATTGCTGTTTCCACCACAGTTCGCCCTAACGACTCCATTGAAGTTTTCAAGGGGATCTTGATTAAGGGTCCTTGGTTCCAAATAGTAGAAACCCTCTTTTTTAAGGTCTATCCGAATGAGACTAACTGCTCGTAAGATGAACAGCCAGCCTGCCTGAGAAGGAGGGGAATTGGACTTTGTGTGTCCAACATAAGACCATGTTTTTATAACATCGGCTGCCTCCTTGAAAAAATTCACCGGTGTGAAAAGAGCGGCCAAAGATAGCGGCCGAAATTTACGGAAACATCCGAACGCCCAAGTCAGTGGCGTCCGGTGTCCCTTCTGTTTTCTCATAGAAATTCGAAGTTAGGTTGATTAAATGGGGGAATAATAAGTGAAACGCGTATTTTTTATTTTGAATAGACGATTTTACGACAAAAAAAAATCGATATGAACATTCATATTTCGCACCGGACTAGTTTTATTAATTTCTCGTGAACTTGAAGATGCCGATATGAGGAAGAGCTCCTTGCATTACCAGATTGGAGGGAAAGATTCCCGACGATGTATACTACTTGAACAGACCAAAAAAATTAGACTTGCGATGGCGCATCATCAAATAGCGCGAAAAAAATTTTACTTGCGATGGGGCCCTGGGGTTGAAATTTCAACCCCTAAATTTTCGGGCGGTGTTTCGCTCAGAACGCGGAATCCTTGCATAATCATATTCACAGGAAAAATTCACTTGGTTATCATCATCAAATAGCGCGAAAAAAATTTGACTTGCGATGGGGCCCTGGGGTTGAAATTTCAACCCCTAAATTTTCGGGCGGTGTTTCGATCAGAACGCGGAATCCTTGCATAATCATATTCACAGGAAAAATTCACTTGGTTATCATCATCAAATAGCGCGAAAAAAATTTGACTTGCGATGGGGCCCTGGGGTTGAAATTTCATCCCTTAATTTTTCGGGTGGTGTTTCGATCAGAACGCGGAATCCTTGCATAATCATATTCACAGGAAAAATTCACTTGGTTATCATCATCAAATAGCACGAAAAAAATTTGACTTGCGATGGGGCCCTGGGGTTGAAATTTCATCCCTTAACTTTTCCGGTCAATTTTCGTACAGAACGCGTGATCCTTGCATAATCATATTGACAGGAAAAATTCACTTGGTTATCATCATCAAATAGCGCAAAAAAAATTCGACTTGCGATGGGGCCCTGGGGTTGAAATTTCAACCCCTAATTTTTCGGGTGGTGTTTCGATCAGAACGCGGAATCCTTGCATAATCATATTCACAGGAAAAATTCACTTGGTTATCATCATCAAATAGCGCAAAAAAAATTCGACTTGCGATGGGCCCTGGGGTTGAAATTTCAACCCCTAATTTTTCGGGTGGTGTTTCGATCAGAACGCGGAATCCTTGCATAATCATATTCACAGGAAAAATTCACTTGGTTATCATCATCAAATAGCACGAAAAAAATTTGACTTGCGATGGGGCCCTGGGGTTGAAATTTCATCCCTTAACTTTTCCGGTCAATTTTCGTACAGAACGCGTGATCCTTGCATAATCATATTGACAGGAAAAATTCACTTGGTTATCATCATCAAATAGCGCAAAAAAAATTCGACTTGCGATGGGGCCCTGGGGTTGAAATTTCAACCCCTAATTTTTCGGGTGGTGTTTCAATCAGAACGCGGAATTCTTGCATAATCATATTCACAGGAAAAATTCACTTGGTTATCATCATCAAATAGCACGAAAAAAATTTGACTTGCGATGGGGCCCTGGGGTTGAAATTTCATCCCTTAACTTTTCCGGTCAATTTTCGTACAGAACGCGTGATCCTTGCATAATCATATTGACAGGAAAAATTCACTTGGTTATCATCATCAAATAGCGCAAAAAAAATTCGACTTGCGATGGGGCCCTGGGGTTGAAATTTCAACCCCTAATTTTTCGGGTGGTGTTTCGATCAGAACGCGGAATCCTTGCATAATCATATTCACAGGAAAAATTCACTTGGTTATCATCATCAAATAGCGCAAAAAAAATTCGACTTGCGATGGGGCCCTGGGGTTGAAATTTCAACCCCTAATTTTTCGGGTGGTGTTTCGATCAGAACGCGGAATCCTTGCATAATCATATTCACAGGAAAAATTCACTTGGTTATCATCATCAAATAGCACGAAAAAAATTTGACTTGCGATGGGGCCCTGGGGTTGAAATTTCATCCCTTAACTTTTCCGGTCAATTTTCGTACAGAACGCGTGATCCTTGCATAATCATATTGACAGGAAAAATTCACTTGGTTATCATCATCAAATAGCGCAAAAAAAATTCGACTTGCGATGGGGCCCTGGGGTTGAAATTTCAACCCCTAATTTTTCGGGTGGTGTTTCAATCAGAACGCGGAATCCTTGCATAATCATATTCACAGGAAAAATTCACTTGGTTATCATCATCAAATAGCACGAAAAAAATTTGACTTGCGATGGGGCCCTGGGGTTTGAAATTTCATCCCTTATTTTTTCCGGTCAATTTTCGTACAGAACGCGTGATCCTTGCATAATCATATTGACAGGAAAAATTCACTGGGTTATCATCATCAAATAGCTCAAAAAAAATTTGACTTGCGATGGGGCCCTGGGGTTGAAATTTCATCCCTTAACATTTCCGGTTAATTTTCGTACAGAACGCGTGATCCTTGCATAATCATATTCACAGGAAAAATTCACTTGGTTATCATCATCAAATAGCGCAAAAAAAATTCGACTTGCGATGGGGCCCTGGGGTTGAAATTTCAACCCCTAATTTTTCGGGTGGTGTTTCGATCAGAACGCGGAATCCTTGCATAATCATATTCACAGGAAAAATTCACTTGGTTATCATCATCAAATAGCACGAAAAAAATTTGACTTGCGATGGGGCCCTGGGGTTGAAATTTCATCCCTTAACTGTTCCGGTCAATTTTCGTACAGAACGCGTGATCCTTGCATAATCATATTGACAGGAAAAATTCACTAGGTTATCATCATCAAATAGCTCAAAAAAAATTTGACTTGCGATGGGGCCCTGGGGTTGAAATTTCATCCCTTAACTTTTCCGGTCAATTTTCGTACAGAACGCGTGATCCTTGCATAATCATATTGACAGGAAAAATTCACTTGGTTATCATCATCAAATAGCGCAAAAAAAATTCGACTTGCGATGGGGCCCTGGGGTTGAAATTTCAACCCCTAATTTTTCGGGTGGTGTTTCGATCAGAACGCGGAATCCTTGCATAATCATATTCACAGGAAAAATTCACTGGGTTATCATCATCAAATAGCTCAAAAAAAATTTGACTTGCGATGGGGCCCTGGGGTTGAAATTTCATCCCTTAACTTTTCCGGTCAATTTTCGTACAGAACGCGTGATCCTTGCATAATCATATTCACAGGAAAAATTCACTTGGTTATCATCATCAAATAGCGCAAAAAAAATTCGACTTGCGATGGGGCCCTGGGGTTGAAATGTTGATGGGGATGCCCCGAAACGAATATCTGTGCAGTTAGGTGGGCGTTTTTGTGCGAAAACCCCTGATCTAACTGCCTGGCACGGATAATCCGCGCACGGTTGATCAATATAAAATGTCGCACGGAAAATGCGCCACCCGGATAAACCGGAACCGGATAATCGGGGTTCTACTGTATGTATATTGAATAACAAGAGTTTCTGAACAAGATGAAATAGATTCTGATATAAAAATCACTATTATAGTAAGAAATCAATGCTATAAAAAACTTGAGAAATTATTTAACAAAAATGCATTAATCTTTTCTTTTTTTTGTTCAAACATATCTATTAACTTGTTGATGTCCAAGCTTCAGGCTACTTCTTGTTCAAAGCTGGAGTGGGCTCAAAATCGATCGAAAATTTTCCAACTGTACATTGAATTAACAGAAAACCGTTATATATAATATGGTATGATATTTGTTTCGGTAAAAAATTCAAAGTGATGAATTTCAACAGAGTGAGGAGTTATAGAGGAAATATTTTTTCAAGCTGTGAAAGGAGTTATATTTGGAATGAGCAGTTTCAATACGATGAATCTCATCAAAGTGGTGAGAAATTCACGTTGATTTTCCAATTACCCAATATTCAATTATGTGAGTTTTTTTATTTTATGAAATCATTTTGTTTGTGAGAAGTACTTTGAGTCAAACTATTTGTTTCATTCTTTAATTTAATTAAGTTTCATTCTTTGGTGTATCTAAAATTTTCGGGCATCATAAAACACGATATTTTTCACAAAAAAGCAGATTCCATAAAGTGAGGAAATATACATGATTGAATAATGTTGGGTGGATGAAAATCAAAGTAAAATTACTTACCACTTTGAGGAGATTCTCAATATTGAAACTGCTCATCCCTAACATGGGCCCATTTCACAGAATAATAGGAACAAAATGTTCAGAAAATATATTTCGTTTGATAAAATATGTGCCTTCCTTTTGCTTACAGATTCCATGAAATAAAGAAAAGCTACATAACTAAAGAATAAAACAGAAAATGTGTGTCAAAGTTGCAAACATCATAAATCAAGATACTTAAAAAAAACAGATTCTCAATTCAGTAGGGAAACGGTTTCGACCTAAATAAGTCATATTGAAGAAAACAATTTCGAACATAATTTCCTAATTTGAATTGGCGATTTCGAACTCTTTGCAGAGTTTATTGGCAATCAGTGTTATTTGGAATTGAAAATATATTTAGTGTTTTGAACAATATTTTTGTTGTTTGGATTTGTGTTTCGTAGCTAATTTCAGTTTTTATAGTTGAAAAAAATAATACAAATAAATTGCCCTTCCCATATTCTATATTCTATGGTCACAACCCATAATTTTCTCTGACACTTGATGTCCTTTGTGCATTTTCTGTTCATGAATTTTTTTTTAGTAATTTTTTATAAGGCACCACAGACCACATAACTCAAACTTCACTTTGAATCTTTTCCGGTTCATTTTTTGAATTTATTTACACATATTGTTTATTCGCAAAACTATAACACAATGTAGGAAGAGCGTGTCTAATGATGATTCTGCTTATCTGATAGAAACAGCTTAAATTTATGATACCAGATGGCTTCTTCATGACATAGTCCATTCGACGTAACTGAAAAATTTACAACTAATGATTACCTACTTCTTGAAGCCGCATCTCTTCAAACTCTTGATGGTAAAAATATTGGGTTGAGTACCATTTATTGCCGGCTAGTATAGTTAAGTACTGATTGCAAACTTTTTTCTTCTAATTCAGATTCCTTCGAATTTCATAACTATCTCGGAACTGTGTATTTCAACTGCTCAGAAATTTCACCGACTTTTTCCAAATGCTTCGGAATTTTTTCAACCCTTTTGAAAATTTTTCCAACTGCTTTGAAATTTTTCCAACTCCTTTGAAAATCTTTGAAAACTTCGTTCAACATTGGGGGGGATCATCCCCCCCTTAGGCCGTCCCTGATGCAGAGATAAGTTGAATTTGTTTATTTCTTTTACTCAGGGCAACGACAAAATTGATATAACGAATTACATCAAGAAGTATAGAAAATCTTACAGAAATAAAATATTAAAAACAAAAAAACTTTTCAATTCTGATAAATCAATAATACTATCAATACATCAAGAACAATGAGGGAAATTATAAACAATCAATCAAAAAATACAAAGAAGAATAAATTTGCTCGTAATACTGCGGACGAGTCAATAAGTTATTTAGTGTTTTGAACAATTTTTGTTGTTTGGATTTGTGTTTCGTAGCTAATTTCAGTTTTTATAGTTGAAAAAAATAATACAAATAAATTGCCCTTCCGATATTCTATATTCTATGGTCACAACCCATAATTTTCTCACACACTTGTTGTCCTTTGTGCATTTTCTGTTCATGAATTTTTTTTTTTAGTAAGAGATAACAAGTAATTCAGTTTATCATAATCCATCTAAATTCATACATAATAAGAAAACAATTTTCCTTAAACCGGCGAAACATGTTCACATGTTGCTGACTTCAGTCAGCAACATTATAAGAAATTTAAGCAATAGTACGGCGTTTGATATTTTGAATTTGAGTAACAAAATCATAAAAAAACTAGAAGAAGGTTTGACAATTCCGCTTACTATAATCATTAATAAATGTTTCTCATCTGGTTCGTTTCCCGACAGGTTGAAAGTAAGTAAAGTATGTCTAGGGGGAGACGAAAATGATACCAATAACTACAGACCTGTCTCCATCACTCCTGTTCTTTCAAAACCTACGGAAATTCGCTTAAGCAATATATTGATTTCCTTTTTAGAAAAATGTGACCCACTGTCACCTTATCAGTTCGGGTTCCGGAAAAAATTGTCCACCATTGATGCAATTAATGAGTTGATATCATTTGCTGTCGAGTTCCTGGAGGGTGACGAGTCAGCTTCTGCAATATTCTGTGACCTTTCCGAAGCATTCGACTGTGTATCCTCAACCGATAAATTTTGGTGTTGTTAAGGTTCAAATCTTGGCCCACTACTGTTGGTTTTGCACGTAAATGAACTCTCGAATATATTTTTACACAAAAAAACCATTCAGTTTGCTGATGACACTACTCAGCTCATTAAAGGAGTAAATATTTCCCAACTTAATCACGAAACCGAAAGCGTCCTTCTAAGTTTATCCGACTGGTTTGCTTCAAACAATCTGTCCCTTAAACGTGGGAAAAAAACAAAAATACTGACCATTTCTCTGAAAGAATGCCAGGAAATGAAAGATGTGAAATTTCTAGGGATATATATTGATAACATCTTAAACTGGAAAAAACATATCAGAGAACTAACCACAATATCATCCTCACTTACATATCTTCTCCGTAGACTAACTCTGATAGCACCATAGTGTTGTTAAGTCCGCATACTACGGACTATTTCAATCAATTTATACGTCCTCATTTTCTGGGGGAATTCGACTGATGTGGAACAGGTCTTCAAGATACAGAAAAGAGCAATAAGAATCATTTCAGGGAGTAAGGCGCTTGTTACTTGTGGACGGTTATTCAAAGAACTGAATATATTGCTTCCAGGACCATATAATTCAATGATTGAAAATTATTCCATGCAAATGTGAACCGCGGCTGTGCCTCAAATGGTCCATCGTCTTAGTCCAATTTGGACCCACATCTAACGAATAAATGCTGGGAAGCGGGCTTGTTAGTTTACATACTAGCCTTAACCACAGTATAGGTTTTTATACTGTGCCTCAACATAGCCTCAAAAAAATAGTCTGTGAAGGAGTTATATGGCATGAACTAGGCGAATCGACCGGTTCCAAACGTGAACTAAACTGTTCAACGAACATGCTTCCCAATGTATCTTGAACTCCTTCACATTCACACCTAAATCATTTTGGAATATTTTTCACATTGTTGGGTAACAAAGTCTCAGTTCGAACGGCGTCCAAATGATAATGGATGGTCATCACTAACACTAATTAATACAGCTGCGATATTTTCCTCGGGTCGTACTGTAAGCGTGTTGGTTGTTTAATGTCAAACAATGTAAATTTTGTGCGAAATTTGGACACAACAGCTCGAATAGCCGCTTCAGTGGGTCGATTAAACTGACCATAAGCGCGATGAGTTTTCTCAACATAGCACGCATTTTGATAATAAAATTCAATGATTTGCAAGCATTGTTCATTTGTTAAGACGATTCATAGTTAAATTATAGACCAAACTGATGATGTTTGACAGTGAAACAAAACACGAACCGTGTCTGAACTGTCGAAATCAAAAGAAAATATATAATACAGTAGGCGCTCGATAATCCGGCACGCTCGGTAGTCCGGCACTTTGGGACTCAGGTAACCCGCTCTATAATCCGGCATTTCATAAAGCTGAACGCCGGACTACCCAGCGGTTCGAGCAGTTTCTCCCGCTCGGCAGTCCGGACCTAACCTTGACAGTGATGTCACGTATTTGTTTTCTCTTGTTTCATAGCGTTCCTTGACAAAATAGCGGACTAATTTTGCGAAAGTTGGATAGTGGTGAAAATCATATGAAGTTAGCTTTCTTTTCCTATACAAATTCGATAATCCGGCATCAAGGGAAAAAATCCGGTGCCGGATTATCGAGCGCCTACTGTAGTTAAACAATCACCAGTTAAATTTGGGTGATATAAGTTGATCGAGGGCGACCTTGAACAATTATATTGTCCCATCGGCCGAAACAACCTGCCTGGATGGTATTGGTGTCCTTGGGGTTAGGTTAAACAGCTGATCAGAGTTTTTCAGTTGCGAAGTTCTACACTCGCTGGCACCTTCAAGAACTGACCGGTGCCAGCGGCTAGACTATTGAACTTTTTCCCTACGTCGAGGCCACACTCTGTATCATAGAAATACTAACGAGAAGAATACCAACTCCCTACTAAAACTCGTTGACACTGTTTGCAGCTAGCGACATCCCAATAATATCACCGGTAGAAATCGGAACTAATTCTCAGCGGCAGCGGCCGTAGGTGGCGGGCTATTCAAAATCTAATCGTTTATTGTAAATCTCAAAATCAAGCAAAACTAATTGAATATTTTCAATTGCAGTGAAAGCGAAAATAATATATTATTTATAAATCAATAATGTGAAGAAAATAAAAAAAATCGTAATTATTTTTGTTTTATTAAAATTCAACTATAAATATACATATAAACAGGATGAGTTTTTTACTTGTACATATATATTTCAACAGTAGATTCATGAGATCAAATGGTTTTTACACTTTGTTTGACAATAGACTTCTATGAATGAGCCCTTCTTAAATTGTAATAATTATTTATTCAAGCATATTTCCGCACACCACATGCAAAGTACTGCTATACGCAATTGATAGCACCTCTAACGCTCTGACATTTTTCGTCCCATCTTTTCACTCAATTTCCTGCAGTTCGCTCTAACTTCTTTGCTGAAGAGGTCAAATTCATTGTCATATCTGGTTTTGTCATAATCTTCACTTGGCCTTTCTCCTTCAGAAGCAAACTGCTCATTTTCATGCCCTGAAAAAAAAAAGTGTGAGGTAGTTTTAGGTATCACGCTCTCTGGTAAGATGTTTTATAGTCACTGCCTAACTTGTGTTGTTTGATGTTTTCAATTCTTAGAAAGGATATTCCCGATAAAAAATGAAATGAATACCTTTCTGTATTCTATCCACATGGATTTGAGAACCGATGAAACGAACGGCTGGAGTTGATGCTACAGTGTCTACATTTGGCACACCTGCACCTTGTTATCGAAGCAAGCATGGTTACGTCAAGTTAACTGTGAAGAGGAAGAAAATAAAAGGTTATTATTTAACAAGCAATAAAAAACCTTCAATAGCAAACTAAACACAGGGCTTTACCCAAGAAAAATTGAGAATATTTAACTAAAATACTTTTTTTCTCTGACAATACGAATTTGTCATTTGCCAAAGATGAAATGTATTCTGTAGTACTTATCAACCTCATAACATCAAAGGGAATCAGTTTACGAAATAAATAAATTAATAATCAGTAAGTGGAACCTAAACGAAACACTGACCTTTTTCATCAACGGAATTTCTCATCACATCAGTATATGATACTCGATAGATGAATAAAATATATATAAAAAATCACTTACCAGTAAAGAAACAATAATAGATGATGAAAGCTTGAATATTCAAACGAATTATTGAAAAACTCATCAAACAATATAAAACTTTCACGATAGCTGGATGGAAACGTCAGATTTTAGGTTACGGATGGCGTTTGCTAGACTAGAAAGCAACTCTCCTGCGCACATCGCGATACTAGCGCTCAAAAAGAATATGTTCACCGGCAGAAGGGCGAACTAACAGGGGTAAAATCATCGAATGCGAGTTGGTAGGGGGTGCTCTGTATCGACTAGCGGCATTTTTGTCGGCGTGTCATGGATCTGAGTCTCTCCAACAGTAGTACGGATTACGGATGTACAATGGGCCACATAGCAAAAAAAAGTAGGAGGCCTAAGAGGAGCTCCTGAAAAGCTGCGCCTGAATCTCTTTCTTGAAATAAAAAGCATAATGTTTCGGTTTTCAGGATATGGTTCAGAATAAAAAGACAGTTCAATGCACAAACATTTTAATATAAACTTAAAAATCGTACAACAATATGAAAAATTATAGACTATATTATACACATAGTAATTATTTTACAACAGGATGGAAAAATCCTCTCTCACTATACTTATATTAATAAATATAAATAGATAACTACGACTTAGTCACAATTATTATAATCTGAATCAATAATCTGAATAGAAAATGTGAAACAAACTAACACACATTAATTATTGACAAACACTCATTTATCTGAATAGGCCTGTCGAGGATATTTACTGAATAAATCCAAGAGCAAGACTTCCTAACTCTACGAGAATAGTAAAAAAGAGCCATCACATTCTTTTGGGCTTTATTCAATCCCTACCGAAAATATTGTTTTTTTCTCTTATATCGTGGTCACAAATTTCCTACTACCTCTAACCTCAACCATTTCTAATTCGACTAGGTGTCTAAGTTCTAAGTTTTCACATTGGGGTCATTTATTTCAATTGTCCATTTAATTATTCCTAATCATTACTATTTCCACCAGATATTGCACGAAATAGGTAGCCTACCTTCTTATCACTTCGATTTTACTTAATTGCCTAGGAAATAGGTACCTACCAAATTACGCTTTCATTTATGACCACTTTCATCTGATGAAATCAAAATGTTCTACATATATTTTCAAGTGATTATTAGATGTTCCTACACATCATCAACAACAAATGTAGTTATATAATATTCCAATATATACAGATCTTAAAATGCCATTAGTTACAAGCAAGTATATAAAATAATTGAGTAATCTATAAGTATTTTAATCATGTACATTGTGTAGCGTCCAACTGAAGTTGCTGAAGAAATCCAAAGTACGGATGCACATCTAAACCATCTCACTTTATCCGTGACAATCAAAAGCGTTTCATTTAATTTTGTGGAATTTTTTTGATATGGGGTACTTAAATTGATTCAATCAAATCTGATGGGAATCCGTTCTTGAATGTCCTTCAGCTTCAGTTGCTTTTCACAGGTAACACATACACCGTTGACAAGTATCTAATCAACCTTTTAGAAGGAAAACTTATCCTGTTTTCAACTTTTTCTAAGGATTACTTTTGAAGCTTAAAAAAATATTATATATCACTTGGAGGGGTATAATCTAACTACATATCCATCCTAGGACAATCCTATCATGTAACATTCGCTTTCCGTCTTCAGAATGGGAACAATTTTTTTAGTAAAACAAAAGAGACGTAACCTCTCAAGCTTTGAAAACTGTGGAAAGCCAACGTTCTATGATTCATTTGTCTGATTAGAATGTTTCAAATTTCCTGATACTCCTATTATCAATTGTGCTAAAATAGTTTAGATCTTCAAAAAGTTAGTAATAAAATAAACTATACCCAAGTAGGATAGTTGATACGTCGAAGTTTATATACAGATTGCCTATGTTTTATTTTTACCATTTCATCATTTTCTACTTTGGTTAGGTATCTTTTTTCCCCAATTACTATCACACGTCTTCAAATTCTAAACTTTTGAAGAATAAAGCATCGACAATCGATTTGAAAAGAAATTTTCTATACCACTACCTAAAGAACAAATTTGCAGTCGACCTCATGGTCAGTTTCATAGATGAATGTTCTGTTGACAAAATTATTTTTCAGCTACCAAAGTGGTTTTAAGAAGAGTTTCAAGCACCCTGTGTACTATAGCATCTCAGAAAGAATTGAATCAAGGGTTTTGCTTCTCGTTCCTAAGAGATTCATTTTATCTCTACACAGTTTCTATAAAAAGACATTATTCAATACAGAGTTGCCAGAATGGTTAGATACTACAATAATTTTTGTTCAGGAAATATAACGTAAAAAGTTTAAACATTTCTGAAAACAGACTTGAGAGAATTTGAATGATAATTAACAAAATTGAATAGAAAATGTTTCCACACATTCAGAGTTTTCGTATAAAATACCTACCTATACAATGATAAATTTCGGATTTGATCATGTGATATCCCACCCAAGTCTGTTTGATATTTCAATAAAAAGATATTTTACTAGAATGATTACCATCACATTCAACATGAAAAATTTGATTCATCTTCGTTGGAGAAAAGGTTCTCAATGAAAATAAGATTGATATTAACAATGTCAGGTACGTAGACAAACTAATGCAATTAAACTCATGTCATATGCTCGTAACAAAATATATATTATATCAAATTCAACAGTTCTATACAAATGAAAACAGTGTGAAAATATAATTATAACAAAAGTAGAAAGTAGTGGAGTAAACCTATATTGAACAGTATCACACGAATTTCAACAGAATTAAGGAAGCATCCAAGACCAAAGTTCGAGTTACATGCAATACTGATTGGAATTTTATTCTCATCATGCAGACAAAAAGACATTCAGGAATATGATTGAATTGTGAGCAATACATTTTTCAGATGATATCAAGATTTTTCCGTTGTAACCTCAGATTTTAATTTTAGATAGGTACCAGGTTTCATCTTGAGATCATTCTGAAAAAATAGTATCTGCTAGTGTTACTTCCGTTTCGTTTGACTCATGAAACATTAACGATCCCTAATCACCAGTTATGATCAAATAAAACCTCAAATTATGCAAGTAATAAATTTACATTGAGGGAGCACACTTAACTATGCCTTATAACACATATCACAAATTCAGTACACAGTTATAACAGATCACATTATTGCATTTGGTTTCAAAACATCTTCACATTTTTAATAACAAGTGAAAGAGACCATCTTATAATATCTGCCTTACACGAATACAAGCTTTTTTTAGTTGTATCCGATGATATGCCAACTTAACTCTTTATTTTATGTTTGAGACTAGATGTCAGCTTGAGCCTTTTATACAAAAATAAAAAATACATACATATAAAAAAATTTAGAAAACACTCTAATCTACAAGAATACTGTAAACACCAGTTTATAAAGTAAGAAACATCTAATCTTTTACTATAACTACGATTTTATAAAAAAACTATATTATCAAGCAATGATTCTCGATTTATTATAATATAAAAACGTCGAAATTTCAACACTTCGAAGTTTGAGGCTACAATCTTTCTGAGATGTTTGTATCTTTCTCTTGTTTTCATGAAATATCCATGTTAAATGTTAGGAACTAGAAAAATTGCAGTCTCTGCACTCGCTTTTTTCATTCATATGAAGCTTAGAATTGATTCCGTGCCATCATTCAGAATTTTTAATCAAATTAATTGATTTATATGTAGAGATTATTAACGTAAGCATGTCGTATATAGATGGTGATCACTGGTTTTCCTTACAGTTCGTCATTTAAATTTAATTCATAGGTAGTACCGAAAAGCAAAAAGAAATGTGTCATAAGAGGCAAAAGGTAAGCGGGCCAAGAGCCTTTATTGAGCAAAATTGGGACGCTTCGAAATTACGAATGAAAAGTTGTTGGATTCTACAGAATAACATCCAGAGGACGAATATTTGCATCAGTTTGAATGATCAAGCCCATTCTCGGGAACCATAAGAAATTGGTACAAGAGTCTATATATCCCTGTATATGGGATGAAATTGGGAAGCATCCTTGTTATTCTACGCACCAACATATAATAATGGAATTAATAATTTGACCGTATATCCTTCAAAGTAGAATTATTTCGAGTGGTTTAAGTGATGTGGGTTCCCATACCAGGAAGGAAAAGAAGAGTGTGCCAAAAATTTATATAAAAACAATAATCAAAAATGAAAAAGTTTTTAAACAATAGTGATAAAATTATTTTTGAAGGTAGGTATATTCATTTTTAAGTCAAGTCAGTTTAAAGTCAAGAAGTCTAATTTTTGATTAGGTAATTGACGACATAAGAATTATTGAAACAAAATCAAAAGAATTCTTCGAAGAAACTACCGAATTTTGTTGATAAAATTTGGACGATTGAGTTATTTCACAATAATTACAATGTATGAGACTCCAGTTTTGATTTGTTACATCCTTGAAATTCATGTAGTATTTCATCATAGTATGAAAAATGCGAAGAATAAGGAAAATTGATGTATACGAACGAATGGCATAAAAATAATTTCAATGAGGTAAAAATATCACACAGCATTTGTGATGTAGAAACCTAGGTATGTTTCAGGAGTCGGCAGTCAATTCCAAGCTCATACGTTTCAAAAGCTACCAATCTATGACGCAACTTGCCTCTGACCTCAATTTGCGACCAACAAGTGTTGATACTGGCCAGCGTTCGGGTATGGCCAACTATTGTCCATCAGTTTGCCGTTGTCTTGAGGGGTGGTAGGTGCGGATGGTGGCGGCACCGCCCCCGCTGCGTTGTTCGCGGGGTAGTAGGGGCCCACCGTAGATGAATGGTCAAAGGGCAGTTTGCTGGGGTAAAGGTCAGGGCTGAGGAACTGGTTGGAAGACTCTATCATAGAACGGTGACTGAACTGATGAGGTCCGTAGGGACCGTGTGGAAAGTAGTAGTTCGAGGCATCAGGTGAGAGGGCTCGACCGTTAGGGGAGTGATGCTGCTGAGGCGGCTGGTGAACCTGCTGTTGCATGGCAGCCCGCTGCTTTATGTAGTTGGAGAACTCGGTCGGAGACATCCTGAAGAAAAGAAAATAGTCAGTACAAAAATTAACCCGAAGCTAGGACTTTTGCGTTTTGTTTATATGAGGAAGCCTAACCTCAAATTAAAAAAGGAAATGACTCCTCATCAGTTATAAAGAGTTGACCCCGCAATACTGGATATCACTAATAAAGGGGCAACCAATTCTTTACTCATTCCTTTTTCTTTTCTTTAGATCTCCCTTATAAGATGAAAAAATAATATCAGTTATATAAGAAATGCGATTGGCCAGGCTTAGGTATTAAATTTTTTGTACCATTGATTAGATCTATTGTCACTGGAAGCAGTTCGAATCTTGAGATTTGCTCGAAACTCATCGTACAGAAACGTCGATTACCTTTTAGAATACCGAATTCTCAGAAGTATGATTACCCAACACAACAATAGAAAACCTAAGCAGCTCTATTTGTTGATATACTGTTTTGAAACTGTCAGGAATGAACCTTGAGTTTAATTGATCGATTTAGTTAACAAGAATAGTTTTCTTTATCTATTCTTTCTTCTAAAAGAGAAATAAAAACTCATATATAGGTACATATTGGTACTTCTTATATCATCGTTATTCGATTGTCTCGGTGGCTTTTATGGATTTGATAGTTTGTGATCGGCAATCAGGGATTTGTGAAACCTACTTTTATAGCTGATTTTCAATAATTTCATCACTTCGTGCGAGCATATCTGGAAAGTCAGATTGCCCAATGTTGTATGTAAAATGCGTGTTGAGGCGATGGCGAATTAGGTTTATGAGCTCCTCATCTTTTTCATTTCTGAGTTTCCGAGCTTGAACATTCAATTCATCATAACGATAATACCTGTCAGTGAAGTGTTGTGAATATAATTTGTAATCACTAATATACCGAAAACTACACACGATCCAAATGAATTAATCCTTCATTATACTAATTTACCAAGGGTAATGAATGAAAACGTTTATTATAATATGTTGTACCAATTGCAGCTATTTGGATCCCACATGAGCATCAGAGTCAAACATCCAATATTTAGGACTATGGGGAAACGACTTCAGATTGGCTGGAATACACATAGGTGTCAATGTCAATTTTTGCTTCAGTATTAAAATTATAGAATTTCGCGTATTTAAATTACAATGGAAAAATGATTGAATATTTTCACGGAAAGGAATGCTTTCACATTATTTAACCTAAGAGAAACGTAGAATACTGCCCTGCAGATTTTCTCAAAAATCTAGTTGTTTTGCTAGGTAGTAGAAAAGCACAAAGTGTTCACAAAGAAAGAAATGACGATGACGAGAATTGTTCTTTCGTTTCCTACAATGACAGTGCTTCTAAAAGATGCAAGTCATAAGATATTTTTTTTCTTAGGCCTTAAACAAGCCCTAGCTATGCTAAGAGCTACATAAAAAAATATCTACTCACCTATTGGCCCTCTTGCTGCTGGTCTTCAATTTCGTACTACCGAACTTCGTCTGAGCGAAGGTTGCGGTGGTGAAAGTCAGGGGCGCAGTACTCCTGGGTATGAAAGCGGTCACAGGGGACGGACTCCCCTTGTATGAGTTTCCCCCGGAGGTGGGAGACGGAGCAGCAGAAGATGACGCCAAGTGGTTGACGTTGTTGGTGAGCGTAAGCGTCAAGTTGTTCTGAGGTGGAGCCACGGTCTGCACGGAGTTGGACACGGGCACGGACACCGGCATCTGCGGCCCCATTTGACCCTGTTGATGGACGTTAGACCCGCCGTAAGGCGTGATGTTCTTCGGCGACAAGCTGAGGTTGCCGAGGCTACAGCTGACCGACTCTATCGGCCTGAAGCACTGAGCTTCAGGATTGAAGGTCTTTGTGACCTCCCTGTCTGCCGAGTGCTCGTCCTGGGGGTCAGACTTGTCGCTGAAGAGGACCTTCACAGCTCCCTTTTCACCGATACGGTAGCTCACTTCACCTGGGTCTACCCAGACAGCCAATTCTTGTGGAAGGTTCTCCAGGATATCCTGGATAGGGACCCCGCTTTCCTTAGCTGCTCGCTCCAGAACTTTATCTATAGGATCGCCGGTTTTCAAGCATCTGCAAGAAATTGAATATAATGATTATGTTAGTTTTCATGTATACAAGTCATCATGTTAACTAATATGATAGATAGTTGGTTTCTTTATGTGAAATTTTTCAAATTTGTTCCATGATCTGAATCATTCAAATGGGTGCAGATCCCATCTCATAAACCTCACTTTGTTGATTTCGTCTGGCCTTTCTTATTATTTTTAATGTACTGCTTAGAGTTAAAGTAATTGCTTAATACTTTTGTTACCGAGATTGAGTTTCACGGTACTAGTGAGCTCTAAAATGTCGGTTACTTGTTAATAAGGTAAAATTATATTGATTCACAATTCGGCAGATTGTTTCATGAAAGTCTTCATAATAGGACATATCCGAAAAATGTTTTTCAATCGAACGGCTTCTTTTTTCGATGTTGAAACATGATTTCAAGGTTTCATTCGTTCCAGTCCCAATGTAAAAAAATCCTCAACATATTATCATTTACATGAGATTATATTGTCTTTATATGGTACATAGGTGCATTATTTATTCTTCTACATGAATATCTGCTATGAACAACTGGATGGTTGACCCATTGGTCTGACCGAGGGTCCGACATAAAACATTATGAATTTAAAATCATCAACAATGAAGAAACTTTGTTAGGTTATTAGATAACACAGTTACAGTGTATCCTCAATGTCACTCCTTAATATATTTATTTATATTTCTTACATATTGGGTTCTAGTGGAAGTGATCAAATATTATCTACAATTCCTCTGGAGTTTCAATTCAATAGATTGAATGATATTTAAGATTTTAAGTGAAATAAGTATTGATAAATTTAGAACTTTTATGGCTCGGAGATGATATTGAGGAAGATACCTATGTGTTTTTTATTTGAAAGACAACTAAAGAGGATTTTTTCTTCTGAGATTGGAGACCCTTTGATCTGATTTTCGTCGGAGTTTAATGGGACCTTCACCCGACGCCATGTGTGAGTATGATCCTACCTGAATGCCGATCCTTTGTAGGGTTTCTCAGGATACCAATGTCCCTGGAATTTGTCCTTTAGGGCCTTTTCCAACTCTTCTCCAAATATATTGACCCTCCTTCTGGGAAGTTTGTTATACAGGTACGAGATTACGAAATTCAGTGCTACTTGTACTTCTATATGCATCTTGAACAGGTGAGTTTTTCTAGTTTCTGTGTTAATCTTCGGAGATGTCTCGAGAGCGTAGAATTTTCAATACATTTATTTCTTCAAGTAGATGCTATGGTGTTTCTTGTTCTCCAAATTAAGGTACGTGATCTGAAAGAAGAAAAAATATGGTTAAGGGAAGTTTTCCAAACCGTGGACGACATTCCTATTTGTTTTTCCAAACATTAAGTTCACAGAAATTAGTAGTTTTCAGAAAAGGTGCGGTGAATGAGAGATCTTTCCATTATCATTTAGACCGTTGACCAAAATGTTCAAGTTGAAAACTCGGTTTTGTTTTCAATTTTGAGGCTCAAGCCTAATTCAACCGAAGATGTACCCAGATCCGTAATAAAAATTTTATCGAATTCCGTTCGACACTTAGGGTAAGTTTCATGAAAGCCCATTGAAATTTAATGATTCATTAAAAATTTAAATCTTTTTAATGGGATACGCTATTGAATGCAGGCTTGAAATCATTAAATTCTTATTGATGTTGGTGAAACTAGTAGTTACCATAATAGCTGCGCTTTTCTGAAACGATTTTGCAATAAATGGTTTCATTCGATAAGTTCTATCAGCTCTTAGAAATGAAGACTTAAACTGTGAGGTACCTGGGCCAAATAAGGCCATGTATCTAATAAGGCCAGTGTGCTCTCTGAGCTGAAATTGTGAATATTCGGAAAATTTCACGTTTTTGAATTAATAGCGATCAGTTCTAAATCAGAATTAAATTATTTTATAGTTTCTACGACCACCCATAGAGGGAAAAATATTCGCATGCAGTGTCTTGCATACTATGTTCTAATATTGCAGTTAAGTTTTTTTCGAGCTTATGACATTGCTGGTTGTTTTCATTAGCGTTTTTTGTGCGAGGGATCAGAAGATTCTTGGTAAATAATGAGTTTCTAGAGTAAATGTTATTTGAAAAAACATTTTATTTTCCCTCAATTCTCGATGTTCCTTATTAGGCCACTTGCTTTATTGGGAACACAATTGTGTATTTTTCAACTTACTATATATTTTCCATGGTTTTTGGATATTTTTGTTTCAATAATTTTTTATCGTATTTATGTTTTGTTATAACATGGTGGTGTTACAAAAATAATATTACAAAAAAAAAACTATTGGTAGTTGGGGCTCATGTACCTTATTTGGATCCATGATCAATATTCAGGAGGTGAGCTGAAATTGTTCGTATCTCACATAAACTCTCAGAAAAAATTATGATCTGTGAGAAATAGTGAATTTTGAAATGCAAATCTTTTGAACTGTGATAGGAGGAAAGCATTGTAGAAATTATTATTTATTACACATATAATTTTTTCTAGTAATTTCACAGATGGGCTTCTTCCCTAACAAAACTAGACAAAACTATAAGTCATCTGAATTTTAATATCTAAGAGTCCGTTGACTCTAACGTAATAAATTGGCGACATCGCCAACCTTGGTCTACTGAATCCGACACTGAACGGATTAAAAATTGGAACGTCCCAATTCTCTGTCCCAGATATAGAAGATAAAGCTAAAGCAAACGATAAAAACAAACACTTAAGGCGAGTTACGTTGACAAAACGATGTAATCGGTGAAAAAAACAGTTCTTGTATTTTCCAGAAGAACGACTCACGTGATTGCATTCGACGGATAAAAAGGAACGATCTAAATTGAAGAGGAAGTTATTTTATTAGTTGGAACTGTAATGCAATGTAATCCGACATATCATAACCATTAACTGGGCAAACTAACTCGATAATGCTTTTCCCGTGGAGACAAACACGATAAAGCGGTGTACGTATAGTACATGGAACGGAAAATTCGAGCTTTGAGCTGAGTTTGATGGATATCGCTGTCGAAAAATGCTCGAAATATGATATACAGCGCAGTTCATAGGTAGATAACCGTAAACGACTCAACAAAACGAATAGAGATATTAATACAGGAAGTCTTAAAGGCGGGTCTTTTGATCGATTTTTTTACAGTCTAGCGTTACCGAATCATAATCAATGAACTCAAAGGGAAGATATACATAACACTTGGGTCCACCAGAGGACGGCGTTACTGACACAGGGTAAGGTAAACGAAACAATCGATCTTTTGGGACGATTCCCAAAAGATGCAACAAAAGTTACTTGTTTTTTCAAATTAATTCACGTAGAAGCATTTTCGTTCATTGAAATTTTTTATTCAGTTTTTTTCAGAGATCTAAAATGATTTTCGATTATTTCAAATAGAAATGTACAGGGTGATTGTTTATATTTTACTCAATAGCTATCTCAGTTAATATTGATCGTACACGAAAGTTCCAATGAGAAAATTTGCAGTATTTTTTATGGGCATTCAGAATTCAGTACTAAGAATTGCATAAAGGCATCGTTAACCTAAAAATTCTATGTGAACTGTTGTTTTTCAAATGACGCAACGCACAACCTGTATTTTATTTTCCTAATCGATAAAGCTACAGAGATTTCAAATATATATTCTTCATTGAGGCAGCTGTGTAATGCCACACGAGAACGATGCGACTTTTTTATGTCAAAGGAACCGTGGATAATGAGACCTTATATTTATATTATTTATTAATTAACCGAAAGTTAAATTAGGTATTCAAATGACCCCTTTTTACTTCTAGACAATTTCTTCCTCTATTCTGAATTTAATGTCTTCAATATTTTGCGGACGGGCCATATACACTTCATATTTCAAATATCCCAAGGGTCCAATGATGTTAAGTAGGGACTATCAGGAGGCCAAAGAATGGAACGTCGATATAAAGAAATCACAGCATTCCCGAGTGGCGTTCTACAGCTGCCTTAGATTTTGACTAAAGAACCTATAATTTTCAGAAAATGCCGAAAAAAACCTTAAAGTATATATATTTGAAATCAGCAGAAAGAGCTCTACCGATTAAAAAAAATAAAATACAAGGTATGCCATTTGAAAAACAACACTTCACATGTAATTTTTAGGTTAACGATGCCTTTATCGATTTCTTAGTACGAAAAAATACTACAAATTTGCCCATTTAAACGTTTTTGTAGGACCAATAATAACTGAGATATCTATTGAGTAAAATATGAACAATCACCCTGTACCTGGAAAAAATGATCATATTGTAAGAGCTCGTTTTGTTTTCGCAAACTGAAGTCATTGAAACCCGCACGGTTAAATATCAAATTCGCCTAAGAAGGTTTTTTTTCCTTTTATTCTACGATTCGAAGGAAAAAACACTAATTTTGCTTTGGAATATTTGTGCAAAATCCTTTTTCATCTAAAAATAGTTTTTCCAAAGTGTTTGAAAACAACCATAGATTGGACTAATAGGGGTGTGAAAAAATGAGGCCGAATTTCACACTGTTCACAGACCAAGAAAGCACCCTACAATGTGTGTCATCCGCTGTGAGTTTGGCTGTTTCAAACGACCTACTTTCAGATTTACGATGCTCTGGAGTAGACTGCGTGTATCGATCCTGATGTCCTTTTGCTTCCATTTGAACGTTGCCAGATTTCTACGAAAAACTTGCCTGTTTCTTCCTTTTTTATAGGTTTTCGATTCTTTTTGTTCTCGATGTTAGTTATACAGGGCGATTCAAAATGAAGACCCGTCTTTGAGAGGCTCCTAATTTTTGATAGGGGAGTCAGAGAGTGCTCAAATATTTTCCATTATTTTCCTTATATCATTGATTTTTTTCGGAGATGAGGGATGAGGCGTATTCCCTAACAAATTGATGAGGAATTTCGAAGTTTCCACGAAAAAGTGGGTTTTCTATATGTCAAAGAAAATGCTACATGTTTTTTTCTCTAGAAGCAGAAAATATGTTACCTAATTTTCATCTTTTCTTGAATGTACACAAAAAATAAATTTTTTTTTTGATAATTTTCTCAACAATTTTTTATGGGTAAGGCTTATCTCTTATCCAGGAAAAAACTTAAGGAAAACAATGAAAAAAATTTGAGCACTATATGACTATCCTATCAAAAGTTATGAAACTCTAAAATACGGGACTCTATTGTGAATCACACTGTATGTGTCACTATCAATTAACTGCGATTAAATCTGTTATCTATTTGGAATTTTGTGATTCCGTCAATTCTGCTTCTCTCGAAGTATAATTTTCGATGAAATTTCTGAATACAGTTCGGTTTATTATTCACAATAATGAAGTCGTTGGAGCATTCATTCAAAATCTCTCAAGTTGTTTTGAATGAAAATTTTCTCGGAAATGAGAAGAAAGTAAGAGTAGGGTGAAATTATAATTTTGAAAATTTGAGGATAGCACAGACAAGAGAAAATGAGATGAGATTGTGTACTATTGATCACAGAAATAGGTGAATAAAAACTGAAAAAAAATCCCTTTCAATTACTTACTTAAATCAACTTCACTTTCTCAAATAGTTATCAATGAAATATGTATTTGTAACATTTACTATAAGGCACTTCATACTTCATGCTTTTCGTGCGGAAAAATTATTGATTTCAAATTGTTGTTTTCTCATTCAAAACTTTTCACTGAACTAGTGGAAAGTTTTAAATGAGGGAACAGTAATTCAAACATGATGTTTTTATTTTACGAAAAGCATGGGGTGCGCAACTGTTGATGTTTCAAGTATTTCATTGATTTCTATTTGAGAATGTGTAGTAAGTACTAATTGAAAGTACCTCACGCTTCATGCAAAATGAAACATTTTCTTCTCTTGATAACCTCATGATCATTAAAACAGACATTCATCAATTTGTGTGATGTGTGGATCGATCATGTATTTTTTTTTCTGATAATCCTGGTTTAGTATCATATCAAAGCTTGGTTTACAAATTCTGCAACTTTTATGATATCTTGAACTTGACAAGAAGTTGGCTTCTGTGTCCTAGAGACTGCGTGATTAGTGGAATATTTTCGTTAAATTCAGTTGCAGAATAGTTAGAGAATCAACTCAAATTTTAAAATTCAAATTGTAATTATGGTTCAACATGTGGTGAACTAACTGAAAATTGAGCACATTTTCACAGAACGATTTAAATGATGACACGGCACCTATCGGTTTCGCCCAGCCAGTATTCCTGATGTGGCAACGCCGCCCTACGCAAACTGATCCCGAAGAAAAACGTGGGATGAATTTGGGGTTTCAGCGCCGCTACCAGCCTCCAGAAGCGCGTGGGAGGAGGGTTCCGGTGAGAGGATAATTTCAGATTTCAATTGCGAGGCATATAATAGAATTTTAAATTTGGGAGGATTTGGACGTTATTTATACTATGTCGTTTCGGTATTGCGGATTCGAGCAGAATGTGGGCCGAAATTAAAAATAGATCCGCGAAAAAGAGCTTGAAATTATTTTGCTTTGTTGTTTTGATGACAGAAGTTATCGCAGTCGTACTTTTTGTTTTGGAAATGACTGATTCTCTTAACGTTTGTCATATCAATTGCAACTTGTCATTTGTCATTCGAATTATCAGTATTTATAAAACTCATTTGGAAATTTGGAATATTTTGAAGAAATATATTGAATTTTCAGAAAGCGAACACTTCTACTCCTTTCCTTTCATATTCCTAGGTCGACGAATGCAATTACGGTTCCTAAAAAAAAATAATTATGTATATCACCAAATTTTTCTGTCTTTGATGAAAAATAAAATCTTTTCCGTTTGTGATGGATGTTTTTTCTGTGAAATCTATCTGCTTCTGATATTCGACTCTCCATTGTGTTGAGTTCGTTCTTATATCCCGTAACGAATATAGGTCAATTATAAATAAGATATCGATTTATTCGGTGTGGTATCACCTTCAAGTAGAGGCCGATTTGATACATCATGTTAGGAAATTATGACCAAAATAAACACGATATGTTGTACAAAAGTTTCTATGGTATCCCACAAGCATCACAGATCGATAGCTGCTTGATCGTGTACACGTACAGGCTGCGCTGTGTCAGATGTTTGATTTTCCACTTTTGATAAGATTTTTCGACAAAAAACTATCAGGCGACTCCAAGCATATGATATTTATACATGCTGTCAATTTGAAAACTTGCAAGGCCAATTATATTACGACAGGAATATTTTGAGAGAAAATATCGAAACAGCTCAATTTTTATTCGTCGGAGCACATATTTTGAGCACAATTGAAAGCCAAATTCTCTTCAACCCTAGGGGTAGGGGTTGTCATCCCTAAAATCTCAATAGAGACGGGAGGATGAGCTACAACTCAATTAACGGACAATTTGTCCCTCCCTATGAATGCTATAGTTTGCATATTTTCAGTGCTTATATTCGGTAGTGAAAGCCCTAACCTACTTATCAAACGCCTCTACAGGGAGGTAACATACAAAGGCGGAAGAACTCCTAATAGACCGCGGCCAATAAGCCAAGAAGACTCTCTTAATGTCATTCTCAATACTAATGTTGATTCAACAATATACTCTTCGATGAAAATTAAAATGTTCTAGATCATTAGCTCGGTGCAGGCGATAACTGTTGAATGCCGAAATGGCATTGAGAAACTTGTTTTGAAAAATCAAACCGTACGGAAATGTGGCATCTAGACATGCCCCTCGTTTATTGTCGGTCGAGACTAAGATGTAGACCAAAGAATCAACCTATTAATGAGTCTCGAACAAGAAACAAAATCCAAGCTCTGTCCTCAACTTGACTCACACTCAGACTCAGATTGAAACTGAACTCCGCTGGAGTATCAATGATACGAGTAGGAGGAGTTATCTTGTCAGCTGCATTAGCTACAGAAAAGCTCCAACCTTACAGTTTTCAAAAGAGCTCAATACATTCGACTGTAAATGACAAACAGCAATGGTCCCAATATTGAACCTCGAGGTATTCCACCTGCAACGTTCTGTGTGAGAAGCTGTCATTCATCTTCATAACTCGAAATCTCTCAGATAGATAAGATTTTTTAGAGTCAAAGCCGATTGGTTCAACCTAAAATAATGCAAAAGTAAAAGTGAAATTTTGGGAAGTAATAATACAAGCACCAACCCATCATCGCAAGATGTACCTACAAGCCTATTTGACTTGTAGGTAGTTACATGGAGAGTTGCGTCCAGACATATTTTTTGTGCAAGGTGGAGCCCGGTAGGTCAGGTGTAAGGGGTTGGCTAAAGTGAATCAACCTTAATAGGAAATTCTCTCAAAATATTAACACGACACGGATTCAACGACGAGGTCGAACAAAGCTTGAAGTCATAAAGTACGTAGTACATCTGCCTGATACAAAATCATCTCGATTATATTGCGGAGGACCAATTCTACGTCCGATTTCCACTGCTATATGGGTCTTTCGGTTCACCTTAATTAGAATAGTGTATAATCGCCATCAAGTTCGGAGTTATAGAACGGGCAAATCGAGAACGTAATCAAATTTGGGGAATTGCGACCTAACGAGGTTATCTAATTTTGGCTGGGCGTGCAGTTGGAAACAATGTTCGGGTTGAGTTCCTAATTAAATCATCTCTTCTGGCTCGTATCTTTCACGTGATGTTGGTGTGTGTGCTGATTGGGTGGAAAGATCGAAAGGAACTTTCATAGATCGCGTAGGAGAGGAGAAACGGAAAGAAACTACTTGAAAAAGCAATGACGTTGAATTCAGGTTGTTCAAATTAATATCGAGAAGTGGATTCCAAACGTTTTTCTATACAAGTTGTCAAATTCACATATGAACCATGATGGCTTGTTGAGACTGAATCTCTTTAGGGTCTCTGAAACGAACCACTTGTTTTTTTGGTTGAAAATATTATCTGTCCAATTATTAAGTAGGGGTGGACAGAGCTTGATTTGAAATATTAACATTTCAAAATGAATAAAATTTCTTTGTGTGGAAAAATGTCAGACGACAAATGAAAAAAATATACGATTCTGAAAATTAAGATTTTGACATTTTGTTTCACTTGAAGTTTCGCCTAGATCGGGAGTAGGTAATTTCAGAAGATTCTTGGTCTATGATTGTAACTGGACCGCTGAGTTACTGTCCGCTCTGTAGCAGGGTTCAATCCTAAGCCGTTATTTATAGCTCCGCTAATAGGGAGAGAAGAAAACCAAACACACCGACATAATTATATCTACAGAAGGAGTCCAATCAACACCCACAACAAAAACAAGGAGTTATAAAAGCACTTTCAGAGAGAATCCGACGTTTATGCGAGCCAGAATTTTTAGGGGATGAACTGCAACATCTACAGCATGCATTTATCGCCAATGGATATAATATCAGAGAAATTCAGAGGGCCATGAAAAAAGGTGTCAGAAAAAGTCAAGCTCTTGAAACGATTTCGCTTTTTTTCTATATGATCCTGAAAAGGTTGTCCAGAATTTTTCGTGTTGTTTTTTCACAATTAACCACAAACTTTTATTCTCATCCAACTTGTACAAACATGCTGAAAATCAGATGTCTACAAAGGCATATGGTAAATCTTTGAATGCTACATATCTTTTTACAGAAGTTTCTTGTCATGAAAGGGAACACTCTTCTCCAAGTTCCAAGTTTTTACTAGGTTGGAAATATTCAGGCTATTGACAATCCATGAAAAATATAATTCAATACAGTTAAATATTAAACAAGAGTTATTTTGTATTTGTATTTTTCCATGCATTCTGGGTTTCTGTGAAACCCCTAATAAGCTACTTAAAGCTTCATATTCTCTCGGAAAATTTTCTGTTTTTGAGTAAAAAAAATGTTTCTTTCGACTTCAACGAGTCAAACGACACCGCTTGTATATTGGAGTGTCAAAACTTGCTGTTTCGTTTGCAGTTAATTAAGGTTTAAAATTTTTTAGTACACTTCACTCCGATTTCATATGAAAATACCATAAAATAAGGGGCTTTGCATTATTTCGACACTGAAAGCGCTTGATCTCGATTTTCATTTCCTGGATAATTCACTAGGGCTTTAATATTATCAGTTACTCTTGTCAAAATCAATTTCCGTAAAAGATTGCAAGCAACATGAACCGTCGCAAAATTGGCGGTATAAAATTTACACCTTGAAGAATATGCACGAAACCCATAAATATACGACACACAATGAGCCAGAAAGAGCTCATGAATATGAATGAATAGTTAAAGAAAAGAAATGGCTTTTGAGAGGGGCATTACGTCTCAATTGTTAGTGGCGCAGATAAATCTTTATTACGCTTGTCGAAATGGTTTTCTCATGGCATGAATTTCCCCCCCAAAGAACTATTTTTGCTGACCCAGCAAGGTCGAGAATTTTCGATGTGACCCAAATACAAATGCTCTGCTTTGGAATTGTAGATATGAGAGGTTACAAAAGTTTTATGCATATTATTCAAAAAATTTTTAATTGCTTTTTCTTTGAGAAACTAAACTAAAAAAACTTTTACGAAAATTCAAAATGGGTGTTCACACAAAAAATCTTTCACTCTCTAATTCAAGATTGTCATGATAAAAAATGTCTACAATATTTTAATAGTTATTGAGTCTCAAGGGTATTTTAACTATTAGAATATTGTGGACATTTTTTCATCATGGCAGTCTTGATTGAGAGGTAAAGGTTTTTTGTATGAACACCTATTTTGAAATGAGCATCGATCTCTTAATCTCGTTATTCAAAGCTCAATATTCTCATGATTCAATTTGAAAATGACATAAAAAGGACAAGTTGACATAAAAAACAATGGATTTTTAATATCTGTTGAAATTATTGAGTCTTAAGGGTCAAAGACAGGACGAGGCATTTCTCTCCTACTCAACGAGCTGGATAATAAAAGTTCTCACACTCAGTGTGGAACTGCAGTTCTCTCAGGGAAGAACTGAGGGGCGTACTAACTGAAAAATAATGAATCATGTCTCTTCTGCAAAGAAGCCGCTGGACACCCCCAAACCTGCTAAGCGAGTGTGAAGCTGTTCAGCGGAAAAGACTACACCTTGGCTCCTGGTTCTTAGAGACGGAACAAGTGTTGGATGTAGTCCCCAGGAAAGTGGTAAAGTACATTGAGACATAACTGCCTGAAATCTAATCTGCTCCGAGGGTATTATCAAGAATATTGTTGGTGGAGATAAGCTTCAGAGCGGAATTTCACAAATTACTAAAAGCCTTTGTGATTCTACAATCCCCAATCCATAAATTGTATGAATTTCCACAGGAAGCTTTAAGCCCTTAATCCTTTGTTTCTTTGGAGTGCGAATTCATATTGTCGAATCGAAGGAGAATACGAATAAATTCTTTCACAATGAAATATGTAATATCGGCAAACACTCTACCGACGTTTGGTTGACGTTTTGTCGACATCTTATATTATTGGGAGATGTGAAGCCAGACGACATATTTCTGATAGAAGCTTACGAATTCTCTTGGCACTTCGGTGAAAATCTCGTTTGACGGCATGTCTTCTCTCCTTTTGAGAACTCGTGGAAGTGGAAACGGTACCAATTGCATATAGATAAGTTTTTTTCGATTTTCTCCAATATGTTCTCTAGGGTCTCATCATCATACAGGATGGTTATAGAATACAAAATGTGTTGAGTATGGAATTAGAGTTTTTTCAGGCTTAGATGCACGAGTCTTTATTCATTATGGGGTAATGTTTCGTCATTCACTGTTAGAAACGTATTTATCACACAGAATCAGCCACAACATAAACTTAGCATTTTCAGAGCAAAAAATTGTACTTAATATCCAAAAGTTTCTTTCTAATTGAAATCTTCAACCAAAAGAGAATTTCAGACTGTTGATCCTGTGGTCAATGGCATATCTTCCAGATCTGAATACCTCAAGGCAGTGTTGATAGACTATAATTCTATAATTGAAATTCACTATATTTTATTGAAATGAAAGGAATAGGTATGTCGATAATTATGGTTTAGTGATTTTTGCATTGAAAAATGTCGATTGGCAGAAACGTTTTCTGTATCACAAATCTGACAGATAATGGAGAAATACTAGATAGGAGAGTTTCGAGTACCAACTTATAATGATGGGCGCATTCACCAAACAAAGATTTCGCTACCGCTACTTAGCATAGATTTAAAGCGTTCCCAAAAATGCCCACCGCTCCAGAACATGTTGAGTTCATAGCGTATGTGCCACCGGACGATTCCGCAACAGTTGCATAACTGTTACGTTCGGTGAATGCGCCCAATGATATATCATCATGAAATCTGTGTGAAATTGGGATACGATTTTGCTTTACAAGGTATTGCAGAATGAATGGATTTGATACAAAAATAGAGAAAACAATTTTAGGATCTACAAAACTACGTTGATGTAATAATCTAACTTACGAAAAGGTCTATTTGGGAAAAGCATGATCTTTAATGTATATTATTCTGGACCAACGCTACTCGAGCAGCGGACATTTACTATTTTGACTTATGTAACGTCAACCTATCGAGATCAGAATCAGTTGATTTACTATGAATTTTCGATTTGAGTCCTCTCTGATTATGAGGATGAAATTATTCAAGATGACTTAACAGTAGAGAAGACCCCATCAAGTTAGGGATGAGCATGAAAACATAACTTAGACTAGCAATTACTGTCAATTCCTATGGACTAAATTAATAACATTTTGATAATCTCATAAACGAAATGTCTCTAAGAAATATGGGTATTATTGGCGCCAGTGGCGGCTCGTGAGGTTTGGATGCGGTGAGGAGACATTTTTTTTCACCTAACCCTATCTTACTCAATTATCTCTGCTGGCTATGGCCTAACAGCCAAAGTCAAAAGTGGTTCGCCACCAACTACTACTACTACTACTAATTTTTTTTCACCAGGTGGATTGATTTTCGACCGAACCCCGACTTGATCTTTCGAACGGAAGCATGTGGGGTACCAATTTGTATTAGTGGTAGTAGGCATGCAAGATTTCAAATTTCCCAAGGTAGGCGGCGCTTATCTTGCCTACCCCGAAGAGCCGCCGGTGATTGTCGCTTTTATATTTCAACCAGTAGAATAAAATTCTTCGAGTATTGATAAATCGGAAACTTCATGAGGGGCAACATATGGTATATTCTTTGAATAATTAAAAAAACAGTCCACAAAATGAATAATTCACAGGGTACCCTGTAAAAAAATTGTCTCTCAATCTGCAGTTTGAAATTTTTTTGGGAATTACATTTAACATTGTTAAAGGGTAAGTAATTCATGGTGAAGTCCGTGCATACATTTTTCTTTGGCCTATTTACCTAAGAATCACAGTGTTTGATAGTCATTTCCATTTTCAATAGAAACGCAGGTTTGTGGTAGTTTGAATTTAGGTCTCATTTGTCTATAAAGACGTGAGCACGCAAAGAAACGCTCTACTACTTGTGCGAGATAAGGACCAGCCGTCAATCATAGCACAAGTGCAAAGCTAGGACCTTACCACTCATCACCCCAAGAGCCATTAACACAAACTCTGACGCGTAAAACTTAAATATATCCCATAATACGCTTCGAATCAATATTAAAAGTTTCGCTTTGTCTTGAACGCTCAGTGTAAGCTTGGCATTTGTAGTTACGCAAATATCAGAGGCGTTCTTCGCAAATACAGCCACCAGAGGAACTGCAGTTTGGTGGCCCCCCTACGCCGTCGACAGAAGAGATAGAGGTAAGGACATTTCTTAGCCAGGTTACCCTCAATTTTTCCCGAAACTGATACAACCCTTTTGCTCTGAACGCCTAACACCTGCGGGAAGAATCAATTCTCTCTTCTCTATCTTTCACAGGAGGTGATGTATTCTTTAAATTTTGTTATACCTCAATATCAGTTCGTTTTGAAGAGCCTAAAAACATGATGAATTCTTGACGGAAAACTATAAACAATTAAAGTTAACTCTTTTCGTTTAAGTTCAACACTTCAACGATTATCGGGGCTTCACAATACATTACAACTAGGGAAATATGGATAGTAAGTTTCCTGAGGTTGTCATAGTTACATCCCGAGGGCAAAGCTCGAGTGATTGAAACAATGGCCGCATTCACCGGACGGAGATTCCGGTACCGCTACATAGCATAAATTGAAAGCGCTCCCGAAAATGTCCACTGCTTCAGAACGTGTTGAGTTTGCAGCGTGTGTGCCACCGGATGATTCCGCAACAGTTGCACAACTGTTACGTCCGGTGAATGTGGCCAATATTGTTCTGAGAATGAAAAAACGAACTGGTGAATATGCCATCTTCCGATATCGAAGATCGTGGGTCTGTGAGAGTGATTAAAGTGTCAAAGACGAAAAATGATATAAATTTACAGTTACAATAACTGATGAAGAAGCCCGGGTGTTTCTCGTTTGGTGGGAGAATCTTCGGCGTTGCGTCCGCAAAGCGTTCTTAGGTTCTTCGTTTGTTATAGAAATGAAAAGTGTACTTTTCAGCTTGTCAGCAAAAATACCTTCGGAATAATTCCGAGTAAGGATGCTGAATGATTGGTTGGGTTTAGATAACTTGAAAGCGTGTACAGAAGACGAACATTCGCGACTTTGGTTGCCAATGCGTGAGCCTCAATGGCTACACTGAAGAGACACGGTGGTTGCGGAAGGCTATCTAGCTGACAGTATGTTAGAAAATAAGGTAGCTTAGATGATAGCTAGTGTGGAGGGAGAGCCTTCTGCAGCATCTGTTACGGTTCCTGGAGTGTGATGATAGCAGCTACTGCTGCAGCTGAACGGAAAGTTCTTGAAAAACATTGCGAACAAGATATTTCATCTTTTGTATCTAGTTGCAATACTTTTAGTGGAAATTTCAAGAACTGCCATTTCAATTTGGTTGCTTCAATGAAGAAATGAAGCATTCTTCAGTGAAATATTAATAGAATTTCATATTGTCCCAAGGGAAATTTGAAATGACATTTCATACTTCGGGAATACGGGTATAACGTGTGTAATGGTATAGAATATCTAAGGCGATAATGCTCAATATCGTTTCAATCCGAGAAAAATGAAGATTACAGAAGTAAACTAAAGCTAAAGGTAATCATCCACGACCATATCACATGCATGCATATCAAAGCTCTCATTGAAGAAACACGCAGAACTCCATGTTCAGTTCATTGGCACCCATGAGCAGGAGAATCCCTCCTTTGAGCGATATTTCGAGCGACGACACGAGTTTAAGTTGGCGAAAGGAAACCGCACATTTAGAAGCATATTTCGTCGATTGTGCCGGCTCTCTTAGGGCGTTGGCAGCTTTAATATCGATCCGAATGGTACGACCCCATTTCGGGAAGCTCGCTCGAACTTTATTTATCCGGATGGCACGACAACTCCATGATCTCGGATTTAAGTGCCGTTTCAGCCAGCTGATGGCCCCCGGCGCATTCCGAGGGCCAGCTGATTTGAGCGGATTGAACGGAGTGCGGCGCTTTTTTCCTAATTTGTTGTTGTTTCGGCCAAAAGTGCATTTTAGAAAGATTTCTCGGGGAGCAATGGGTTCGTCCAACTTGGAACGACGTGATTGCTGTTGTCTAGTGACGCCCGTTGGAAGGCTCCAGGATTAATTTAGGAAATGGATGTACTGGATTAGCCGATGCAGTCATATGAGCATAAGTTTTAAGGCAGAAAATACGGTGTCTTTGAAATGATTGCAACATCTCAGTTGGCTTGGGATAATTATCAGTTAATCTCTTTAGGAACTTGGGGAGGCCTATGTCCAGGGCTGGATAGCTAGTGGCCTATGAAGAAGAAGAATCTCTTTAGAAAAACTTTTTTTAATATTTAATGTTTTAAATTTTTTCGGGTCGTTTTGAAAAATATTTTTTCCATACAAAATTGCAAATGTGAAAAGTCCGCAAATAAAATGACCAACTAGAACAACTGCCCACTATGATAGAATCATTTATGAAGACTCTGATGTATGTATCCATTGGCGTAACTAGAATTGAGTCATTGGTGGAACCTCCACCAGTCAAAATAATCTACCAATTTTAGTTTTTTTTTTAATTATTACTTACAATTTTTTCGATTTCCTTCAACCAATGGGGGGTTTCGTATCCAATAACTGAACGTTCATGTGGAAGGATTAGGTTATACAAAATTCGGTAACTGTCTCTTTCTGAGAGATGGTAAATTTGTCCTCAGGTAGCTATTAGGGACAGGACTTTTGAGCGATCATGTTGTACGACCTCTGTAAGCGAAAACTATCTGCGCATTTAACAAAACGAAATTTTACCAGCTGTGCGGAACTGGAATGTAGATTTTGAAGAAATTTTGTTCATCAGGATGACTGCTCTGCTCATAATGTACGGTCAGAATGACAATTCTCAGAATATGTCTTAGTTTTTCGTCCAGAAAAATATTCTGTTTTCTTGTGTATAACATGTTTGGTTGATCTATGGGAGATGATTGTCTTTCATTGGAGTCCCGTAGCGGTCTTCAAACATCTGAAGTGCCGAAAAATCATCACCTGGAAGGTCGTATCCGGTTTGAAAAACCCTCACGACCAGAGAGCGAGAATTTGTGGATTTTGAATTTGAATATCGAAGGAATTTCGAAAGACAAGTGTGATTACGTCTCCAAATTAGCCGATGAACATGTTATCGAAGTGATTCTTCTGCAAGAAACCCACACGGCAACAGAAAAAAATTCTCGTGAAAGAGGACAGTTGAAAGTTATGTATAAATAGATTTTTTATAAGTTTAGCTTGTTAAGTTGAAAAATTATCAGTTTCGTGAATTTCAACAGATTCGGAAAGGGGAAATTGATGGAGCTTTTTCATTTCTTTCAAATTTTGTGACATTTCTGTCATAAAAATTCATAAACCTCCGAACATTATTTGGCCAAGAAATCTGAATGTTGATGTTTTTTAAAGTACCAAATGCATTTCTAAAATGCATTTGATTTATTCTGAATAATTGGTTTCTTTTCTGCTTTTGTCTTTTTTCATTTCAGATTAAGAATTGCGAGTCGTTTTGGGAAGAATCTGTCTATCCGAGCCCATCGACAGATAACATGAAGAGGATCACACTGATGTCTTTCAAGATTTTCCTGATATTTAATATTTTATGTTATTTTTTTTACGGGGAGACAGATTTTTTCGGCCTGGCCAGTAGGGTTACCAGATTTATCCCCCCTCGACTTTTTTCGAAAGGCCATTTAAACTACGAAAGTTCCTCATAATAGACCAGCAACTTTGGATGCATAGTTTCTGCTGAATGTGCGGACGTAATTTCATAATCTAATGGGGTATTGGGAAGCTCAGGCGGGAAAAATTTTCGAGCATTTAATATGAAGTTATCTATGTTTCCTAATTTTTATTATTTCATTATTATTTTTTAAGAATGTTTATTATATTTTTAGAATGATTTTCATTTTATAAATGTGTTTATTATTTTTTCATAGTATCAATTTCAATTCCTTCTTGGGCATAATGCTATTTAAAATGAGAAATCCTTCAATCGCTATTGTATCGTATTCACGAAAAAACAACGAATTATCTGAATAATGAGATGTCCTCTTCTACGTGAGTGGACCAAGCGGCAGTCAACGACTGATATGAGCAGACTGGTGTTAATCGGCATTATTTCATTTGGGTTCGGCGGCTCAGAAAACTTAGGCGGAGAAAACTGTCTCACTTTCTTCCTTTGTTTAACCGATTCAATCTGAATTTGACTTTCCTCAACAGTGGTTGAACATTCTTTAATCTTCCCCTGTACGGATCAATGGAAGCACGACCATGAATACGAGCTCACGTTGGCTAGATTTGCATCAGCGATGTGTCAGCGCCTCATGCTGTATCAGTTTTAGTATCTCAGCTCATCTATTGCTGCCTCATGACATCAATGACGCCACAACCACGATGAAACGGCTACTTTTGTTCAACCTGTGAATCATTGCTGATTTCCATGCCAAGAATGCGCTAGCTGTTGTCCCGAAAAACATTTGGCAACTGTGCGAAAATTATAAACAACTCATTATGTGATATTATCGTTTTGATGAATGCATCGAATCTGTCCTGTTATGTCTGGGCAAATCACCAACGAAAACACCTCGGCTATTGACGTGTCCGTCAACAGTACCTAGGAACAAACTCATTCTTACCTCTGAGCGAAATACAGGAACAGAGAAAATATGTATAATAGTTCGGTTAAAGACGTTTTTATACGAAAAACCTTAATCAATTTTCGTATGTTCAATTTTTCTGTTCAGAAAGAATTTAACGCCAGAAGCAAATCCTGGTACCGCAATTTGATTTGGTGTTGTCGACAAAAGTTTGTCTGTTGGTGTAAGGTGGGTTATTGTAGTCATGTACTTATTTTGTACTCCAGTTTGCTCATTTTGTCAATCAGCGGACGATTGTAAGCTCTGTAGCTCGGTCGAATCCCTACAAAATGTAGCCATTAATTTGATTGAATTAAATCAATCAGTTAGTTAATTAATAATTAAATTATTATAATTCTTGTTTGAGGCCGACTTTCCCCTGAAGAGATCTAAGGCTTTTGTAGACGAAGCGTTAGGTGAATTACCTGAAACGCCAATGCTGAAGAGCCTATGGAACTATACTCTAATGAGAGAATAGCCCTCATGCCCAATTTATATGTCTGGCATATTTTCAATCAATCGAAACAATTCAGCGATTTTGTAGTTTTCGAAGACACCGGATAATATAATCCATCAAATACAATAAAGAAACCAATAAATAACATCGCCTTAAATACCAATTAACCCCCTTCTCGAGGCGATCGAACACGTGACTCTGAATTAATCATTTGCGTCATTGGTTTTTCTCATAACTGACATAATAAAGGACACAATTCCGTATTAAATTCATGGACTTGTGGGTATTCTTTGATCAATTATACCTCGAGTCGACCTTGACCCTAGTGAATGCTTTTCTTCGCCAATTTCCATTAATATTTCATATCGACGACATTCATTTTGTGATTGATGCGATATTCTGTCCGGTTTACTTATTGAGTATATAAAACACAAAAAAAAAATTGAGAATTATTTCTTTATCACATTTTTCCAGATAAAATAAATAGAATAAACAAAAATTTGCCATTTCATTTTGTTTTAGAGTTAAAAACAAAAGTTCGATTTTTGGGCAATTGGATTATGTACATTTAAATATTTTGACTATCTTGGTTGTTGAGAGATAATTTAATTTTTCATTCTTGGTACTCTATATTCTTAAGAATCCAGTTAGGGTTGTAATTTCAAGTTGAAAAAAGTTGTCCTTTCTCAAATGTGAATCATTTAAAGCGACATTCCTTGAGTTTGAAGCATTTTACGTCTTTCGTGGTAGCTAGATTCGAACTTGAGTCCTTCCAGTCGTAAAAAACTTTAATTTATTTCATTGTATACAAGGAAGAAATTTAACAGTTTAGAATGCAAAACAGTTGTAGTTTAGGAATGGGTGTTGGCGAGTTATAAGACCTTCCGTTGAGGAATACAACACTGATGCTCCACTGATAATAATAAGTTTCTGTTTCTGTAACCTGAACCGTTTTTGAAGTATCCAGATAATTCTTACCTCTGGAAAACAGGGAATTATATTGAATTACTCTGTTTACTTTCGAATCAGCCCGTCCATCCAAACTCGGCAAGGTTTAATGATTCATTCCGAAATCACGTAAATATCTCTCGGTTTAACAGATTTGCATCCGCCTAGACACTAATGGTTTGTCATCTAAAAATATTTCGCCAAATTCTTTCTGTGGCAACTGGGCGCTGCTAAAAATAATAGACTCAATCCAAGGCACACCTCCAAAATAGAAATCAACAGATACTCTACACAGGATTCCTATGAACTATCGAAATGTCGAATTGGTAATTTTCATGGAATCCCTATACTATTCCATAAAAGGCATTCACAAACTGCATATGTAATTAAAACCGAGTGAAAAACAAAATGCAAAATGTACAATGACAAAAAAACACTTCACGCACATAAATAAACTTCATCCTAATCGAATTACAAGAAGAATCTATAACAACAATGATACTAAAAGCAGCGACAAAATGAACAAATACAAAACAAGTTATCCACATGAAAATATATCGACTAAAAGGAATATAGGAAAATGGAGAAACGGAATTCATCATAGTGCAACCATTTATAAACGAACAAACGCATGTTTGCCACAGTATGGGAAATTTACGATATTAATGATCTATTGAAACAGAATTATGGCACTGAAGTTATGTCATTCTGTTTTGCTTCAGGGTGAAGTACGTTTATGTCTGTGAATTTTTGCTGATTTGATTTTTGGTTGTTTCCTTATTTTGTAATTTGTTGTTTATTTTGCAAAGTAATTCATGACCTTCTCCATTTTTAAATAATTAAATTTCGCCAATTTCTTGACTGCAATTTTCATTTATCGTTGTTTCACATTAGGGTTATGATTTTTCAAATTATGTAATAATTTGGTCTCCGTTTTCATGAAAAGTCTGAGAAAACCACAGGGTTGAAATAAAATTTATTGGCCCCGTCTTAAATGATAACAGTGCATTTCTACAAAAGGTAGGAAGAATTAAAGGTGAATAAAAAAGAAATCGATAATAATTATTCATAGCCTTTCATTAATATCTTTAATTTTCTTTGATAAATTTCATTAAAGTTCTACGCCAAACTTTTGGAGGATGATGTAAGAGGTTCTCAATTTCTCAAGGGAGAAGTGCAAGACATGTGATATCTATATTTGAAATATTAAAAATAAACATTATGTCTCAGGGGGAACTGTCAATGATTGTTGGAACGATAATGGGGCCAGAATATTATTGTCTCATTTACCCTCTACCATACGGTTTCCCCCAACTTCATAAAACACATATAATAAGACATTTGTGAATTTTTTAATCATAAACATTAGCTTCAAGGTAATGAGTCATTTCGAAACTTAGTACGGTGGGTAATTTATTTAAATTTTTTCCTCATCAAGGTTTTCCACACTGAGGAAAAGGCTCGAAGATCTAAATTTTGTTTCATCTAAAAAAATTGGTAATCTCCCCTATTCAAATGTTTTTCCTTCAACAGAACACATGATATATCGAAATATCGATAAAGGTTACTTCAAAATAGTTTAGGTAATCAAATGACCTTTTAAACAAGATATATCATGACTTTTGATATCTTACTGCTTCAACTAAAAGACGAACGTGCGACGAAAACTGTGGCCTGTATATATAATTTATTATGTGATATATTCAAACACTGGGCTATGTCACAGGGCATTTTTCTAATCATATTCATTTCCATTACTTGTATGGAGCATTTTATGTTACAATATTGTGGAATTAGACGACATGGGATGTCGTCATCTCATGGTCTCAAAGCATCATGTCTTCTGTTGAATATTGAAAAATCACGTTCTTCCCTATTAGTAACAGTTAAAAACCGACTTTTTCTTATTTTCGAGTCAATTTTATCTCGTCTACATGCACCGAAAACTCCCATTGACCTACAAGTCAATGAAATAGCATATTTACAGAGTAATGTTATTCACCTTTTTCATACAAAACATTTCATTTGGCGTTCCACAGAGGAATGTGAACAATCATTATTTGGTGAAAATTCTTGATTTTTTTGGTTGCTATCCTACATGTTGGCGTTTTACGTATGCGGTTCGCTACGTATTCTGGCTGATGTCAATATTGTTTCTTACAGATAACACAGATCGTAGCGTTGATTACACCGACCAAAGTGTGGCAGAGTTTAAAGTTTTAGATTTTTCTATAAAGTTAACGTTTTCTAACTCCCCTTGAGTGACTCTATGTAATGAAGAGTTTGTACTTTACCTGCTAGTTTTCAGGCAATAGGTTTGATGTCGCGACTTTTTCGGCGCTTGCAATTTCAGGTGGTGTATATGAAAAATTACTACAATCATTTTCTTCTTCCATTTTTGCTGGTTCTTCACTCTCAAAAACAATTATCATTTAGGATAGTGTGAGTATTTATTCCCAATTGTGGAAAGAGATACTTTTCCGCAAGAGACTGCGACGCGAAGATAAAAATATTTTCTCTTAAAAACAATCAGACCTAATTTTAATAACATGCGTCTTACAGAAAAGTGAGACCATCATATTCGAAAGGATAATGAAGAGTATGTTGTGCATCTTCATACTCTTTTTCTCGATATTGACTTCCTTGTTTTTTCCATTAATCATATTCACTCAGTCCTCGAACTAACCTTTGCTTCCAGTAATATCAGTAATAATAATAGAAATATTGCCAGTCGAACAAAAAAAAAATTATCGAACATCTGAAATTGTTATCTCGCATGAACGGCACATTGCAAGCTTTTTTGAATTAATCTTTTGCGTTTTCCATTTAATCAAATGCTCAATAATAAATAGAGTAGTGTAATTGTGAGCAGGAAAATGAACATTGAAAAATTAGAGAATTTTCTTTGTTGAAGGAACGGACCACATTCCATGTTTCGATTATGTTGATTTTTCTCATTCATTAATGTTAAGTTTTTGCTCCTTCAGATCTCGAACTCGTTAGTGTTTTTAAAACAGTTCTCATGCTGAAATTGGAATCGATTGTTCTAATTTTTTCTGAAAGGCCATGAACATAAGGAACCGCATTCAATGAATTTAGTTTGTCATGACGAATTTGTTTTTCCTTGAATGATATATGACTGATTGAAATATTTGAAATTTTTCTCTGAAAATATGTAAGGAAGAAAGTTGATTATTCTGTTCTGATTCCATCGTGAGTTCAATGGTGAAAAAATTAGTTAGGCGAAGTCAGCTTCTAGAAACAAATTGAGGCCACTTAAGATACTGTAAAGACTGTCCTATTTTATACCCCATTCACGTAGTTTTTCCCAGCGATAATATGATAATTACTATAATCGAGCGAAAATTCAGTCTTATCTACCAGGTGTTATCGAAGAAAAGCCAGACTCACCTCGTTAAAATAACTGGAATAATTCATCCAGGACAGAGGCACGTTGCAACAAACCGAAACCGAGATCGACACTACTAACTCATAGCTAAGTCACCGTTTCACTATCGCGCTCTGGAACTGTCCTGTTAGGTGTAACCTTAACAACAATATTTAATTATATAATTTGGGATGTTGGATTTCTTCCAGGTTGAAGAATACAATTGATGCCAAGTTGTTTTATTTTTACCGCAGTGTTTCAGTAGGTAATTCATGGGAGCGACGTGTACAGAACGTTCCGAATGTAACTCAGAGGTGAAATTTGAAATAAAAACTACGGATAATAGAGAATTTGAATTTTTGGAGTATTGACAGTTGCCTGAATTGCCAGGCGTCCATATTTCGGCGAGAAAAACTGCTGAAAAAATACTGGAAATCGTTCAAATGTTTTGAAGAAGTCAGTTCCTCATTGTCTTGGGGAAGCACTGTTCATTCGTTTTTAAGTACTCTTCAATGACTTTGATGCTTCTCAGTGTCTTATTGAAATCAGATATGTTTCTTTTTTGATGGTATGACTACCTATTTTTATTTTATCTGGATATTTTTTTAATGTTGTACAACTGATGGATTGGCTAATCTATTTTTAATTATGAAATACAGATTCTTCGGTAAACTATATCATACCTTAAATAAGACTCAACCTATGAAACTGATAATTTGATCAACCTATCAATGCACCGTAAAATAGGATTACTTCGAACAGCGTGGCTATTTTGAACAAAAAATAAATTGTGTTATATGGACTTATTGTGAAACAAACCAGCGACTTCTAGTTTTCACCATTCAATTCGTCACACATTCAAGAATAGCATGGCAACACCTATATGGAAATAAGTTCAGTGAGTTAGCAATCCTGACATGTTATTTCGAACCTAAAAAATCCACGTTCGGTACGATCTTGTTCTTGTAAACGTAAGTATTTGCACCACATTTCGTAAAATATATCTGCTACAACAATACATCATCGGAGCAACACTATAGCAAGGAAATTTCAAATATTTCAACACACTTTTTTCTATTTATTTTTTTTCAAAGTACCTAATGTACTCAGTCATCGTTTTCGGGGTTACTTTGAACGTATATTATAAGTATTTCTGGTGTGTATTTTTTTGAAAAAAAAATTTCAGTAGTGAGGTGTTCATAAAAACTGTATCCGGGAGATTGAATTGAAATCGCGTGGTTCCATCATTCAAAGTAGCCCCTATCGTGGGGTAACTCTTAACACCCATAAATTAATCAAAAACAAATTGTTGTGCATCATTTCGACATTTAGTTTTTTGTCACTAGAAAGCTCTAACAGACGTCCGGGATATATATTTTTCCAAAATTTTTCATTCGCTGTCTTACCTGAGATTTATAGGTTCGAATCAAAAAACCCTTGAAAGTATCCCCGTTTTACCGGTACCTACTCTAGTTTGAGTCTAATGCAGTGGTGAAGAAAATATTTCTCGACACTTCGTATACCTTGCCAGTATTCGATGAATTCATTCCATGAAAAGTTCTTTCATATTTCTTGCAGTATATTTTCTCGAAAAAAATTTTTATCTATGGTACTAACTGTTTACACCAGCTCTTAGATGAGCAGCAAGAAAAAATTTGGGTAGTCATTTGAAAACATTATGGCGCCACTCTGAGAAAATGAATGACGTCATGAGTTGAATATAATGCTAAATGTAGAGTTAATTGAAAACTCAAATTGACTTATCCGAGCGTTTCATTTTGTTCCTTACTTTATCCACACACTGTACTATACAATAACAACCACTATGCAAATTGTGAATTTCAACAGAGAACTAAACAGTAATTATTAATTTGAAAATAGTATGAGATACACCGCCACCAACGGAAAATATTTAACTCTTGAAATCACGTCCACATGCGTCGTTTACAATGAAATAAATTTTCCATTGAAAAATTGTGACTAGTTCGAAATGTTTTTTTAGATATCAGTTGCATTTGATATTAAGGCTTGATTCCAATATAATATCAACTAGGATAGTTTTACTTATCGAACGGAATATTTTTGGAAATAAATATGCGTTCTATGAATGGCAGATGTACAGGCTGGGCAAAATTGGTGACACTTGAACTATAAATTTTTAACCGTGAGAGATACAGGAAAATGAATGACATCTTACGGTGGTATTTTTTAGAGAAACTGATAATGTCATCAACTGCATTCCTCTATCTTCTTTTGTTTTCGAGTTATAGTTCAAAATTGAAATTTGGGCGATTTCTACTTTGGCCATTATCTCCGTTTCTATTTCTGCTAGGATGTTGAAATGAAAACATTATAGAGGCACTTTTTTCATAGCAATCCAATTGCGTACTTTGTTTTTTCCCAAGAGGTTTCCTTGCTGAGCTATAACATAAAGTTATGTTTTTTCTTATGGAAACAATAGTATGGCTTAGAAAGAATCGCCATTTTTCCCGTTTTAGAAATATATCATACATCGCCCTCTGATTCATTCAGATATCATGAAAAATAAAGTTTGTATTTGAAATTTGAATTATTGCGTATTAAAAGTATCAGTTTCTTTAAAAAGGACCACTGTAACGTGTCATTAATTTTCCTTTATCTCTCACGGTTAAAAAGTGGTAGTTCAGGTATCACCAATTTTGCTCACCCTGTACAGCCTATGAATCGGTCAAGTTTCTGTTTCAACCGATTTTGTCCCTGACATGGCCCTTGTCATTGTTTCGAGTAAATACTACTGCTATGTATTTAATGAATTAAACATGCTTGAGAAGGATTTTTACTATAATTGATCGATATTAATCTGTGCATATTTTCGAGTACTTAAATGTATATGAACATTTTTCACATACCATTAGATTTTGTCCTTGGATCTCTTGGCTTTTGATTTTTTATTTCAGTGAATGTTATTAAAATTATTCTACAAAATTAAATACTTCGTTTTCTCAATATTATGTTTTGAGCCTTTTCATTTCATATTATTCAATTTGTGAAACTTTCAGATCATATTTTGAACTGATGAATACTGATGTTTACTTACTTTTTCAAGAACAGGTAACGAAGATTCTGAAATGTGGACAGTGTCGTCTGCTTATTGCCTGATTGAACTGTGCTAGCCCTGTAAAAAAGAAATGCAATTCAATAAAATTGGGTACTGAGAAAGGGTTGAAATTTGACATAACAAACGATTATTTATTCGTCTTGATAACCATTTATTATTCCTATTGACTACATTACTCGGAGGAATAACAAAAAAATCAGGGTACTTGAAACTAATTCGAGTGTAAACAGCGATTTTTTCTGAATTTTCAAATTTAATAATATATTCGTTTTTAGAGTGGTGTTCAGAAGACGAGTACCTAAATTCGCGAATATTTCTCAAGAGCTTTTGAATTTTCTGTTAATGTCCAAAGTGTTACAAGAACTTTTATAGTGCATGAATTTTTTAAATTAATGACAACGTTTTGGAGAATTTTTTTTATATATTACAATATATATCTCTCCACTATAACATCATGATATCTCCAATAATCTTTCTTAGTATATGAAATCAGAATCTTCAATACATTGAGACAGAATCCAACGAAATATACAAATCTGTCTAAAATTTTAATTTATGAATGACTACGCGTGTACACACAATATTAATCAATGACAACCATATAGAACATCCATAAGGTTAATTTTATATTACTTTTTCGTTTATGTGTCTCAACCATTTAATTAAGCACAATCGTCACCATAATCAATTTGAATATGTATTTAATTTCAGATGTCTGCTCCATTTTTATGCTGTAAAATTTCGAGTCTTTCTAGTTCACCAATAATCTAATTATTAAAATTTTTTTGTAAAATTTTTCCTTCATTAGAATCATGTGGACTTTCGTATAAATTACAACCAAAATGTAAGCTATAAGGTATAGCATTCTCAAAATTTGGTGTTTGATTCTTTGTTCGAATGGTCCTTTTGGTTTTTCCAAGGTACATGTGTTACAAGGGAACTTGGATATTTCACTTTTCTATTGTTTTTATCTCATTCCTGATATGAGAAATGTTCGAAATATTTCATGCTTCGAAAAATTTAAGAATTGTGATAACATACAACGAACCAACGGTAAGAAATAATTCATATCAGGAATGCGTAAAAATAACCACATTTCCTACAACTAATAAAGGATAGTTTTCGCCAAATATTGAAAGGTTCGATGACGTAACAACCTAATGGAACTGAAATTGATAAAACACGAATTTGTTTACTCAAACCATGGAAATATATTGGAATCACGTTACTATCGGAGTATCGACCATGATAAAATACGAAACACGATATGTGGTTCGACAAAAATATGCAATTAGACAAAACAGATAAAAACTACGTCTGTTTCGGGGAACAGAACTGGGCTGAAGTATCTGGGCGCTCATGAATTCCAAATGCGCGTGAGACCAACTCAAACCAAGATTCTACCCGTGGCATCAAATTTTTATTTATTAACACATATATTTTTTTCATTACTTCGTCTTTAGCCTTGCTACTGATTTCCCGGGTTTATTTACGACTCTTCCATTAAAACTTATATTTTTTGTCACTTCTACTTGATATACCTAGGAATGAATTTCACTGGACAACCACCTCGATAAATTTTCTACACTATAGTGAATCTCTCATCAAAATCGGACATCTGGTTTCGAACAAATAAACAGACTTACAAACACACAGACACACACACACTTGTGAATAATGGTTTTATGTAATTATATCATAATATATGATTATTTAGTCTAAAGGTGTTTTCACAGAACACTAATTGCCTGATCAAGAACTGTGAAGTTGTTAACAGCGACCAAGATTCGTTGAAATTTCAAAACAATTTATTCGAATTTATTATTGGATCATCAAGTTTTGTGAAACCCTTATTGATTTGTAAGCATTGCGGGGCACCCATCTGTACCGGTCTACCAATCTTTTTGGAATTTTCCTATCTATTCTCAAGCTGTGCACAGCTTGAATGAAATTGCATTATTTTCGACATATTGTTCAGTAATGAAACCACGTTCTTGTATCGTATAATGCGGAAACACAATGGTGACAAATTCGAATCTCGCGAGAATTTCTGACACTTTTCTGAATAAAATCTGTCTTGGTAAATGTAGTTACATAAATATCGCAAGTGATGATATACTCTGTAGCATCCTATGGCCATTCCGAATCGTTCTCCTTCTGATGAACCTTTTAGTTCGCGTTCAACAGTATAAAAATGGAAGATAACCCCACTCATACTGACATTTCTCAGACATTCAATCATTTCGTAACGATATTACTGTGTTCCATAAAAAAGCCAATTTCTCTGCTGCAACCCTTCAACAAGTCTCTTGACCCCAGCCTCCTCCTCGTTTTTCCCAGACGCCAATCCCGCAACCCTGTCAGTCTCCTCTGATAATATGTAAAGCAAAACGTAAACGAACCTTAAAGACTCACCACCGTAAAATAATATCTTGGCGAAAAATTGGAATGACACTGCCTGTTGCTGAGCAACGATGTGACATTTATCGCCGAATATCGTGGCAACATTTCGAAACGTTGGTATTTTACCTTATCTGAAGTTTATTTATGCATGCATACGTCAGGTGGATTGATAGTGGAAATTTGAAAATGTTTACGTAAGAAACAAAATTGGAGTGGAAAAGTGCGAAATATTGGTGGCGATATTGAGTACCTAGAATTGAACGCAAGTTGTTTCAAATATTTGTATCTTACGCTCTTAAAGTACAGTGAAATTGTAAATGAAACAATATTGTGCAGATCTTCTTTCAAATTTATTTTATTTCCTTCAGATTAACCTTTGAAATACTTCGGCAAATTATACGTAGAATAGTCCATGCATCCAAAGAAATGGTCTTCATTTTCTCAGTCGCAATTTGTTAGATAGTTCCCAAAGAGTTGACATCTCTATTACGAAGAGACAACTTGAAAACCAAGATAACTAAAGACAACATGATGCCAATTGTGGGGAAAGGTTCCTGTTTCATCAAATTATCTGAAAGCGTTGGGTATTTCATTCAGCTTTTTCGCACAAAACGTGCTAAAAACCGTTTTTTGTCTAAAATATTCACAAGGAGAACCCTAAATAATTGAAATCAGAATCTTAAGGAGCTTTAAACAATATGAAAATAAACAGTGTGTTTTATCTAAAATAAAGAATACAAACTGTGCTGGACTTGCCCGAAGTACCCTATATATTCAAATATAATATTGAATCTGAAAGTCCCTCAATAAACATTGAGCATTCATAAACGGCATGAATTGAAGATACAGGGTGTATTAGTAGAAAATAACTCGGTTTATTGAATAGTCCTAAAAGTGATTCAGAAAAGCCACATTTTTTGAATGTTCAAAACTGTTCGTTGGCTAGAGAAATTGTAATTAGTTATAACATTATCAACTTGATTTACACTGCCATTTCAGTATATTAGTAGACTGAATTAAAGTTCATGAATATTTTTGCTCAAAAAGGGCACCATATGTTTGGTACACCTGGTCTGGATTTACCTGTATAAAATAGCGTTTTTCTATTTCCTCTTCATCAGTTATAGTTATTTTCGCTATAATCTTCATGAAGAATGTATGCATCTCATTAGAATAATTCATTCAAACGCAATAATCTTTTCGATCATCACCACGATATTGACCTAACCTCTGAAAAAACGAATTTCAACAGCGAACTTTCGACATGGCTCTGATTTGGTAACATTTATACATGCTTATGAATGGACACTGGTCACGTAGCCGTTCCATCGATATTAATCCAACTTTTGCATCAATTCATTTTGTCGCAGGTCACAGTCGACCTTGGCCGACGATTGTGTGAGTTAAATTGCAGTTTTGTTTATTTTTTCTCGGTTTTCGCACACGGTATACCTGAAAAGCCTTCGACTTTTTCAGCTGGAAACCAGAATATAAGCAAAGTCCGTTCTCGTGCCGTGACAAAAAGAATAGAAACCGCTGCGAAACTGCAAAAACAATGGAATTATTGAACTTTGAGGTCAACGGGCGAAACAAAACAATACAAAACGTTTGATTAACTAATGGCGTAACAAAGGTGGGATGTGAATGAAAACGTTCTTTCCTAAGAGGAAAATTACGAAGTAATCTGAGGTACAGATCTATTTGGGGAAACAGATTGATGTACTTCTGAGGAGTGTACACGAAACAATTGCGTGAATTTTTTGCTCGGTTGTACCTATGAAATTTGTAATTTTGTTCGAATTACCAACAATTCTATTTAACAAGCTGATGAAAAATTTGTGTTCATATTGAATCTTGTTTCAGTTCATAAGAAAAGACGGGAACCATCAAATCAATACCTTAGTCAGAAGTAGAATTATATCACAAGAGAAACAAAAGTCTTGAAGATTTCTCTATCTATCTATGAATCTCTATGCTATAATCGGCTGAAATTTTGTCTCTACAGGAGAAAATCTTAGTCAGGTATAACATTTTTGGTTAAATTTTTGACGCAATCCTGTTAGGTACGATGATTTGGTTTAAAACGCTCAGTTGTAGACTCGAAAAAAAAATGCGAATTAAAGGTGAATCAAAAAGTGAATCTTATCTTGTTTCCAATGTTTTTCAGCAAAACCCGACGTGTAGGTAGGTTTAAAACCGAAAAATTCATCATAAAGAAGAACTTTATTGTCTGATTGATGTTTGCACAACAATTTTGGAGGGAAATTCAGAACTTTTCTCAAAAAGGGGTGTGTTCAGTCATTGAAACAAAAACAGAATTTTTCATGATGAAGCCTAATGCAGTCTGTAATGAAGGTTATTCTAATTTTATGCAAGATTTGAATGTGTCATTAGTGCGGTAAACAATTTGATAGCTGCCAGATTAGAGTAAGTAAACATAGAGCGTTACAAAGCATCTATTACTCAGAAATATATTGAAAATAATGAAATCTGACGACCTATAATTGCACACAGAACATAAAAAACTTTTCAGCTTTTTTAACAGTGAAGAGATTAATTAAAAAAAATTCAGGCTCTTGTGAAGCATGGGTACAAGTTCTTCCAAACATTGTTCATCCCATATTAGCCAACAGAGTTAGGTACACTTTTGAATTTCAGAAACAAATTCTAGTCCGTTCCTGATTCATTTTAAATTCTCTCCTATATTCCAGAAGATGAGATTGCTAGATTGAAATCGCGTGAAATATTCTGGTTCAATTCTTGATTCTTGCCTAGAGTTAATCGATAACGTTGAGGAGATTTCACAATATGAATAAAATAAATACACTATTTTCAATAAAATTATAATAACATTTCCACCTGATAGTAACGATATTCACATTCATTAAACTTGGTTATGAAAATTTCATACAAAACAACAAGCAATGCGATCGATGTTTTTCGTTAGAAAAATCCCTATTCTATCTGCTTAATGATTCAATAAAGAAATAATAATATCAGACTCCTTCTTCAGACAAAATCGTAAATCTCCAGAATTGCAGATTTTTCAATTTGTCGCACGTTTTTTGTCGACATATAGAGATTTATTTAACCCATAAAAATGTGTGGTCCAAATTATCGCTCGACAACATCATCAATTTGTCAGAGTCCTCCATCGAGTGATCTGTGATTTCGTTCAATTGATTCAATTGAATTTCCATATTGTTTGGGTTCTACTTGGAGACATAATAATCAATTTGAACGCTGTCGCAATAGTGATATCGGTACTACGATGTTTCATGAGTATTGTTCTTGGACCGTTGAGATTAAGTCGTGTCGATAAGATAACATTTGAATGCCTCTTAAGATTCGCAATAACACCTGAAATAGCACGAGGAAGACTTCGAGATTTGGGAGGTTGGTCTAATAAAAACACGAAATTTTATTTCTTGCCAAGAATTAAAAATAAACGGCCCTCAGGAGAATTCGAAAAGAAGAAAATATTGAAAAATATCAATCTCGAGCAAAATGTCCTGAAAAGAATATTATGGAATCATTAAAATGATAAGTAAAAACCAACATTGGAAGAATAACCAACCATCTTTGAAACTCTGAAAATGTATATATTATGTTTCAAGAATGAATACAAAATTGGGCCTCTCCATATTTCTTATGATTTCTTTTTATTCAGATTTGTGATTGAATTAGTTGGGTCATATATTCATTTAATGGGCGTTTTGGGGAACTCTTCTTTTTCAGTAAAAAAAAACTTGCAAATCTCACTCTTCTCCTTTCGTGTTGGTGTTGTGAGGAGTAGTACATGAAGTCGACTCAGTTGTCTTGCCTATCGTTTTTTCTAATTTTGATTGTATGTGTATCATCTCCCATCATGTTTCTCTTTATTTTCTTCTAGGTTCTATCGTCAGTATTTTCGTCTCTTCGTAATCAAAGTAATGTTTTTTGTTTTTTATATTTATTCAGCAGCCTTGTTGCGTTTTTCGTGTTTTTATGAGCGTTGATTCTGTAATCATTGCGATGTTTGTCCGATGTATTGTTTGTCTCACTCTTTGCACGGAATACTATAAACTAAACTTGATTTCTCGGATTTTGATGTTGAAGCTTCCGTTCACTGAAAATCTCCTTTACTTGATTTGGAGGTTTTGTGTACTAATTCTATGTTTTGAGGTTTCGATATTTTTGTGATTCTATGGGATATCTTTTCTGTCTGTTCCACAGTCTATATATTCGTTTATCAGTGATGTCAGTCAGCTTCGTACGCCGAGGTAGTGGGTTCGACTCCCACGTAGTCAAGGGTGTCTGTGTTTGTCCAGTGTATTTAATTAATAGATTTCCGATGGCTAATCTGCAAGTTCGCAAGTCAGTAACACCTAAAAACACACACACACACACACTGAGTGTGTTGAAGCCAAAATCAGTGATGTAATCAGATTTGTGAGGTAGTGGTTTTCGAAGTAAGTCTTTCAAAACTTTTATTGCTTTAAGTCTAAACTTTCGTGATGTTATTTTAAGCGCATTGCCATGTATCCAATTATTGTGCATCGTATTTGTTTGCTAGAACTATAGAAAAATATGTAATCAGAATTTTGTTTTTTTTTCATGTCGAATAAATATTGTTCTGTTTTTAATTGAGTGCCATGTGCAAAAAGTCTAGTGTCCTTCTTTTCCCTCTTCGATTGTGAAATGTAGTTTTGTGTGAGCATTCTTGAAATCCTCCAAAATTCGTTGCATTGTTGTTGGTGTGATTATTGAAAGGCAATGATCAACATCATTTTTGAAGAAGGCTTTGTGAATAATTGTATCCTTTTACATGCTCAATATTGAATTCATCCATCGTAATCTGTCGTGTTTGCTACGAAAACATTTTTATGTTGCTTATATTCATTTTACATTAAATTCCCCTATCTTTTGTAATAATTCAAAATGAAATATGAATTCAATTTCGCGCCTAACTTATAGCTTGTAATGGTTTCTGCGAGAAATATTTCTTGATTCTTGCTTGAGAAATTAAAACTGGAAAAATCACAAAACCTAATATTTTTATTGTTCCCTGAAGAATCGTTCTCCAAATATTGATGGTATCTCTGAAGGTTTCCTATTCTGTTCAATATGAGTATGTTATGAAGAATTAAAGTTTAATTCAAGTAATTATCCATTATTACGAGGTTTGAAACAAACTTCTTAGGATTCATAAGCGGAACTTGAAACTTGAGTACTTGATCATTCCTCCCAAATAATTCTTCTCAATGATAAAAATATCTAGTATAATCCAGATTTCCGATTCAAACTTCAGTAACTCACAGTACAATCCTCCCAGAGCTATCTACAAACATTCCATTCATGCAAACTGAGCCTACAACACTTCGAAAGGGAACAAAGCTTCGCTATGTCAGCGTGTAGTTCATTTGCATCGATCTAAACAAGTGTACAAGATCATTTCAATTCACAGAGGAGCAATTGAGGTTCTCTGTTCAATGGCAACGACAAAACAGTAGCAACCAGTAAATTGGGTCAATTGCATTGTTCCGGTCAAACCTTGTAGCTATTTTATTTTATCATTTATTTTACCTTGTGATTAGACGCTGCTTACGCAAAGTCATTAATTACGCTTTGCACTCCCTCATAATCTGTTGGATCTAGGAAGATATTGTGCAGAAATTAAAACGCATAAAAACAATTGATGATAGCTTAAGGGGTTTTATTATGTCTTTTTAGGTCTGCACCGTTCTGCATCAATATCCCATCGTGATTTTCGGAAATACGAAACAATTTGGGGAGAATTCTTTTCTATTTCGTATTGTCATACGATCGAAACGAAAATTAGCATTAACTTTCGTATTGTTATTTACAACTGAACAAATGGACATTTATCTAATCATCAAACAAAGTGGGTTTGTGTTGCTAGTGATACGATCCTCACCAATTTTTGCGTAATCATTTGTGTAATTGTTTTACAATGGACATTAAGCGCAATGGGGAATCGAGAACAGTTTTTCTCTGAATATATCGAAAGCTTTTCATCATATCTGGAATAAGGTTCTTCTGAATAAGCATCCTTCTCAAGAACTTCCCATGAGTCTTTGCGAATGGATGAATAATTTCCGCACCAATATCGGAACGATGGAGTGCTCAAGACTCAGTTTGGTCACCCCATCCTCCTGATCTACGATATTCTTGATGTGACCGCTACCCAAATTGTGAGCTTCGTAGATAGCTCTTGGAGTTCTTCTTTCATCGAGACTAAAAACCAGCTAATTCATTCTTTGATCGAGAATCTCGAAAAGGCGAACGAGTGTGAAAACGAAGACTTATGCAATTACGTGCCTCTAAGATAAAAAAAATTGATTATCAGGCTCATTCAATTTATCCACATCCGCGGTTAGGAATAATGAAGTTTCTTATAGATTATCAATAGCCAGTGGAATGTATAGCGGAAACAATATCAAATTCAGAGAAGAAACATGTCAAATTAAAATTATGATGAATTCGATTTCAAATTCAACGAAAGAACTGTTTCCAAACCAAAAAAATATCCGACATCTAAATTGGCAAAAACTGAACCGTTGAATGAAGTGGCGACATCTTTCAAGTCATTTACGACAAACGCCCTCGTTCTTACCAACAAGCCCGCAAACACCTGAACTGTTAGTGAAGAACTCAGCAGTGCCAAATGCATATCATTCGCGAAAGAAAATAACGGCATGAATTTTCTCAAGGAATCCATGCGATCGAGAGTCGAGTGGAGGAAAATCGGAAAATACTTATCTCTCCTTAAGAATTGAGCATGAAATTTAAATGATCTGATCCACGAGTCTTGGCCCGGGCTGTTAATTCGATAGAAAGATTTGGAAGCGATCCAAACGGGGTTTTGTAGGTTAAAGGTTGACACAATTGGCAAATGGAAAATTTCCCGAGGTTGAGAACTTCTATCGTCCATTGTGCACGAACTTTGCACTAACCACAAATGGGTAAGGAGCGCAAGTTCTGTTTTTGGAAAGTTCAACGCCAGGAATTGAGAGCTTCGTATCCATTTATCTGGCGTTTCCTGTGAATAGAAGTTTTAGGATCTTTTCATTGAAAAAAAACTGATTTGTTTCTCATTCTTTTCAATAGAATCTTTCGAAATGACTTGAGTATAATACTAAATTTGTGAATGTTAACTACTGACAAACTGTCCAACACTGAATCATGGATTATCTAAAGAGATCCCGAGATTTGTTTTTTCATTTACACGAGAATTTACATTCCAACAAAACAACCCTAATAGCAAGTTCTACGCAGGGCCTTTCCTCTATTATTAAAAACATTTTCTGAAAAAAAAAACATTTAAAAAATTCATTGAACCAAGTAGGTTCTTTCTTTTGAAATGGGCAGGAAAAAATATCTCTGACCTTTATATAACGCTATAAACAATAACCCCAATGAATACACAACAAAACAAATTTTTAACTTTTTTTTAGAAAGATAATCTGAAACATAAGGATCACAACGGATGAAACGATACATGGATGAATTATACTGGATCAAGATGGCTGGTTTTTATTATGTAGGTTAGGTTTGTAAAATTTTTAATATGTTTTTGTACCCTAGAATTTTCGGGAGTTGAATATTCTTTCTATTTTCTCGGCGTTGTTTCAA